>JAEUYN010000569.1:0-90234 GCA_018257835.1 Euura lappo
AGGCTATGTGTCGCGGGTTGCCAATGGGTAGGCGGTATACGCGTGCTGCCTGCGAGTAGGCGCTTTGAGTGGGTTTGTCATGCATCAACTCGCCCCCCTCTGAGAAGCGGCTACTTGCAGGGTTTATTTTCTAAACCTCAGTTTTTGGGTATATCATTCCGGGTGAGCTACGTGGGTACATATATTCTTAACCTCTAACTTATGTCTATGTATGTACACT
The DNA here is from genome assembly GCA_018257835.1 of Euura lappo. Classification (NCBI taxonomy): domain Eukaryota; kingdom Metazoa; phylum Arthropoda; class Insecta; order Hymenoptera; family Tenthredinidae; genus Euura; species Euura lappo. The sequence continues at coordinate 221 of JAEUYN010000569.1, forward strand.
TATCTTATTCTAATCCTATTTCCTACTATATCCTATCCTTATTCTATTCTTATTTTATGCCTTATTCTATGCCAGTCTTTCCTTATATACTATCCTTAAGTCTACGTTAGAGTCATTTCTCTTATGCTACACTTCACTTAGCACTGGGGGGGGGGTTTCGCGCTTTTCGGGGGCGAAGGTTGTAGGGGTGACATCTTTTTCTCCCCAGTGTCCCGGTAGGCGATGACTGACACTGGGGTCCCAACGGTCCTGTCGGGTGTGGTACGGCTTCCAGCTCGTCCGGGTCTCTACCTCCGGGTAGGACGGGTTCAGACTCGTCTGTCTGTGAGGGAGGTTCTGGTTCCTCGGGGGTGTCCGGTTGGACGGGTGGGGTAGGCAGGCTTGCCTGGTGCGGAATCTCGTCAGATTCGTGCGGGGTTTGCCGGACTGCGTCGGCGTGATCGACAGAGCCAAAGATTGGGTCTTGTAGGCTGTCGTGATCGGGTATGGCGCCATGGGCTGGTTTCAGCTGGCTACCATGTGTCTTGGTGGGACGTCCGTCCTTGTCTATGATGTAGACTTCTCCTCCGAGTCTTTGGGTGACTGGATAAGGCCCTTCCCAGGGAGTAGCAAAACCGGCGTGGTATTTGTCACTCGCCTTCGAGAGGTGGTGTCCTCTCGCGTAAACCAGGGTGCCTGGTTGGAAGCGTGGCGTCGGATCGGCGTCGAGTTTGTATCGTTCCTGATACTTGGCTTGGTGTTGGACGGCTTGGCGTACCCTCTCCTTCCTGTCCAGGATAGGGGATTGGCTAGGTAGCCTCCATTCTCCGGGCTGTTGAATGGTTCGTCCGGTGAGCATTTCGCTCGGGCTTTTGCCTATCGCGGCGTTTCTGCGCGACCGTAGGCTGAATAGGATTCGCGGTAGGTGCAAGTCCCATGTCGTGTGTCGTTTTCCGTGGAGGTGTAGACGTAGACCCTTCTTGATCTCGCGGTTGCGTCTCTCCGTCGGATTGGCTCGGGGGTGGTAGATGGCGGTAGTCCAGGGCTGGGCTTGCCATTCGTGGCATGCGTCAATCCACTTTTGCGCAGTGAATTGCGGTCCATTGTCGCTCAAGATCGCACGAGGGTATCCCCAGCGTGAGAATACTTCGTCCTTGAGGTGACGGATCACGTGGTCGGTTTCCGAGGAGCTTAGCGGAAATGCTTCGACCCATCTGGTGAATAGATCGGTTACCACTAGGATGAATCTCCGTCCTCGTTTCGTTCGGGGGTAGGGGCCCATGAGATCCACTGCTACGGTGTCCCACGGTTCGGTTGGGCACCTCGGGCGCAGCTGCTTCTCCGGGTTCGGTCCTGGTGTCTTTGTACAACTGCATAGGTGGCACAGTTGCACATAGTGTCTGACGTCCGTGCGCATGGCTTTCCAAGTGTAGTGGGCTTGGACTGCGCGGAGCGTCTCCTCGTAGCCAGGGTGGCCTGCGAGTTCGGTGTCGTGGTGGCTGTAGATGACTCTCGTAGTGTGCGTTTGGGGCACTACGATATGCCACTGATCTGCGGTCGTCTTCTTCTCCCATCGTCCGTCGATGAGCCGGTGGTGGCGGTAGAATCGCTCGTCCTGGGCGTTTCTTCGCTTTTTTTGGCTGAGAGAATGCCATCTCTCGACCTGCTGGCTGACTGTCGCGTCAGTCTGCTGGGCGTCTAGGATTTCGTCCATCAGGGCGCCGCCTGTGGCGATCTCCATCAACTGCGGTGTCTCTGGTGTCGTCGGGGGTGCGGCTAGTGCGATCCGGGGTGGCACTAGTCGTTCGGGGTTGTCGAGGTCCTCCTCGATCTCCCTTGGTTCGGGGTTGCGTGAGAGAGCATCGGCGAGCTCGTTCTCACGACCTGGGCAGTGTTCGATCGTGAACGATAGTTCGGCGAGTAGGAGTGACCATCGGTGGAGTTTCTTCCTGGTGTCCTTCTCTCCGTCGAGCCAGGTTAGGCCCTTGTTGTCCGTTCGTAGCGTGAACGGTCGGTCTAGGTACTGCCTGTACCTTCGGATTGCCCATATGACGGCTAGGCATTCCTGTTCGTTGCTGTGGTACCTGGCCTCGGTCGGGCTGAGTTTAGCGCTGGCAAAGCTAATCACATGCCGTCCTTGGTCTGGTCTGGTCTGGTACAGTACCGCCCCAATGCCTATGCTGCAGGCGTCCGTTTGTAGGGTAAACGGCCAGTCTGGGTGCGGTCTGCCGAGGTGGAGGCGTCGTCGGAAACAGTTCTTGACCTCTTCGAAGGCCTCTTGGGCAACTGCGGTCCAGCGGTACCTCGTCTTCTCGCTGAGTAGGTTGGTTAGGGGTGCCGAGACGATGGCGAAGTGGGGGACGTATTCCCGTAACCAATTACAGGTCCCCAAGAACTTCCTCAAGTCCTTCCTCGTCTTCGGGGCGGCGGATCCGATGATGGCACGGACGTGCTCGGGTTGCGGTTCGTTTCCGTCGGCGGTGATGGTGTGGCCAAGATAGTCCAGCTTCTGGGCTCCGAAGCGGCACTTGTCCGGCGCACATGTCAGCTCATGGATACTAAGTCTCTCTAGTACCAAGGCTATGTGGTGGAGGTGGTCTTCCCAGGTTTGGGAGTAGATGATGATGTCGTCTAGGTAGACCAAGCAGAAGTCGTTCACGTAGCCTGTTAGACCCTCCTGGCTCATTAGGCGTTGAAACGTGTTCGGGGCGTTCTTCAGTCCAAACGGCATCACTCGGAACTGATAGGTTCCACCGTCGGGGGTCGAAAAAGCAGTGTACTTCTTCGCGTTGTCTTCCATCGGTACTTGCCAGTACCCACTCTTCAGATCGAGTGTCGTGAAGATGGTGGCGCTCCCTAGGTCCTTGAGTGCCTCGTGGATTACCGGCATAGGTTGTGCGGTATCCTCGGTGATGTTGTTGAGGTCTCTGTAGTCGACACAGAATCTCAACGGGGCGTCGCGTTTCTTCTCCACCAGTACTATCGGTGAGCTGTATGGAGACGTGCAGGGTTCGATGATCCGGTTGGCGAGCATCTCCTGTACTTGCTCGTAGATTACCTTCTTCTTCTCCTCCGAGTAACGATAAGGCGATAAGCGGATTGGCTTGTCCGTGCTTAGCCGGATATCGTGTCGGATCGTCCGGGTCTGGGGTAGTCTTCCGGTCGGTCGAAAGACATGAGCGAAGTCTTTCGTGATTCGCTTGAATTCCGCGGCATGGCGTGCCGGAAATTCGTGGTTCATCGGCGGTAGCTCGGTGTGTGCGTGCCTTGTTAATGGCTCTAACAGGCGCACTGTGTACCTTCCTTCTTGTCCAAGATGGAGGCATCCTCGGTTGAGGTCGATGATCGTCTTCTGGGTCCTGAGCCATGGTAGGCCAAGGAGTAGGGGTTCTCTTAGCTCTGGGGTGGCTAAGGCGGTGATGCGGGTGACATGTCCGTCTATCTCTAGGGGTATAGAGGTTTCCCCTAGGATTCTAACGACTGCTGAGTTAGTCGCTAGATGGGCCTCTCGCGGTCCTGGGTGGAGTTGCTGGTTGTCGGCGAGGTAGCGTGGTGACACAAAGTTCTCCGTGGCGGCTGTGTCAATCACGGCTTCTGCTTCCTTTCCATTGATGCGTACCCGGATGCGGGGTAGGCCGGAGTGTCGGGTCGTCGTCGTCGTGGTTAGTGTTGGCCAGGGACGCCGTTGGGGTTGGCGGCGGAGTTTGGCGCTTCCGTCGCCGCTCTCCAGTTTCCCTGGTTGTTGGCCCTGTTAGCGTTAAAGACCGGACAGTCTCTATGCCAGTGCCTATCGGGGCAGTGCCAGCATTTGGGTGGCTGAGCACTAGGGGTCGCTGTAGTCGCTCCTGCGACTGCTGCTGTCTTCGGGGTAGGCGTCGTCTTCTTCTTCGGCTCCGCCTCTTCTTTCTTCACCCTGGTCGCCACTTCTCGGGACTTGGTATCCTGTTCGGCCTGGATAGCCTTCTCCAAGAGAGTGTTGAAGTCGACCAGACTCTGTGGGCGTAATGCTAGCCGTATCTGTGGCTGTAGCATTTCGACTAAGGCGTCTACCTTAACCAGTTCGGGGTCCTCTTTCCGGACTCGTCGGTACAGCAGGTATTTCTGCCGTAGAAAGGGTCCAACCTCCTCTTTCTCACCTTGGTGGCGTGAGAATAGTTGTGAGATCAGGCGTGATCTCACTGATGGGCTGTCGAATCGAGCGATGAGGAGTCTCTGGAATGTATTCCATTCCATCGGTAGGTCCTTGTAGACCTCCCACCATTTGGCGGCTTCTCCCTTCAGTCCGCGTTCTGCGGTGTTGGCGCGCAATACTTCTCCGATCGTTGCTGTCGCGTCGAAGTATTCCTCGCACTTGTGTAGGAAGGTGCGTGGGTCTTCGTGGTCCAGTCCGTGGAACTGCGGTACCTCTAGGCGTGGTACGGTCAGTGCACGAACCAATGCCTCCCAGGCCGCGGGAGTCATGTTGTAGGGGTTCTGCGGCGGGGTGGCTTCCATCTCTGCTCGGGGTAGCGTCGTTGGAAGTCGTCTCTGCGGTGGCGGTTGTAGTACTAGCGTTGGCTGTACTATTACTGTCCGCGGCGGTTCGTGGGTCGCCGGTTGCGTTCCCTCAGGCGTGGGCTGGCCTGCGGGTTGCGATGATGTAGGCGTCTGTGGCTGTAACACTAGCGAGGGCTGTGTTACTGCAATCGGTTCGGGTGTCGCGGGTTGCGATCCCTCAGGCTCTGTCCGGCCTGCCGATTGCGGTGATGCGGGCGTCGTCGGTTGTGCTTCGGGTTGCGGCTGTGCAGGCGGGTGCTGCTTTGCCGGTTCGGGTTGCAATGGCGCTTGCAACTGTGGCTGTAGGCTGGCCGAGTACAATAGGCTTTGTACTGGCTCCGCCTCAGTAGGCGTCGTAGGTGTGGACGTCTGCGTCGTCTGCAGGTCCTGGGGTTTCTTCTTCTTTACGGGTCTCGGCTGTTTGAACGTTGCCGCGTTCACTACCGGTGACGTCGGGTTTCCGCTCCCTCCAGGGACGGATGATCGGGGTGAGTCGGGCGCCACAGGGTGTTTCTGCACTCCCTGAAGTGCGTTTGTTCCACCAATCCTGGCGGACTTACGGGTTGGCGAGCGCTCGGTCGGCATGCGGTCGGTCCGTGAAGCTTCCTAGCTTCTCTGCTGCATCCAGACTCCTGTCTGGTGATGATCGGCCCTCCACGTTGGGCGACAAGTTTATACAGGTACACTCGGAGGCCTCCACGTTGCGCGCCAAGTTTTACTGGGGGACTCGGGGGCGCAAGGGTGTGGAGCGCGGCGAGTGCTAAACAAAGCACCGGCGGGGTATGTGTGTGTGTATTTGTGTGGGGCAAGCCCCGGGTGTGGGTGAGAGGTGGGGGAGCGAGGGGATCAGGCCTTGCGTGGTCTGCGGGAAGGGGGATTGACGAGGATGGTTTGGCGGATGGGAAGGGGTAGTCGGGATCGACGTTTTGGTGTGGGACGGGGTGGTGGAAGGATGGTAGGACGGGGAGGTCGGGGAGGAGTGCCGTGTGGCGTGCGCACCGGGCCGGGTATCACGGGCTCGGGGCGAGTCGGTCGTCTCCGGACGGAGGCGAGCTCTTCGTCCTTCCTTCGAGGCAGGCGGCGGGGGAGGCGAGAGTGGCAGACGAACTCTGGCTTCGGAGGCACGATGATGGTGCTGTGGTCGACTACCACGGGACCAGTGAGTTGTCCGTTGATGATCACCCGAGTGTCGCGCCGTGGATGGAAACGACGGCGATCCCAGGGGGAGATCGGGACGAGTCTCTTCTGCCAATCAGAGAGAGGCTCTGGTGGACAATCTGCCTCTATACCTTCGTCTGGTACAGGCGGTGGAGGGGTTGGCGGTTCAAAGATCGACCAACCACTGGTAGGAGGTTTCCGTGAGGAAAGATCCGAGGGAAAGGTGTCCGAGGACATAGGAGGAATAATCAAGGCGGATTATACTCCTTTAAAAATACTTTATTAGCGTTTGATCACTGGTGTCCCAGTGTAGCTCTTCACCAAGTGTTTTAGGCACGAGGCGGTATGTCAGACGACTAGGTGTCGAATGACGGGTGGCGTGATTTACCGTTAGAAACTGAGGTATTTTATTCCGATTTCGGGTTAATCCTCTTAGCGAGAGAAGGTCACGTGGGATCCTTGAGGATCCTGCATAAGCGCCACGTATTGTTGACACGGTGAGTCACCTGTTGTAGACGAGGTAAGCGCGCGGGGTCAGCGGTCAATCGAGCGTGTATCGATCGTCGCTCAGTGGCTACGTCATAGGCTATGTGTCGCGGGTTGCCAGTGGGTAGGCGGTGTACGCGTGCTGCCTGCGAGTAGGCGCTTTGAGTGGGTTTGTCATGCATCAATATGAATCTCACAGAAATTGCAATGCGGAAAAGAATCGGCGACGCTGACGATTAACCTCTCATATGAATCTAACAGAAATTGCGATGCGGAAAAGAATCCGCGATGGCGAAATCTGCGACGCTGGCGATGGTGATATCCGCGACGCTGACGATTAACCTCTCATATGAATCTGTGAGAAATTGCGATGCGGAAAAGAATCTGCGACGCTGACGATTAACCTCTCATATTCATATTGATATTCATATTCACATCATATTCATTCTGGAAGAAATTGCGATGCGGAAAAGAATCTGCGACGCTGACGATTAACCTCTCATATGAATCTCACACAAATCGCAATGCGGAAAATAATCTGCGATGGTGAAATCTGCGACGCTGGCGATGGTGATATCCGCGACGCTGACGATTAACCTCTCATATGAATCTAACAGAAATTGCGATGCGACAGAAAATCTGCGATTGTAATATCTGACGATTAACCTCTCACATGAATCTGGAAGAATTGCGATGCGAAAAAGAATCTGCGACGCTGACGATTAACCTCTCATATGAATCTAACAGAAATTGCGATGCGGAAAAGAATCTGCGATGGTGAAATCTGCGACGATAAAATAAAAACCATATTTACAGGGAATTGTACATGAATTAGATGAGGCAACTCCTAATTTACAATGCCCTCAATTGTTAGTTCATTATTATTAGTAATTAGCAATTCATATTTAATGAAGTTATTAATTGAATTTCAAAAACAGGAATATATTTTCGTAACGGAATATATTTTATAGTGCAAAGTGATGCTTTATCACTGGTGCACTTTTGTAAAATTTGTCGCAATCGTAGCTACGCAGAAAATCTAAAAGAAAACAGATGTCTAACAAGAATTTAGACCTTACATTAGATCAGTTTGAAACGCTACGTAGATCTACCGATCTACGTGGCGATCCGTATAAAACTGCGATTTACAAAAATTTAGATCTACGTAGATGTCAGAACTGATCGTGCGACTGAAGCTGTCAGCTGTCGGAAATAAGTCTGAAGTGAGCTGAGATTTACATGATCGATGTGAGATGGGCTGTGAGCTGCGAACCGTCGACTGCCAGAGTTGATTGTAAATGAACTGCGAACAATAATAATGTTAGAATGATAAATTAAACGTGTATATTAGGGCAATTAACGTGGAATGAGGCGCGCGCGAAGCGCGCGCGTGCAATGCTAGTCCAATCTTAAAAGAGCCAGGACCGCTCGAACTCGAAAACTCGCACTCATTGTTGACGTTTTATTCGCGCGCCGATTGGTCGGTTCGTTTCGAGACTCGAGGTCGCGTCGAGATATTTCGCGTCGTTTTCCGCGCGTCATTTGTTAGTTTCGTTGACTCGCCTGTCATTATTTTGGATCTCAGTGGCGATCAAGCAAAGGGTTATACGAGGTTTCGTATTCGGGATGTTCATTCAAAATTGCTGGACGTTCGGATCGATGAGGATTCGATTCGCATCGTGTTATGTTCATGATCTTCGTCTTTCGGTTTTGATTGCTGAAATATATTGGCTTTCTTGATTTTTTAGTCAGAAACGAAAGAAGTTGGCTCTCGTGTACGACTGACAGATTCGAGGGTTGAAAGTGCATTCATTCGTGATTGAGGTTTGATTCTTCATCGAACACGAGAAATAAAGGTCGGTTTTGTATCATTATCAGGGCCTGAGACGTTAATTCGTAATCAGATTTTTCAGCACGGAAAAATTAACCCCGTGAAATTAGTAATTTTTCGATTTTTAGGTTCGAATTGAAAACGATTTCTGCATCGTCGTTCGTGGTTCGTGCGAATGACCTGAATAAGTTCCCAGAGGAAGCCAACAAGCAAGTCGTAACAGAAAAATAGTAGGGCTGTGCAAATTTTCGATTTTTTAAATTATTCGTTGCGAATCAAATAGTAAAATTCAATTTGAAGATCGAATCAAATTATTCGAAACTTTTAGTGATTAGAGAAGTTCGAATATTCGAATAATTTGGTGCTACTGACGAATAATTCTAAGCTTCCAGAAAATGAGGATGTTCCGGATAATTGCGACTCTTTAGAGACAATCGTATATATTTTTTACAAATGATTTTGAGTTTTCAGGCTGTTTGTATTTCACTCGGATAATGGATATATGAGGAATATTCTTCATCACTCGTAAACATTGGTGATAACGATGATGACGACGAATTCATTTCATGAATCTAAAATTTACGTCAAAACAACACGACGTTCGGATGAATAAATAAATATTCAATTCGCAACGATTTGTGTTCAGGATCTTCGTCATACGGTTCGGATAGCTGAAATATATTGGCCTTCTTGATTCTTCAGGTCAACGGAAGAAGTTATCTCTCGCGTACGACTGACAGACAGATTCAAGGGTTAAAAGTGCATTCGTCCCTGATTGAAGTTTCATTCTTCATCGAAGACGGGGAAAATAGGTCGGTTACGTACCATATTCAAGGCCTGAGACGTCAAGTTGTGAGCATAGGTATTCTATAGCATGGAAAAATTAACGTTGTGAAATGAGTGATTTTTAGATTTTTTTAGGTTTGAATTGAAAATGATTCCTGGATCGTCGTTCGTGGTTCGTGCGAATGACCTACAGAAATGGCCACGACAAGTCGTAACAGAAAAATAGCAGGGCTCTGCGAATGTTCAATTATTCGTCGCGAATCTGATAGTGCAATTGAATTTAAAGATCTATTTAAATTATTAGAAACTTTGAATGATTTGAATAGTTCCAATATGCGAAATATTTGATTCTCATTGTCAGATTCGAAGGATAACATCGCATTCGTTCGTGATTAAGATTTGATTCTACATCGAACACGGGGAATAAAGGTCGGTTTCGTATCATTATTAAAGCCTGAGACGTCAATTCGTGATCAGATTTTTAAGCACGGAAAAATCAACGTTGTGAAATGAGTAATTTTGCAATTTTTTAGGTTTGAATTGAAATTAGGGGAGAATAATCTTGGGTGTAACGGTCAGTAGCAAAACGTTATTTATTGACGTTTCGGCTCGGAGCATGGCCGGCCATCCTCAGATCTGCAAATACAATATACTTAAAATAATACAATAAATTCTTAAAGATAAAGTAAATTCAACAACCCATTTTTTGGTTATGGTGTTTGCAGTAAGTTCCATGGGAACCACGTGTTTTTAAGAGGTTATGTAACCCATATTTCAATAATTAAAAAGAAACTCTATCCCAGTCGATAAATGGCTAATCAATTTAACTAATACTGAAATTCCTGCCAAAGTCCAAGAGTGCTTAGCATTAGGACCCAAACATGGGTTACCATATGCTCCGAATAGAATCCCTATTGATGACGTCATATGCAGCGTAGAATCAGCAGTTGCGGGCCTCGATCGAAAGACCAAGGACACTATTAGGAGTCAGGTCACTCATAAACTAGTCTCACACACTAAGAATGCCCAGCTAAATCATGAGCAAAAACAGGAACTTGCGGACTTCAATAAAACCAAACACTTTCTCAAGGACCATCCGGATTTGATTGTTACTAAGGCCGATAAAGGTAACAAAACTGTAGTCATGAGGGCAGATGAGTATCTCAGCAAATCTTCACAAATGCTGAGTGATGGTAACACATACAAGATCTTGAAGTCTGACCCTACTAAAGACGTTGAGCGGAAAAATAACGCGTTGGTTAACAACTGGGTAGAGGAAAACATTATCACCAAATCTACAGGAGACAGGTTAAAAACGTGTAACTCTGTCCCTCCCAAGATCTATTTTCTGCCTAAGATCCATAAAGTAGGTGTACCATTAAGACCGATAGTTTCAAATATAGGCGCTCCAACATATAAATTGGCTAAGTACTGCGCATACTCTCTAACTCAAGTTGTAGGAAAATCAGATTATCACGCAAAAGATTCATGGTCCTTCGCTGAGTCCATAAGAGGGCGTGAAGTACCTGTCAATCATAAACTCATCTCGCTTGATGTAACCTCTCTTTTTACTAACATCCCAATAGACCTGGCGCTGCAATGTATCGAGGAAAAATGGAATCAAATCTGCTCACACACAGTACTACCTAAGGAAGAGTTCAGTAAGGCAGTTAAACTCTGTTTAGAATCCACTTACTTCAAACACAAAGGGGGTTTTTTCCTACAACAGGAAGGTGTAGCTATGGGCTCTCCGATTAGCCCCGCGGTGGCTAATTTAGTAATGGAGAAATTAGAAAGAGATGTTATATCAAAACTGGACTATAGTTTGCCCTTCTATAAAAGATATGTGGATGATATTCTAACCGCTGTAAATGTCGACCATGTTCAAGACATAGTGACACGCTTCAATTCGTTTCACCCAAAGCTACAATTCACTAGCGAACTGGAATTAAACAATAGAATCAGCTTTTTGGATCTCTGGGTAATCAATGAGAATAATAGTCTGAACATTGATTGGTATCAAAAACCCACGTGGTCGGGTAGATATTTACAATTTCATTCACACCATCCGAGTACACATAAAAAGTGTGTGATAGCTGGTCTCTTTGATCGAGGTTTAAAGCTATCAGAACCTATTTTAAGGGAAAAGAACTTAAACTTAATAACCAACACGTTACTCACAAACGGGTATCCGATCAAATTGATTAACGATGTCAAAACAAAACGGATTGATAAATTATATAACGGGTGGACACACCAACTGCGGAGTGAAGCAAATGCGACAAACAATGCATATAGAAATTTAACTGTGTTACCATACATAAAAGGCCTATCTGAACAGATAAACAAAATATTGACTAAATTTGGTGTTAAAGTTGTATACAAGGTTAGAAACAACACTGCAAGAATATTTTCTAACTTGAAAGATCCAGTTCCGGTTCTAGACCAGTCAGATCTCGTATATAAGATTGACTGCCTCAATTGTAACAAATGCTATGTGGGTCAGACTAAACAACACCTGTATAAAAGGCTTTACAACCACAAATACAGTATTGAATGTAAGGATCCCGCTAAGTCTGCATTAGCTGAGCATGCGCTTACCCTTTCGCACAATTTTGATTTTGATAACACGACAATATTAGCCAGGGAATCAAATCTCTATCACCGACTAATAAAAGAGATGACCAACATATCTCGTAATAACACGTGTAACAAAAGAACTGATATGGATAAATTAAGTTGTGTGTATGCTCCACTGTTAAATTGAATGAACCTCTAGAACTTAATAGCAATTTGAATTTGGCGGGTGACGGGACTGTAGACTCGGCCGATGGTATCGAGGCTTACCTCGTTACGATCGGCGGATGAGCAGGTCCCCGTAACCTAGCCTCGCTCACTTCTCCACTGCGCGTGCCTGCATTAACACCTTAGGCGCGAATAGAAGTCGCATTTTGTAAGTTTTTTTCCCCCCTTTTTTGTTCTTAACTTCTGGAGGCTCATTCGATTGTTTATTAATAAGAGAAAATCCTTGTAAAATTTTTTGATATATTTAACTTTTGTTTTTATTTAATTTAGAGTCTTTCTTTTTAATTATTGAAATATGGGTTACATAACCTCTTAAAAACACGTGGTTCCCATGGAACTTACTGCAAACACCATAACCAAAAAATGGGTTGTTGAATTTACTTTATCTTTAAGAATTTATTGTATTATTTTAAGTATATTGTATTTGCAGATCTGAGGATGGCCGGCCATGCTCCGAGCCGAAACGTCAATAAATAACGTTTTGCTACTGACCGTTACACCCAAGATTATTCTCCCCTAATCACTTACAACGGTCAAGAACACATATCAGTTTGAATTGAAAGTGATTTCTGGATCGTCGTTTGTGGTACGTGCGAATGATTCACAGAAGTGGCCAGAGGAAGCCAACAAGCAAGTCGTAACAGAAAAATAGTGGGGCTGTGCAAATGTTCGATTTTTCAAATAATTCTTTGCGAATCAAATAGGAAAATTCCATTTGAAAATTGAATCGAATTATTCGAAACCTTGAATGATTCGAATTGTCCAAATTTAGAATAATTTGATTCTACTGAAGAATAATTCAAAGCTTCCAGGAAATGAGGGTGTTCCCGATAATTGCGACTCTCTATTAGAGAAAGTCGTATATGTATATTTTTGACAAATGATCTAAAGTTTTCAGGCTATTCGTACTTAACTGGGACTTCTGATATCGCCCAACTAAATACCTTACGATTCTTTCCGTTCTATATAGGGGTCATTCAAGAAATACGTTCGCTCAAAGGGCGGGGGTGACTTGGTGTGACAACGTGTACTCGAGGGGTGGTAAAAAGCGTGACGGAGGGGGGTCTAAAATCCCTTAAAAAGCGAACGTATTTGTTGCATGGCCCCATATTCATTCCAAGGAGGATCCAACCAGGAAACGTACTTCGCACTCAAACAACGACTACTACAAACCAGGCGGGAGATATAAATCATTTGTGGCCCAAATTCGAATTTCGCAAGAATCTTACACTGGCTCTTCCTCAACTGTTTCCTGGACGTGCACATCAATTTTTAAGGTATTAATTATATTCATCAATGTGGGAGCCAGTCCATTTTCGACGTGTTCACGTGAAGTTCGAATCTCATTGCTAGTCATTTTCGATAGGGTACATGAGTACCTCTTGTCATATGCAAGCTGCGTAGAAAGATCGATCATTCAATTCAGAAATTGATCTTCGTTAACAGATTTTCTTCCCATAATACATTTTCTCACCACTAAAATCGTTGCTGAGAAAGATGAGTTTAAAAAAAATAAAACCATAGAGCTCTTGAGCAGTTTGGGTTTGACTGGAAAAATTGAGATGCAAAAAGTTCGAAGACTTAAAAAGAAGGAAGGTTTTTGAGAAAATAAAAAATTGATGAACAACAATTGGGTGCATATTTTTCTTCATCAATTTTCAACTGAAGTAATTGTAATTTGTCCGAAAATTATTCTCCTCACAATGGATTAACTTCTACATCAATCGACATAGGATCTTGAAAATTTGTGTGCGCGTTGAGAAAATACAAGTGTTTTTGTAAGATTCATTCGGATTTGAGCGAAATTGGAACTTATGAGACCAAAGCTGATTTTCATCTTTGCAATTGTTCGTGGTTAGATCGTTGATGGAGCGCGGATATGTTTCTTGGTACGAAACTACACGTACGAAATGGTTCATATTCGTAGCAACGGCCCATAGGAAAAAACCTCAACTTAGTGAGTGAGCGTAGAAAGTGTTCTCGATTCGAACAACAATAAAATGTTCTGAATTCGGACCGACTAATGCGCATCCTCGACTAACTCAAATTATTTCCTCGATTATTTCAATCTTTGAAAGTGTCAAATTTTAGAAGGATCCAAATCTTCAAATAATTCGAAGAGTTCGAAAATTACGAATAGTTCGAATAGTGCGGATAGTTCGGAATGTTCGAGTTATTCGAAATCTCGAATTATTCAAAAATTCAAATTATTTGAAATCTCTAACTATTCGAAAATTCGAGTTACTTGGAAAATCGAATTATTCGAAATCTTGAACTAAATATACGATTCAATTCGATTCGAATACTATATTCGCACAGCTCTAAAAATAGTTCATTTTAATGCTAAGGAAGACAACCCACGATACAAGTTATGAGACAATCCTCATCATTTCGAGAATCTGAGAATTCGAGAAATCGTCGGCCCGCGCGGAGCGCGGGCTTCGGATCGACTAGTATGATAAACACCATTTCATCTGAATATCTGAATTTACATTCTGCGCTATCATTATTGCCATCTATGGTTATACTAAGGATCATTATGTGCACGTGAAATCTACGAAATGTCCCTCGTTCTAGTGCTTTTGTTCTTGTATTTTTCATTCAACTTTTTATTACGCACTTCCATTGCATCGCTTCCGTTACACCATGGCCAGCCATATTTCACGACTCGCGCTCACGCTTTCAAGATTTGATATTGACCACAGCCTCACTCTGACCCGAAAACGGAAGCATTTTTAATGCTGATAAATAAAAATCCGAGTGAAATTCTCTAGCTCAATGGGAAAAACTGTAAGCCCTTACTTTTTCCCATTTGAATAACATAGGATTTTTGACCAAGAAAATTCATTTTTTTTCTTCCAAGCCTATCGTGGGCTGGAAAAATATGGTACTACGTCACTTTATATAGTACCATAGTGTCTTATCATGTACACATTTTTTCAGCCATCTGAAGTGCAATTTCACACAGTAGCTGCGGCTGACAGATGCTGATATTCTAAAATTAATGTTCTATTTTCAAAGACTCTTATCGTATTTTCATTGGAGTTTTACCCATTATATCTACTGAATTTAATTTGGAATCATGATTTTGACATGATTTTAACAAATTCCAATTTTTTACTTTCTCATATTTGAATTTTTCGGACGAGGCGAACCAAATGAATTATTGGTACCCACCAAGGAGGGATTCTGCCTCTATTTGAGCGTGCAAACCTTGGTGGGACCGAAAAATACCTATAGACCGAATCCATCTCAAATCGGGCAGGCACGGCTAAAATGGAAATCGTGATATCACGGAATTTTTTCAAATTGAAATATGTTGTTGTTCGACGAAAAAAAAGTGACCCGTATTTTTTTGTTGTGGAAAAAAAAATTCTGCTACGAAGTTACCGCTATTTGAACATTTAATCGTGCGCTACCAAAGTTGTTGGAAAAGGAACACTTTTTTTCTTAGTAACGCTATATCTTTGGAACGAATCATCGCCAATAGTTCATCTTGGTCTCATTTTGTAGGTTTTTTCGCACTCTTTTGGAATTCGAATAAAAATTTGAGGATTTTTGAAAATTGACGGAATGACGCTCATTTTTCGAAAATTAGGGAAAACCGATTTTCTCGAAAAGTGATTTTTTTATTTTCTCAAAAATTTCACACAATATGTGGGGTGATATGACGGATATACCCTCGAAGTTTCATCGATGCTAGAACACTGCTTCATATCCATAAAAAATATTTCGTGCGTCACTGAAATTCGTCAAATCCTGTGCTGGTGTCTACTTTGTGAGCGTCGTTGAGATGTGTACAGATTTTTCGATCCAAATAATATTACTTAAACTTGATACATACGTACCTGAGGGAGTACATGGCCGAATACCGTATGATGTATAACATCGTAGACCTCATATTGATGTGCTAATAAAGACTGCCACGTAAAAAATACAAAATTTACAATCAGGGATTTATTGTAGTAATAACAATATAGTACAATAATAATATGGTTATGTACTACATTATAATAAATACTATATCTATAAAAAATATAATATAATAGTATAATAATAATATAATGATAAAATCTACAGACCTTGTGTGTAACGCAAGCCTCTGAAGGCATTGAAAATGTCACCTGTTCTCTCGTTCTTAGTGCATTTTGTTTTGATATATTTGTATCTGTCGAATTTTGATTTGAATTCGCTTGAAATGAAGTTTTTTTTTTTAATTTCAAGTCTGACAGATCGATGATCGGTAACAATCTGATAGATTAACCATACATTTGGATCGGTCACAATCTGACTATATTGACCATCCATATAAGCTTTTTCCATCTTTCGTCTTTTTTCATCCTTTGTCTTTTGCAAACTTTTTTCATCCGCATTGTTGTTACTTTCGTTTTGCACGCATTTCTGTCCCGTTCACATTTTTGTTGCATTTTAACATTTGATCCCCTATACCTCAGTATATGTATACCATAACTCGAAAATAAAAGCATTTTTAACAATATTATTATACGATATTGTTATTACGACAATAAATCCCTGATTGTAAATTTTGTATTTTTTCCGTGATAGTCTTTATTAGCAGATCAATATTCGTCTACGATGTTATACATCATACGGCATTTGGTCATTTACTCCCTCAGGTATGTATGTATCAAGTTTCAGTAATATTATTTGGATCGAAAAATCTATACACATCTCAAAGAAACCCACAAAGTCGACACCAGCACAGGAATTGACGAATTTCAGTGACGCACGAAATATTTTTTATGGATATGAAGCAGTGTTTTAGCATCGATGAAACTTCGAGGGTATATCCGTCATATCACCCCACATATTGTGTGAAATTTTTGAGAAAATAAAAAAATCACTTTTCGAGAAAATTGGTTTTCCCTAATTTTCGAAAAATGAGCGTCATTCCGTCAATTTTCAAAAATCCTCAAATTTTTATTCGAATTCCAAAAGAGTGCGAAAAACCCTACAAAATGAGAACAAGATGAAGTATTTGCGATGATCCGGTCCAAAGATATAGCGTTATTAAGAAAAAAAGTGTTCCTTTTTCAAGAACTTTGGTAGCGCACGATTAAATGTTCAAATAACCGTAACTTCGTAGCAAGATTTTTTTTTCCAAAACAAAAAAATACGGGTCGCTTTTTTTTCATCAAACAACAACATATTTCAATTTGAAAAAATTCCGTGACATCACGATTTCCAGCCTGCCCGATTTGAAATGGATTCGGTCCATAGAGTTTGATGCTAGGAAAAATCTCGTTCGTAGGTTTGACACAGTAGCTACTTGAAATTTTAATAGAAACTGCTCTGGAAATTACGTAGAAGCCTGCAATTCCAGAAATGTTATTGTATTACGTAAATATTGTTGATCATGCCGTAAGTTTGCTGCTGGAATGTTAATATTTCAACGAAAAACCGTGCCCACAGGCAGGTTTCTGCAAAGTGTCCAGCTACCTTCACCAACAATAGTAGGAGAGCCGACGACAAAAAACCGAGTAGAATTTTCTCCCAGATGAAATACATATAATCGGTCACGTCATACATGGGGGAACACGAAATGGCCCTGCTGCCATGTCTGGGACTTGCCAAGGCCCAAAAAAAAAAATCCAAAAAAAAAAAAAAACGGTTTTGGGTATTTGATTTCTCCCGAATTTGTTTTGTTCCTCGAGGCAGGGGAGGGGTAGGGCTATACGAAAAGTCAGTGCTGCCAGCCCCCCTGATAGGCCGTATCAGTGGCAGCAGCGAGATAAGCGACGCCTCGCGACCAGGTATCAGGTATTTCATTTCTCCCACAAAAATCAAAGCGCATCTGAAAGATCATCAAATTCTGCGCAAGAAAAACCACTGCTGCCTTTTCCAAACAGTGGCGAACACGGCTGCTGCCGCGTTTGAAAGTCGCCCTCCTAGTCCAGTCATTATGCACTTTTGACTTTGCAAAAATCAAGTCTCAAGGTTTTCTTTTCGTCTCACGCCCTCGGAGGGATCAGTCTTCGTTTAAATCCAGAATGACGACCAAATCCAGCGATTGCGTAGGTCCAAAATTTTTTTTTTTTTTTTTGAAAAAAATGGTTTTTATCAACTAACTTGGCCATTTCAAAATTTGGTGCAAAAATCGTTGGAACAAAAGTTGTAGGAAATTCAATTTTCTACAAGTTTGGTTCCCACAGTTTTTCTTCCAAGATTTATCATTTTCAAAATAAACCCGAAAAAAAAAACGGCCTATTCGAAATATTGCATTATCTCGTTTATTTTCGAATTTACGGCATAAATGAATATAGTCAAACTTGAAGAAAATCAAATTTCCTACAACTTTGGTCTCTACGATTTTTCTTCTACGACCGATATTTTTCTTGCTAGTGACAAATAATGCGTTGAAATAACGTGTCAATGGCTCGTGAACTGAAGTAACGAGGGATGAATGCAATAACGTAGTAGAAAGTAAGATGGAATGTCATTTGAAAGGGTATAGCCGAATAAGGGGGCAAAAAGTGCCCTCTCACCAAATAGACGACGGACTTCATTTTCAGTTGGGCCTTGGTAAAAAAGGTATTCATGCCAAATTTTAGCCTTCTACCCCTTCTGTCGCGGTAGTTATGGCGAAAAAACGTGATTTTCGCGTTTTTTTTCTATCTTTGCTAATTCATCGTATAGACCTTCACCAAAATTCATGGCCATGTATTAACATGTAAGAAGTGTAGAGAAAAATGTTCAGAGGTTCGGCACTACGGATCCGATCTTTGAAAAATTCCGAAAGATTTAAATACGGTGTTCTCAGTGGATTTTCGCGAGGCACTAAGTTCCAATAATTTTTTTTTACAAATGTCGATCACTTCCGTCCAATTTCTCATATTTAGCCTTCGCTTCACTTCTGGTGCGTCATGCTGAAAAAAAATGAAGAAACCTTTGGGAATTTTTTTAAAATCTGATTTCGTACCCAAGGAAGTGTAAAACATCTTTTCGCATGTATTTTGATCACCTTCTTCTGTACGAATTTTTTCAAGCCAATAGTTAGGGATTTATGGGCTATACCTTTCGCGTAAAGATTTAGGAAGAGCAAGAAACTGTTGAAAAAAATTTGGAAAACTTCAAAAACTAGAAGAAAAATGAATGGTACCCATACAGTGAAGCAATGTTGCAGCAATGTTGCATACGGCCCATTACCATTAGCAACATTGCTGCAACATTGCTTTGCTGTATGGGTAGTGAATATGCACGTGAAGTGATATTCCTCTACTTTATTGAAATTAAGAGGGTACATACACCTCAAAATGTCGAGAAAGTCAAAACTGCCAAGTCATTTTTAATATTTTAGAATGTTTTTCACACAATTTTCGGAGCACATTTCTTTTTGTCTACGACGCACGAAATAAAATCTATCGGTGGATCGATTCAAGTTTTTCTGGACTTAAACTATTCAGTAAAGACGCCTTTTCAAAATGAACAGAAAACTTTTTGATCCGATCAAAATTGTACCAGGGGCCCTATTCTACAAATTCTTTCACGCGTATCACTGGTGAAAGAGCCGAATTTCCGATTAAATCTGCTCTCTGATTGGCCCAAATGCCTCTATCACGATTTGTCACCGGGTGATACGTGTGAAAGGATTTTCAGAATAAGGCCCCAGATACTCATAATTTTTTAGATGAAAATAGTGTTTTTCTGTCTTCATACGTTACTTTTCATTATAACTCGAGTAAAAATAAAGTTATGAAAAAGTTCTTCGTTCAAATTGAAAAGGCTTCTTTACTAAACGGTTTGAGACCAGAAAAACTAAAATCGGTCCACCGGTATATTTTATTCTTTACATCATAGATAGAGATACATTTTTTTCTAAAGTCTTGAGAAAGCCATTCCAATAGTTTCAAGAATGACTTTCGGTGGTTTTGACTTTTCTTAAATGTTAAGGTGTATGTTCCCCCTTAAGGGGTCTGGCCACCCTGGCCGCACAGAAAATGGGCTTATTCTAAGAAAATTTGTAAGCTCGATAATATTCAACGGAATTTTTGCACACATGCTAGTTTATAGCTTGATGAACATATCATAATTTTCGTAAAAAAATATTCAGAAATGGCGGCTTCGCAGTAGTTGCCGTGAAGGTACACGCGCGTAGCTTGCAGCCAATAAATCTCCGGAACGGGTCATCTTAAAAAATATATATATATTAGCTTATTATTGAAGGGTGTGACTAAAATATAGCGTAGGATTTTTTTTCCGATCACTACAAAAATATTTATGAAGAAAAAAAAATTTCGTGAGCTTTTTTTTATTCATCATAAAATTTTTGTGCAATTTTACGTGCTGACTCTGAAAAGATTGCCGTGATGATAAACTCCGACGCCTACTACGATAAGTAAGCTCCACTGAAAGTATTGGCTTGAAAAAATTCGTACAGAAGAAGGTGATCAAAATACATGCGAAAAGATGTTTTACACTTCCTTGGGTACAAAATCAGATTTTAAAAAAATTCCCAAAGGTTTCTTCATTTTTTTTCAGCATGACGCACCAGAAGTGAAGCGAAGGCTAATATGAGAAATTGGACGGAAGTGATCGACATTTGTAAAAAAAATTATTGGAACTTAGTGCCTCGCGAAAATCCACTGAGAACACCGTATTTAAATCTTTCGGAATTTTTTAAAGATCGGATCCGCAGTGCCGAACCTCTGAACATTTTTCTCTACACTTCTTACATGTTAATACATGGCCATGAATTTTGGTGAAGGTCTATACGATGAATTAGCAAAGATAGAAAAAAAACGCGAAAATCACGTTTTTTCGCCATAACTACCGCGACAGAAGGGGTAGAAGGCTAAAATTTGGCATGAATACCTTTTTTACCAAGGCCCAACTGAAACTGAAGTCCGTCGTCTATTTGGTGAAAGGGCACTTTTTGCCCTCTTATTCGGCTATACCCTTTGGATTTGGGCAATACTGAGAGAAGATTGATTAATCAAATATTTTGGTCATAAAAATTTTCTTTTATTTCGATGATCATACGTAATTCTTATTCTTAGAATCATCTTCTTCTTCTTATCAACTATTCTACTGTAACTTACATTTTAATTCTTTTTCTTAGAATAATCTTTTTATTGTTATCAACTGTTGTACTGTAACTTAAATTCTTATTCTTTGTCGTTCTTATCAACTATTCTACTGTAACTTAAATTCTCATTCTTTCTCATAGAATCATCTTTTTCTTCTTATCAACTATTCTACTATAACTTACATTTTTATTCTTTTTCTTAGAATAATCTTTTTATTCTTATCAATTGTTGTACTGTAACTTAAATTCTTATTCTGTGTCGTTCTTATCAACTATTCTAAAAATGTTACGTACGATATACGTAACCAGCATGTGGTTGAATGCGACTTCACCAGACTGCGTGATGCTTCGTTACGAGGATTACGGTTGGGAAATGCGCGATGACAGGCTGCAGCCTTACTGGTACACGGGTAAACCGACGCCCCTTTTTGTCGAAGATATATTGGCTATGTCAATCGAAGACGAAAGTAACGGCGACGACGAATTCGATGTTCTCACTTTCGAGTCAGACGACGAAAACTAGGCCTAAGAGTAGTTGATAAGAAGAAAAAGATGATTTTAAGAAAAAGAATGAGAATTAAGTTACAGTATAATAGTTGATAAGAAAGACAAAGAATAAGAATTTCAGTTACAGTACAACAGTTGATAAGAATAAAAAGATTATTCTAAGAAAAAGAATAAAAATGTAAGTTACAGTAGAATAGTTGATAAGAAGAAAAAGATGATTCTAAGAATAAGAATTACGTATGATCATCGAAATAAAAGAAAATTTTTATTACCAAAATATTTGAATAATCAATCTTCTTTCAGTATTTCCTTCATCCAAATTTCAATGACATTCCATCTTATTTTCTACTACGTTATTGCATTCATCCCTCGTTACTTCAGTTCACGAGCCATTGACACGTTATTTCAACGCATTATTTGTCACTAGCAAGAAAAATATCGGTCGTAGAAGAAAAATCGTAGAGACCAAAGTTGTAGGAAATTTGATTTTCTTCAAGTTTGACTATATTCATTTATGCCGTAAATTCGAAAATAAACGAGATAATGCAATATTTCGAATTGGCCGTTTTTTTTTCGGGTTTATTTTGAAAATGATAAATCTTGGAAGAAAAACTGTAGGAACCAAACTTGTAGAAAATTGAATTTCCTACAACTTTTGTTCCAACGATTTTTGCACCAAATTTTGAAATGGCCAAGTTAGTTGATAAAAACCATTTTTTTCAAAAAAAAAAAAAAAAATTTTGGACCTACGCAATCGCTGGATTTGGTCGTCATTCTGGATTTAAACGAAGACTGATCCCTCCGAGGGCGTGAGACGAAAAGAAAACCTTGAGACTTGATTTTTGCAAAGTCAAAAGTGCATAATGACTGGACTAGGAGGGCGACTTTCAAACGCGGCAGCAGCCGTGTTCGCCACTGTTTGGAAAAGGCAGCAGTGGTTTTTCTTGCGCAGAATTTGATGATCTTTCAGATGCGCTTTGATTTTTGTGGGAGAAATGAAATACCTGATACCTGGTCGCGAGGCGTCGCTTATCTCGCTGCTGCCACTGATACGGCCTATCAGGGGGGCTGGCAGCACTGACTTTTCGTATAGCCCTACCCCTCCCCTGCCTCGAGGAACAAAAAAAATTCGGGAGAAATCAAATACCCAAAACCGTTTTTTTTTTTTTTTGGATTTTTTTTTTTGGGCCTTGGCAAGTCCCAGACATGGCAGCAGGGCCATTTCGTGTTCCCCCATGTATGACGTGACCGATTATATGTATTTCATCTGGGAGAAAATTCTACTCGGTTTTTTGTCGTCGGCTCTTACACTACTATTACTTCTCAGCTACAGTTTAAAGAACACTACATATTCATGGGTATTACTTGTCTGCTGATAGAGGCATTGCTGCTTGATACCACATGCACTTAATATCTAATAGATTTTGATTTTGAGTTCCTGAAATCTTACCGTCAACATCTGCTTCAGACTCCTCACCATCAGCTTTAGATTTGACCGAATCCATTTCAAATCGGGCAGGCTGGAAATCGTGATGTCACGGAATTTTTTCAAATTGAAATATGTTGTTGTTTGATGAAAAAAAAGCGACCCGTATTTTTTTGTTTTGGAAAAAAAAATCTTGCTACGAAGTTACGGTTATTTGAACATTTAATCCTGCGCTACCAAAGTTCTTGAAAAAGGAACACTTTTTTTCTTAATAACGCTATATCTTTGGACCGGATCATCGCAAATACTTCATCTTGTTCTCATTTTGTAGGGTTTTTCGCACTCTTTTGGAATTCGAATAAAAATTTGAGGATTTTCGAAAATTGACGGAATGACGCTCATTTTTCGAAAATTAGGGAAAACCGATTTTCTCGAAAAGTAATTTTTTTATTTTCTCAAAAATTTCACACAATATGTGGGGTGATATGACGGATATACCCTCGAAGTTTCATCGATGCTAAAACACTGCTTCATATCCATAAAAAATATTTCGTGCGTCACTGAAATTCGTCAATTCCTGTGCTGGTGTCGACTTTGTGGGTTTCTTTGAGATGTGTATAGATTTTTCGATCCAAATAATATTACTGAAACTTGATACATACATACCTGAGGGAGTAAATGACCAAATGCCGTATGATGTATAACATCGTAGACGAATATTGATCTGCTAATAAAGACTATCACGGAAAAAATACAAAATTTACAATCAGGGATTTATTGTCGTAATAACAATATCGTATAATAATATTGTTAAAAATGCTTTTATTTTCGAGTTATGGTATACATATACTGAGGTATAGGGGATCAAATGTTAAAATGCAACAAAAATGTGAACGGGACAGAAATGCGTGCAAAACGAAAGTAACAACAATGCGGATGAAAAAAGTTTGCAAAAGACAAAGGATGAAAAAAGACGAAAGATGGAAAAAGCTTATATGGATGGTCAATATAGTCAGATTGTGACCGATCCAAATGTATGGTTAATCTATCAGATTGTTACCGATCATCGATCTGTCAGACTTGAAATTAAAAAAAAAAACTTCATTTCAAGCGAATTCAAATCAAAATTCGACAGATACAAATATATCAAAACAAAATGCACTAAGAACGAGAGAACAGGTGACATTTTCAATGCCTTCAGAGGCTTGCGTTACACACAAGGTCTGTAGATTTTATCATTATATTATTATTATACTATTATATTATATTTTTTATAGATATAGTATTTATTATAATGTAGTACATAACCATATTATTATTGTACTATATTGTTATTACTACAATAAATCCCTGATTGTAAATTTTGTATTTTTTACGTGGCAGTCTTTATTAGCACATCAATATGAGGTCTACGATGTTATACATCATACGGTATTCGGCCATGTACTCCCTCAGGTACGTATGTATCAAGTTTAAGTAATATTATTTGGATCGAAAAATCTGTACACATCTCAACGACGCTCACAAAGTAGACACCAGCACAGGATTTGACGAATTTCAGTGACGCACGAAATATTTTTTCTCGATATGAAGCAGTGTTTTAGCATCGATGAAACTTAGAGGATATATCCGTCATATCACCCCACACATTGTGTGAAATTTTTGAGAAAATAAAAAAATCACTTTTCGAGAAAAACGGGTTTCCCTAATTTTCGAAAAATAAACGTCATTCCGTCAATTTTGAAAAATCCTCAAATTTTTCTTCGAATTCCAAAAGAGTGCACAAAAACCTACAAAATGAGACCAAGATGAACTACTGGCGATGATTCGTTCCAAAGATATAGCGTTACTAAGAAAAAAAGTGTTCCTTTTCCAACAACTTTGGTAGCGCACGATTAAATGTTCAAATAGCCGTAACTTCGTAGCAGAATTTTTTTTTCCACAACAAAAAAATACGGGTCACTTTTTTTTCGTCGAACAACAACATATTTCAATTTGAAAAAATTCCGTGATATCACGATTTCCATTTTAGCCTTGCCTGCCCGATTTGAGATGGATTCGGTCAATTTGTAATTGAAAAAAATTCAATTATCAATTACTTTTGGAATTTGTAATTGAAAAAAATTCAATTACCAATTACATTTTTAATTTGTAATTGAAAAAAATTCAATTATCAATTACTTTAGCTACTTGAAATTTTAATAGAAACTGCTCTGGAAATTACGTAGAAACCTGCAATTCGAGAAATGTTATTGTATTACGTAAATATTGTTGATCATGCCGCAAGTTTGCTGCTGGAATGTTAATTTTTTATCGAAAAACCGTGCCCACGGGCAGGTTTCTGCAAAGTGTCCAGCTACCTTCACCAACAAAGGCAGAGAGGGGTCCGTGTACCTGCGAAGAGACTAGGGAGAGGGAAATAAATGGTGAAGCCTGCTGGTCATTTTCACCATACATTCCAGTAGGGTATACAGTTGACGAGGAGAGGTGCAATACTTAGTTCAGGTTTATTTTTCTTTCCCATATCGATCTGACCACGATAAATTATAACATCTTTGAATATCCTGTGACTCATGATCATGAAGTATGTTCAAACCACGTCTCATGTGTTTTCCATGGTTTATAAAATCAAATTATTTGTCTAGTGTGAGTAATCGTAAGTGAATTTATGTAATTTAATTTTTTTTACATCCTGCAGTTCAAAATAAACAAATGATGTAATAAAGACAACTCGAGTGATATTCATTCACCTTTCATTCGATGTATACGTTACAATATTTCATTGGCGTAGCCAGGAGGGGGCAGGGGTGGGTACGGCCCCCCAGAAAATCTGGTGCCCCCCCCCCCAGAACAAAATGCTGGCTACCCAATGCAATTTTTCTTACCCTGCTCGTGGTGAAATTGTTTTTATTTTTCCAGCTATGAATCAATTGTAAATGCAATTGAATTTCGGAGTTCAAACAATTCGCGAGAATAATCTTTGGTGCACGAAGGAGGGCAAAAATAGAACAGGGATCGATCCGGATAATCAATTATCATTTGTTCGATTATTTTTTATCACTTTGAGTACTTACCGCGTTATCGAAACAATAGTTGCATTATTTATTATAAACACTGTATGGCTCTCTCTCTCTCCGGAACGCCAGCCGTATACCTAGCCTAGCACAATTCGAAATAATAATAGTTGTAACAATGAAATGTTATTATTATTATCATTATAATTATGATGATAATTTCCGAAATGATAATAATAATAATAATAATAATAAACAATTATTATCATGATAATAATAATGATCTTTTTTTCTTTCTCTACAAACACTCTAACATCCTGCAAAACGCACAGCACAATCAATATTCCGGATCTTTTTAGAAATTTTCAAGTTTCATCGTAAAAAAAATTAGACAAAGCAGAGGTGTAAAGTCGTATATACGCCATTTATTATTATTGTTATTATTTTTTTTTTTATCTTGAACATGTTGTGAAAATCGGAATTTTATTAGTTTCTGATAATAATAATAATAATAATAATAATAATAATAATAATAATAATAATAATGAATGGCGTATATACGACTTTACACCTTTGCTTTGTCTAATTTTTTTATGATGACACTTGAAAATTTTCTCAAAAGATGCGGAATTTTTATTATTCTGTGCGTTTCACAAGATTTTTAGAGTTTTTGTAGAAAAAGAAAAAATTTTTTTCATTTTCATTTACAAATTTCACCACTTGCGAGTAAATTTTTTTCAATGATAACAATAATTATTATCATATTGTTATTATCATAATAATAATTATTATCATAATAATATTTGTTATTATTATTAGCAACATTATTATTATTATTGTTATTATTTTGGAAAGATATTGAAATTCCGATTTCCACGAAATTGTCAAGATAAAAAAAAATAAAAAATGACGCACACGTTTTCATTTTCATTCTCAAATGTCACCACTTTCGAGTAAATTTTTTCAATGATAATAATAATAATCATTATAATAATTGTTATTATCATAATAAAATAATAATAATTATTATTATTATTATAATTCTTATTATCATTATTTCGGAAATTGTAATTATAATGATAATAATAATAATAATAATAATAATAACAATAATAATGATAATAATAACAATGCATTGTTATAACTATTATTATTCCGAATTATATCCGTTTGAATTCCCGCTCAGCTGTCATAGCGCTGAACAAGGAACGGCGGTTCGTGAAACGCAGGACCGCGAGACGAAGGTTGGCAACAACTGTAAGCTTGGTTCCCGCTGCGCCCGCGCGTCTCAAGGGAGCGCTGCTCGGCCCGACATGCAACGCGAAACGATCCAACATGGCCGCGGCCGGTGCTTTATACCGAGAAAAATTACAGTCTTTTTCTGGAAACAATTCTGAGGCTTCATCGTTGGGTGAAATGAACAAGTTTTGCGATATATGTGAGTGGAATTATATTGACGAGGGTGGAATTGCATTCTTTTCCGCCCTTGTGATGCGTAGTCGGTGATATCAGTGAAAACAAGTGACGGTCCCCACGCTTCGCGAAACAAAAAAGCCTTATTTTACTCGATTTTGGTGAGATACACGTTCATGCAGCTACCAATTTGATTACAAATCGTCTAAGGAACCCATTAAACACCCCCCCGTCCATATCCGACTTCATTATTTTTTAAATATGGAAATCTGAGTCCAGCATGCCCTTAAATCTAAAGAGGCTCAATAAATTTCTTGTGGTCACACATTTAAAAATGGAAGATCTTAGGACTGCGATAAAACTTTTGTCTAAGAATTCCTTAATGGCTTCTCTGGATATTGAAGATGCATATTTTGCCACCTCTATAGATGAGAACGACAGAAAATATCTTCGATTCAGGTTCAAGGGTTTAACATACCAATTCAGTTGTCTACCGTTCGGGCTCTGCACCAGTCCCATGGTATTTACTAAGGTTATGAAACCTGTCATGAATGTCCTGAGACAAGAGTGTCACGTATCATGTATTTACTTGGATGATATTCTTTGTATAGGGGGTACATATGAAGCATGCTCAAGGGGGAGCCATCTTGGATGTAAATGGGTGAAGAGCCTCTGAAAGTGGAGTGTGAGTTTTGTGGCATGTGTGAGAGCCAGAGAGAAATAGGAGAGGAGTCAATTTGCACGTTGGAAGAGATAACGGCAAAGAAGGCATAGAAGAGAAAATAAGCAGCCGAAATTGGGAATTAGAGGAAGGAAAAGGAGGTAAAGAGACAAGGCAATAGAGGTTAGGAACGATCTCGTGGACAAGGGGACCCCGGAGCTGAAGGGAGGAGAGAGGGAACAAGGAGACTAGCGGAGAGACTGAGCACTGACAGCGAGAGAAACGAGCTCAACCGGTAAGGAAGGAAGAGTCAGGCGGAGCGCACGAGCGAGATGAGCGAGGCGACGGAGAATGACAGGGCTCTCAAGGAGCTGATCGAAAGTATTAGTAGAGGCTTCGAGCAGTTAGCAGCGAAGGAGGAAAGGAAGAAAATAGTACTGGAGTATAGAGACGAAGACGAAGAGGAATCAAGGGAGGATGAAAGAGAGGAAAGGGAGGCAGAGGGGGATTGGGACGCTAAGGAGGCCGAGGGGCTGACTCCCTCCAGAAGCGTATCGTACGCGAGTAAGGTGGCAGGGGGAGATACGAAGAGCAGGTCGTGGGCGGAGGAAGTTGACAGAACCGATGAAAGAGAGAGAGCAAGAGAGAAAGAAGGAGAAAAGGAAGGGAAAGAGAACGGAAGAACCAGGGTGGCTGAGATAAGGGAAAACGAAGGAGACGAAACTTGGCAGTGGGAGATGAGGGAAAGAAGAAGAAAGGCCAGGAACTTGGTAATTAAAGGAATGGAAGTAGAGGAAGAGGAAGTCGAAGAGAGGATAAGAAAGTGGCTGGAGAAAGAACTAGGAAAGAAGGTAGAGGTGGAACAGATCTAGATAACGAAAGAGAATCTGGTGGTCGTGCGCCTCGGAAGAATGGAGGACATCAGCGAAATAGTGAAGCGAAGAGAGGAAATTTGGGAGCGATGGGAACTGTGGGTAGAAAGAGATAGCACGTTCAGAGAGAGAAGGACCAGATGGCTGGTGAACAATCGAGCAAGGAACGCGCGACGGGAGGGAAAGAAAGTCACAGAGGAGGAAGGAAGAGTGTGCATCGACGGAACCTGGTGGACGTGGAAAGAGAAGGAGGAGGAATGGCATGTGCAAGAGATGGAAGAAAAGAACAAGACGCAAGCGGGGGAAGAAACGGAGCGTGGAAAAACCGAAAAACCCCGAGAAGAAGTGGTAAAATGGAGAGAGGACCTGGAACGGAGAAAGGAAGAGATTAGGAAGGAAGAGGATGGCAGCGGCAGAGGTGAGAGTCAGGCTAGCTACAACAGCAGCGGCGAGCACCGGAGAGAGAATGGTAAAGCGAGGCGTGGAGAAAGACAATATAGCCGAGGATAAAGACAAGGAAACAGGGGAGAAAGCAGAGAAGACAGCAGAGAAGACAGGAGAGATGGAGGAGAAAGCAGAGAAGAAAGCGGAAAAGAAAGCTAAGGATTCAGAGAAGAAAAAAGGCAGAAGAAAGGAGAGCGAAGCGAGCAACGAACGAGAAAGGAACGAGAGAAAGCCAGTGTCAAAAGAAAAACAGCGCAAAGAGAAGCTTGGCGGGAAAGAGAAAGCAACCGAAAATAACCAAAACATAAGCGAGGGAGGACGAACAGAAAGGAGAAAGGAGGAAGTGGAGAGATGGAGGAAAGATGTTGAGCGAAGGAAAGTAGAATTAAGGAAGGAGGAAGAAGAATTGGAAGAGGAAGAGAAGAAAATCCGAGACGTAAAAAGTTAGGGGGCACAGGGGCAGGGAATGAGTTAGGAATAAAGTATGGAATGAGGCATGGAATGAAGTAATGAAATGAGGGTCTAGATGAGGATGTATATATACTAGGGGGCTTCGCCCCCCTGCGCGCTTCGCGCGCCAACCCCCCGATTCGGGTTGTATTCAGTAATATTTTGTACATGGTGAAAGAAGTCAAAAAGAAGAAATTGAAAATTCTGTATGGAATGAAAAAGTGTGATCTCGGTTATAGTGGTTTCGCGCGAAAGGTTTCTGCACGGATTACTGGGAGATTGGGATCCCATGATTCATATACTAAGTGTGAGTGGTTTTTTTACAGTTTTTAACAGTTTTCTGTATCATGACTTGACATGTCCTGACATGACCTGTTATAACCTGACATGACCCGACATGACCTGTTACGCCTGACATGAGGTTTCTGCACGGATTACTGAAAGATTAGGATCCCATGATTCATATACTAATTGTAAGTGGTTTTTTTACCGTTTTTAACAGTCCTGTCCTGACATGACTTGTTGTGACCTGACATGTCCTGTTATGACCTGACATGTCCTGACATGACCTGTCATGACCTGACACGTCCTGACATGACCTGTTATGACGATTTCGGTTCGGTTCTTTCCGGAAGACTTCGGGTCCTTCCGGACGACTTCGGGTCTTTCCGGAAGACTTCGGGTCTTTCCGGAAGACCTCGGGTATTTCCGGAAGACTTCGTATCTTTCCGGAAGACTTCGGGTATTTCCGGAAGACTTCGGGTCTTTCCGGAAGACTTCGGGTGTTCGTGGGGGATTCTGGGTAATCTCTGGGGGATTAGGTTAGGTTAGGTTAGGTTAGGTTAGGTTAGGTTAGGTCGTCGACGACCTTCGAAATCTTGACACGGCGGCGGCGGCGGCGATATCTTTATATAATATAGAACGATATATTATAGTAGATTATAAATAGGATTAAGAAAGAAATGTAATGAGAAACGGGCTGACGCCGAAAGGCAAGCCTGAGAACAAATAAATACCTATGAAGCATGCTCAAAGAATATATCCGCCACGGTGACACTACTTACAGAATTGGGTTTTATTATTAACTTCAATAAGAGTTCTCTGATCCCACAAGTGAGGTGTAAATATCTGGAGTTCTTGTTGGATTCAAATGAGTTTATAGTGGACCTAACAGATAAAAAGAAGAATCGTCTAAAACAGCTGATACAAGAATTCTCGTTGATAAGTGAATGTCAAATTAGAAGTTTTGCCAAGTTTCTGGGATACTTGGTGTCGTGTTGCCCGGCCATAGCGTACAGTCCTTTGTACTGTAAAAATTTTGAAAGAATAAAATTTTTAGTTCTGATTGTCTGTGAGGGAAATTACGATGAAAAAATGGTTATACCTAGATATTTGTCAGAAGACTTTAGATGGTGGATAAAAGCTATAGAAGGAGGTGGTAACCCTATATTATAAGGCTAAAAGGTTTCAAAAAGGAAATGAACTCAGACGCAACATTGACCGGCTGGGGTGCTTATTCACAGGCAAAAAGCACCCATGGTTTTTGGAGTATGGAAGAAATACAGTTTCATATAAACTACCTTGAGTTGCTAGCGGTATTTTTTGCCTTGAAATGTTTTGCAGCAAATTTGGAAAATTGTGGGATCCTCATACGGTGTGATACCACAATACCACAGCCATTTCATATGTCAATTGAATGGGGGTGTACAGCTACCAAAATTTAATACCTTAGCACGTGAAATATGGTCTTGGTGCGAGGCACGCAAGATCTGGCTATTTGCATCATACATACCTTCAAAATCAAATGTAGAGGCAGACGCAGCGTCTAGGATAGACAATTTAGATACAGAGTGGGAAATTTCGGATTCTGCTTTCCAAAGGATTGTACGCAGATTTGGAAGGCACGACATAGATTTGTTTGCGTCAAGGATTAATAAAAAAAGTCATCCCATTCTGTTCGTGGCATCGAGACCCAGATGCCCTGGCCATCGATGCTTTTACCATCTCTTGGAAAAACTGGAAGTTTTATGCCTTTCCTCCTTTTTCGTTAATCTTACCCACTCTGAGAAAGATTATTACAGACAAAGCTAGAGGAACTGTTATGGTACCTGCATGGCCCACACAGCCATGATATCCGGTGTTTCTTTCATTATCAGAAGAACAACCGCTGATACTAAAACCTGATATGAATCTTTTACTATCTCCTGACAGGAACCTCAGGCACCCACGGGCACAGAACATGTCCCTCATGGTAGGCAAATTATCAGCCAGGCCTTCCGAAATAAAAGTCCATCAATAGAGACAGCTGAGATTTTGCTAGCATCTTTATCAGCATCAACGCAGAAGCAATATGATAGTTGTTTTGGAGAATGGTGGACCTTTTGTAAAGAAATGAAATACGAAGCAATTTACGCAGCAAAAACCTCTGAGGTACTAGAATTTTTGACAAGAAAATTTCAATCTGGCGCAGCATATGGGTCCTTAAATTCAATGAGGTCAGCAATATCAGTGATATCAGAGAATAATCTATCTCAAAATCCGGTAATAAACAGATTTTTCAAGGGCGTATTTAGATTGAAACCACAGGGTCCAAAATATACCAGCATTTGGGACCCAGAGACTGTTTTTGCTTATGTAGAAAAGTTACCTGGTATGGCTAAGATAAGTCTTCAGCAAATCACTGAAAAAGCAATCATTCTTTTGGCTCTTGTTACGGCTCATCGCATTCAGACATTGTCACTAATAAAACTAGAAAACCTATCTAGATCCGGAGCTGGACTAGAGATTAAAAGACCGGATTTGATAAAAACTTCTAAGCCAGGTACGTGTCAAGCTAAGCTTGTATTGCCCTTCTTCCAAGAGAGACCAAAGTGATGTGTAGCCACAGCCATTTCAGAATATATAGAGACAACCAAAAATGTGCGAAAAGAATGTACTAATTTGTTCATTGCGTTAAGAAAACCTCACGGGGCAGTAACACACAAATACTTAGTAGATGGCTGAAAAATGTGTTGAACAAAGCCGGTATAGATACCACAGTTTTTACGAGATATAGTACTCAACATGCAGCAGTATCGTCTGCGCACAAAAAGGGCATAGACTTAAGCATTGTTAAAAGTATTGCAGGGTGGTCGACTAAGTCGACAGTGTTTGCGAGGTTTTACAATAGACCAATTGCGACACCTAGTGATACATTTGCAATATCGATACTAAAGAAAATTATATAAAAATACTGTTGAAAATATCATAATTCTTGTGTTGATAAAAACCAAAGAGAAATAAAGAAAGGACTTAGCTCTAAACATCTACATGTAATCTCGAAGAACGAGGCTCGAAATATAATTAACGATTAAACGAACTTACCTGTATGTGAAGTTCGATCGTAATTATGTGGGAGCCTCGTTCGAGATGATTATACCCCACCCAGTTTTTTTTTTCACTCCCTGAATCCTAACCGTGTAATCATCTTCAGCAAGCATTCAACAGACCTTCTTTATTATCAAGCTCTGAAATATCAAAGTTGAAGGCGTGCCTGGCAGAGGGCAGCAAGGGCGCGCGCGAAAATTTAAAACTCTGAACGTTGTGATGTTATTAGATGACGTAGACTACTACATGTAATCATCTCGAACGAGGCTCTCACATAATTACGATCAAACTTCACATACAGGTAAGTTCGTTTGATCTTTAATTAAGAGGCATTTTTGCACTTAGTAAATTTTACTAGTAATTATAAGATACCATTGAAGACTACGGTCCACGGTGGGGAATTTTCACGAAATCGTGGCCGTTAATCAGGGGATTGGCGAATCTTTGCCAAATTTGGTATACTAACGTTTTCGAGGTCGCTGATCACGAATACAAAATCAGAATTTGGACAAACTGTTGTGTGAACGTAGCCTGAGGGCCCAGCGTGGTGGCAAAGTGAGCACCTACGGGTGACGTAGTTAGTCAGTTAGTATGGCGGCTACTCAGGCTACGAGAGCACGACCCTCTGCCACAATATATAATAAATGCTGCCTACTCATTAATATCAACCTCTCCTACCACAACACAAACAAAATGGCGGGCTTTAATAGGGCCGTTTAGACGAATAATTTCCCAATAAATTCGATCGAAAATTCACTTTCCGATGTTTTCGAGGTCGCTGTTTACGAATCCAAAATTTGGAGAAAACAAAGTTTTTATTTGTAAAAATTACAAAAAATACTTCAATCCGAATCCGGATACAGATTGTCATTTGGTGCGGGCCTAATTGGGCCAGGTAGTAGCGCAAAAGCTTCTGTGTAGTGCCCTCAAGTTTGTAGTGAATGGGTCAGACGACACTGCCAGCCAATTCAAAACATCCTGCATGGTATTTTCATGCGATGATTTACGAGAAAATCCGTCTCAAAATTTCTCAACATCTTTTTTTCTTGCATCTTGAGCCTCCCCTGATAATTGTCCAACGGAAAAAATAGGCCGAACTATTATCAAAGGGCCATGGATCGATATTTTGTGAACGGTTGTTGGCAAATAATACCACGAATAATCGCACATGTACAGTTTCGCAGTTCCCAACGCTTACTCTTTGAAAATGTCCACGTTGACATCGTGCCCACTTCAGATAACTTGTAGAATCAAGTGAAATCTTTTTATCAGTTCTTCGTCCAAGCTAGTCATTGTTGATGTGATTTCGTGATTTTCACAAAAGCGCCGTGCTATATTTCCATCGTTGGTGCACCCATATCCAGGCTTTGGACGATTCACTATCCACCCCAGTTCAGACTTCAAAGATTTTTGAATCTGTGCTTTTCGAACGCTAACTAGTTTTTTGTCATCTTCGGTTCATGCCTGCCTGCACTTTTTCAGATCGAGTTTGTAGAGATTCTGAACTTCAAGTTCTCTTCATTCAGCTCTCTTTTCAGGATTGCATCAAGATTGTTAAATTCTTTCGAAATAGCTTCACATAAATAATAGCATCTCTGTGCAGATTTCGTAGAAATAACAGCATTGCAGACTTTTCCATCTTTCATAGTAGGCAGTATTTCATAACTAGCTGTCACTTCTCTGCCATCATTTCAATTTTCAATGGTTCCGAGGATGAGATTTGTTCCTCAATAAACTCTGTTTTATCCTTCGTACATTCCGAACTTTCGTGCAGAAATAGCGGGGAGATCATGGCCTCGGATTTATTCCACAAAAGTTTATAACCGGAGTCATATTGAATGACAATCCGGGGTCTTACTCCTCTAGACTCGATAATCGCTCGGAAAGCCATGCCTTTTGAGTTGGAATTACACTTATATTCACCACCAAAAATTGAAAATGAGAAGACAAGTACTGATAATCATTTCTCATCAAAATGTTAACTCTTTTCACTTGAAATGATTATAACACCGTGGCCAAAGGGCCCCGCATTCTATAGAACTCACAATCAGATTAATACAACCAATAAATGGTATGAAAAACGCGAGTCTATACCGAATAGTATACGTTCGCTATGATATTAGAAAGTATGATATTGAAAATCATCTTCCGAGACAGTGGGGCAAAGTGACAAAAAAAAAGGAGTGTGTTCACTCATTCGAATCGAACTGGCAATTTAATCCAGGGAGGAGCGGAATTTAATTTGATAAAACCATTCAATTGAAAATCGAAAGCAGGTGAAGTTTGGCCTGTCCCACAAATACAGATACGTACAGAATCGAATGGAATGTATAATTCGTTATTGAACGGTAGAATCACTCTTGAAACATCGAATTCATGATTCATTAAAAAATGAATCAGCATCCATTCAGCCCAGTGTTATTCGACTACCTGTATGTCTAGTTTCGATAGTCCCATAATGCGTGTTTTCATTCGTATACCAACACGTCGTTGATCATCGTTTTAACCCTTTGAAGAAAGAAAATGAACAACAGTGACCATTCAGCCATATTCTTGAACTGATTTCACCTCCCTGTCGAATTCCTTAAACTTTCGGTTGAAGCATTTGTTGACACATGAATCAGTTTGGTAAGATCTAAATTCATGGTTTGAAATGAAACACTTTGTATGAGTAGGTGAACACACAGATTTCGGTCATGAAATTATCATCACGATGAGCTCATCGTGCGCCTAGTCGCCAGAAGTTGCAAGAAGTTGGGAGGTTGGGAAAATGTTGAGAACAGGTTGGGATTGAAAGTAAGTAAAGGAAGTAGGGGAGACCGGGGCTAGTTGATACGGGGGCAAGTTGATACAAACGGTATTGTGCGCAAGTGCGACTGCGCACAATGGCGTCCTTCGAGTTGAGAGACTGTTTCCTAACCTACTTCAGTCTACACGTGTGTTTGACCACGTGTGAAGAATGACGTTGGAGTTATTTCAATCGAATGGTTTCTGATAGGACAAAGTAAATTCTCTCAACGTGATTCGAAGTCACCTAGCACCTGGAGACTAAATTTTGGGCGATTATTCTGATCCTGGCTCTATTCGGTGATAAAAAGGTGAGGAAATTCCGTTGTCGTCGAAGGTCTATCTCTACTCTCGTTCTCTGGACTCCTGAGAGATGCCAACGGCGTCGCCGGGGGCAAGTTGATACGTTTCGAAGGGGGCAAGTTGATACAGGACACACGTTGTATTACCTTGCCCCAACTGTGTTAAAGTTCCTTTTTTTTTTGTTTCATAGAGAAATGGTCCGAAAATATGTGAAGAAAACGAAACGGGGCGAGATACCCTCGGAACTCTTTGAACGAGCATATTCTGATGTGAAAGACGGAATGCCAATAAGGACAGCTGCTGAGCTATACGGGATTGATAAAATGACCTTTTGGAGATATAAAGATAAAAAAGATCGAAACGCAGAGGCCAGTGTTGCGGTGGGGTATCGCAGAACTAGACAGATTTTGAACGATGAGTTGGAAAATCAACTAAAGGATTACGTACTTCATTCATCGAAAATTTACTACGGATTAACGCCTAAAGATATCCGCAGCTTGGCTTATCAATTAGCACTGGCGAATGACGTTGAGGTTCCAAGCACGTGGACGGAATCTAAATTGGCAAGTACGGAATGGTTTTCAGGATATATGAAAAGGCATCCCACGCTTGCCATCAGAGCACCTGAGTCGACAAGTCTGAGCCGCGCAACTAGCTTCAACAAACACAACGTCGGCATTTTTTTTGATAATTTGAAGAAAGTCGTCGATAAATATCAGTTTGCTTCAAAAGATATTTGGAACACTGATGAGACTGGCGTGCAAACTGTCCAACGACCTTCGAAAATCGTTGCAGAAAAAGGGGCACGTCAAGTAGGAAAAGCCACTTCTGCAGAAAGAGGAACGACAGTGACCCTAGTTACGGCTGTGAGTGCTATTGGGAATTCAATCCCACCCATGTTCATCTTTCCCCGAGTTCACTACAAAGACCATTTCGTGAACGGTGGACCTCCTGGGTGCATTGGTACAGCATATCCAAGCGGCTGGATGACGGGACCTTCATTTTTACAATTCGTCAAACACTTCCATAGCCATGTGAATTCTACGAAAGAACATCCTTGCCTACTCCTGTTGGATAATCACGATTCCCACCGCTCTATAGAAGTTTTGAACTTTTGCAAGGAAAATGGCATTATTTTACTGTCATTTCCGCCTCATACAACGCACCGACTCCAACCCTTGGATAGGTCAGTTTTCGGGCCATTCAAGAAGTACTACTTTGCAGCAGTTGACAATTGGATGACAAGTAATCCCGGAAAAACCGTCGGCATCTACGAAATTCCTGGTATTGTCACTAGCGCTTTCACGAATGCTGTGACACCCAGAAATATTGTATCTGGCTTCAAAAGCACTGGTATTGTGCCCTACAATCCAGATATTTTCACGGATGATGATTTCTTATCGTCCTCTGTGACGAATCGCTCGGAGATCTCGAATGCAGAAGCTGCAAAAGATTTGCCAGGATCTTCATCCGATTCAGGAAGACTGGACATTACCCTGCCTGGACCGAGTACAGATGCACCTGCAGTACTGCCATCGACCATCAGTGTGAGCAAAGAAGTGCCTACTGTCGTAGGGCCAGAAAAATTACGACCTTATCCAAAGGCAGGTGTGCGAAAGTCTTCACGGAAAATTAGTCAGCGAATGACCTCCATGATTCTTACTGACAGCCCAGTGAAGGACAAATTAGAAGGTCAAGCACGAGAAAGAGTAGAAAAAAAGAAGATTAAAGAACAGAAAGCAAGAGAAAAGTTGAAGAGATCATTAGAACTAGAAATGAGTCCTTCCCAAATCGACGAGCCGAAAAATAAAAAACAGAAGAAAGGTCGAAAGGGCTCCAAGGGTAAGCAGAAGTAATACTTCGAAGGCGGAACTACCACTACGGAGGAACTACTATTAGGGATATCTTATAGTCAAACTTGTACCTACCTCATATATGTGACAGGTATACAGATATACATATATGTAACTCCTTGCAATATTATTGATAGTCGTTCAAATTTCTATTCTTACCTTTTTACTCGTTACTACGTACTAACTATCTAATTTCTTAAGTACTAAAATATTTTTTGATAATCTTATGCCTTCAACTGCAAAATATGATGTAGATTTAATAAACATATATTTTCATAATTTTTTTTCGGATTTTTTGACAATTTTCGATCGTTGTATCAACTTGCCCCGTGTCAGTATCAACTTGCCCCGGGGTGGGGCAGGTTGATACGTTTCGCACGCGTCTACTCAACAGGCTGTTACAGGCTCACAATTTCAATCATAAAATTTTCCTTTGGTGCACTGATAGAGGAAGGACTAGGGTATATTACCATATTTTTTTCAAATTTCAATCACAAGAATTGGAGGAGTTAAAAATTGAAAACCAAATTTTGTATCAACTAGCCCCGGTCTCCCTAAAATCTATCCGATAATAATAAAACGTGATGTTCTGCAAGATTTCTGTATACACTTATACATCCACCGGCAATCACCCACGAGATCATCCACTCTCCCGATTAAAACTGCAGAAGACAGTTTACTAGCTCGTCATTGATTTATTCCAGTAATAAATCAATCAGTGGCTTATTCACTGCTTCCGTTTGCTACCCAGGTAATATAGGTTTCTACGGGCAATAATGATTCCATTTTGGCCCGCCTATTGAAACAAAGGAGGTTCAGCCTGCTTCGCTGTCAAGAAAACAGACGTACTTGATTTCCACAGGAATGCTCACTCCTCCACCAAGACAGCCCACATGACGCACCAGTGACCCAATTATCACACCTCTCAGAAGTTGAGAAGTCACCCCCGATTGGCGAATCAGTCCTAAGTAACTCCTAGAGAAGGATAAAGGGTTAGCAAGCCTGTCTCGTTACTCTAGCGTTAGGCGTGCACGCGGAGAGTCGCTTTTGTAGAATTTTCCTTCGAGTTTTGTAGAAGCCTAGAGGGTTTGAGTTTTGTTGAAGGATTTTATTAGGTACTTTGAGTGTGACCTCACCTGCAATAATTTGAACCTGTCTTTTGACCCTAGCGGCGATTATATTCTGTGGTCTGATTGTGAGAATAGACATTTGAGTCTTTCGACCTTCGGTTCAGTTAAGATTGAACTCTAAAGGTTGACCGAAGCCAGAGTCTGCTTAGGGGTTTTTGATGAAAAATGTTGTTGATCAATTTAGAGTCCCTTTGTAGAGTAAATTTCCATGAAACTTCGCCTCGTGGCCGTGCGTCCGCCATTATCTTTGTCGTTGGTCCAAGGTCTGTAGCGGATAGCCAGATTCACCAGAGTGACTTAGAGATTATTATCTCATTGTTGTTAGTGTTGATTTTTGTGTTTATTGCCTTGAAAGGCTCGTTATTAATTATAGTCGCTCTCAGAGTTAATATTTTTCTGTTTCCTGTAATTTATAAGTTCGGCTTGTCGGACTAGCTCCACATCTTGGTGCCTTAGTCGCGGTATTATGAGTATATAGTTTAGAATCTTTCGCTCACGTCATGAGCCCTGGGAATGAGCACCTCATGGTGAGATAATTATTCATAACTTCCTGTTCTTGGTTATTGACTTGGTTATTTTGTAGTTTATTTTTGGATTATTCCTTTTGTGACCTTAATTTTAGGGATTATTCATTTGCTAAGACTCATTTTTGAACGGTTCCCCTTGACCTGTCTTGGAATCACTTTTCTTCAATTAAAAATTGTGCTGAGATCTCAGCCTGGGCTGAATTACAGATTCTTTGTACATTTTGTCGTTTGCTTCTGTTGAACAATTTCCTAGAAAATTGAATTTTTTTTAAATGTCATCTGGAATTCGAAGTTGGGCATAACCTTCAGTATCCTTATATTCCTTATATTCCCAGCTATTTCCATCTACAGTCTAATCCACCAAGGCATTTTCAGTAGAAGGGTAAATTTGAAGTAATTTCATATCCAATATCCCATCCACTGCTTATCTCGGACATCCGGTCACCCAGACATCAGATTGCGGACTTTACTGTTATTGTTTAGTTTAATGTATCAGTAGGATCGCTCACTGTGAATTTCTATATTATACTTTGACGTCGAGTCCCTTTCAATGTACTGATACCACTACGTTCTCGAGTCCACTAAGACTTGCGCGCACTGTTTTCATCCCTAATCCGCTTCTTATGCCTATAACTGTTAGGGAGGTCCGGGTTCGATTCCCGGGGCGCCTGATAATTTTTTCTCATCAAAAAAATTTTTCGGGTTTCCTCAGTTCATCTAATTAATCGTTTCACATGGCATCAAGTGTCTGCATTCTGCAGTATAAATAGGTTTATAGACCATTGTCTATACCGATAGTGACGTGAGGGCATCCACTCACTCACTAAACGTATACTACAGTATATGTACAACAGTATCATAACATCATATAGTGTGCGGTAGCCAAGATTCTCTAATATATTATAACTGTTAGGGAAATCCTTTGCAGTATTAGTCTCCGTATACTGAGAATCTGTATCTGCGACTCGATGAGTCAGTTCGATTTCGGTCACGTATCACGCTGTACATAAGATAAACGATTCCGGTAAAGCTACGATACGCGTCGTTATTTTGAAGAAAAGAAACCTCCTATACATCCCACACTCCAAATCATCCTTCAACTACATACAAAACAGTTATAGATAATGCAATTATTGAAAATAAACTCAATTACAGGGGAAATGAATATTTCTGCATGAATCGTCGAGGCTCGAGGTTCGGGGGTTTCCGTAAATTATCGAATTACCGCGTTTTGAGAACGTGTATTTGTTCAGGAAATCCCAGGTGTGCCGTTAATTATTCCGCTGAATGTAGTGGAAATAGAAAAAAATCACCTATTCGAAATATAACGCACGCATGTACTGCGGTATAATCCAACAAATTTTTTTCATTTAAATTTCACTCAGCTGGCCCTTTTTCGATTTTTTTTAGGAATTCATAGTTCATTCGATACACTGCATTGTTACTGGTATTATCTCAGTGATTGACTAGGATATTCTACTCAGCAATTGTGTCACCTATTATACTATCCGCACTCAACAAGCAATAAGGCAACTTTACATAAAGGCATCGCGTCCGTTGCATTTATATGTGTCCCACATCTGTTCTCAATCGCGGATCTAATGTCGGGACGGGATAATACTGGCATCAAAATATATTCGAAAAACTGACAATTGTAACGTCATCGAAGACTCCCATTTGCGAGAAATCGTGTGCTTCAGAATCCGCAGGTCTTATGCATACAATTCGTCCTCCGCGAGTGACACATTAATCGACACGTCAATCCATATCACACAGCGACATTTGCGCGCATTAGATTGAATATTCTACGTGAAGTTTGCAGTCTCAAACCTCAGCCAGTCGTTCTGTGTCAAATAAATCTAGGAAAACTTCGTTCAGGCGTGAGCGAACGAGAAATAAAATCAAATAGTCCAAACATATCTAAACAGTCGATTAACTGCTATCACCCATTTGCCGAACAAAATCGATCATGGGTCGGATAACTTTCATGACCACAAGTAAAAGTATCGTGTTTTATTGGTATCCCCAAACTATTGTTGTGGTTGTTACGTCCGTCTATCTCCTAAAGGTTGATGGGTTTTACGGGCACTGTAAAGTTTCTCCTTAATGATCATGGGATGCTGTCGCAATTGCTTGAAGTAATCCAATATCCCGATCCGATTTACGACCTGTGCTCCGTCTCCCGACGTCATAAATATCTGGTATTGAATCTAAATGGAAGCTCGACCGATTCACGGGTCAATTACATTGAAAATTATCGACGATTCTTCTAATTTCCAAGTATTTTTCTTTGGCGCGTTTTTGCGTATTGAATTTCGTGGCAGATTGTTGCAACGATTTTTGATCAAGAGACTCGGTAGAGTCTCGAGCCAAGTACATAAAAAAAATTTTTTTACGCGCGAGAGACTCAACGGTTCTATATACCCGAGCGAACTCTGTTTCGGCCGAACGGCAATTTTCAAGTCGTGTTTATTCCGTCTTCGTGACAAATATCGCTTTTCGCATGCAAGGTTTTGAATCTGGGTGCGAAAAGCTCTCATTTAAGCCCAATTTGAACGTAATCAGTTAACTGAGAGCTTAGATATTATCAATTATAGATTTCTGATACTCCATTTCATTGCCTACTTCGTTTCCTCCGTCGCAGGCGTCGTTTCCAAATTCTGAATACATGATACTATAGAAAGTCGTTCGAGTAATAGGGAAGTTACATGGTGTTGGAATATCACAGAGTTTCCGATCTATCTAGTATAATACATGCAAACAGACGAAACAACATTGTCTATGGCCGTCGAGTTACCGACCGTGTTGTCGTTCCATTTGGTACATAGGAGTCGGAGACTCCTAAATCCAGAAAGGAAGAAGAAGTTATCGTTCCATGTCGGCTGCTAGTGCGGCTACTAGATTAAGTGAGGTTAAGTTCTGCTAGGTTGACGAAACGGTCAACAAGAGTTTTTATTACGAATTCGCGTATGTTAATTATTGTTACCGCTGAGCATATTATGATCGTTATTGACGACTTATTTATGATAGGATAAGAAACAATGAAATTTATGATTCTCCACTGAAGTGGATATATGATTTCTAAGAGAATGAGATAAAGTCATTGAAATTTGGTAATACATAACCTATGGGATTGATCGTGCTATATTGTAATTGAATTGAAATAATACTCTACGATGTTGAACGTTCGCATCATGCTCTGTCTTGTGTAAAAATATTAATTGGGACGAGCGATATATTGATATGCAACGAGTCCTAAGGAATAACAGACGTATATCTCGGCGGACAGTCTAGAGCGGACGTAACTCAGAATACGCTTGAAGGCGGTTATAGAGCTCCTTACACATTTCCTACACGGTTTCATGAGTTACGTTTCGGTTCTAAACTGTCCACCGAACACGTCTGTTTCCGCAGAACTTATTGATATGAACAATCGTTCAATTTTTTTGGTTATATTTTCGCGCCTAGTTCTAGCTTCGCACAGAAAATGTGTACGCTGCAGTATGCTCCGGAGGTTTTCTTCGATGACTTAGCTTTCAATTTTGACGTTACGGAACAGCGACACGACGTCAAATCATCGGATTCTGACGATAAGAATACCTTGGTGGAACGGATGGAATGGACAAATCTTGCCATGCAATCTAATGACAGAAGTAATATCTCGGAAGACTTCATTGAGTGTTTATCGATAGTTATTCATTGATTTTGATATTTCCATACTATTATTATTTGTGTAGATCATAAAACATTATACTGTAGCATGGCAGGATACGGATTTCCACTTATGCTGAAGTTCATTGTTGGACAATTCTAAATGTATTCATCCGGCCGCCGTATTCACTTAAGGGCAGACTTTGGTTAAATTTTGAAAGTCGCTATCAGATGTGATATAAAAAAATCCTTTCAGCAGTTTTTGAGTAATGGTAGTATAGACGGTGAAAAAAAATTTCTGCCTTCTGCAATGAAAGTGTAAGTGCAAGAAACCTTGCGAAGAAGATTTTGCCCACCGCTACTAAAATTCCCTGCGTCTACACTTTCACCGCAGGAAGCTTGAATTTTTTTTACTCTCACCCCATGCCGCCATAATTTCAAAATTACTGAGCAGACTTGTTTATACACCTCTTTTTAATATTTTAAAAACTAAAAAACCTATTATTGCCCAAAATTTCATCGAAGTCTCTCCTTAAAAACGGGAACCTTCAGTATTACCTTAATTATTATCACATTCTCGGTACATGTTTTCTACCTAAAATCAAACACTGATACAAGTATTCTGTGCAACGACTGCGTACTAAGTAATATTCATAGAAATGAATGTGAAAATACTGACAACCGAATTAGTTTGGCGAGTGAGGAACA
The DNA here is from genome assembly GCA_018257835.1 of Euura lappo. Classification (NCBI taxonomy): domain Eukaryota; kingdom Metazoa; phylum Arthropoda; class Insecta; order Hymenoptera; family Tenthredinidae; genus Euura; species Euura lappo. The sequence continues at coordinate 43,960 of JAEUYN010000569.1, forward strand.
TCAGAAACCCTATCGAGTGAGCGTAGCGTACGAGACTAATTAACAGCTACTGAATCGAAATTCTGCAAAAAGTAGTGATATCCCCCCAAAAAGCACCTCTGGTGCAAAAACCTTTCGCCAAGTACATTAATTACTGTGGTCTACCTACAAAAAATCTATGAAAAAAAATTTGCCTTTAACAAAAAATATTTCCTCAAAAATACCTACCAACATAAACAATTAATTAATGTGGTCCACCTACAAAAAATCTATGAAGAAAAATTTGCCTTCAACGAAAAATATTTCTTAAAAAATACCTACTAACAAAAATTCGTCTTCAACAAAATTCGACTTTCAAAAAAGTTTCCTACAAAAAGAATTGATATCACATACAACTGCCAAGCACAACAAATGAAAATTAAATTCCAGTAAATGACATTGTGCTCGTTCGCTCGCTACGCTCGCTCACTCGATTGGTTTCTCATGATTATTGTGAGACAAAATTGAAGAAAAAATATTTGGAGAAAGAAGTTTAGGGAGTGGTACTTGGCGGGCCATCATGGCAATGTATAAAAATGTCACGTGAAGACCTGAATGAATAGTCCTGCACTTACCCACACCTGGCCCGCCAAGTACCACTCCCTAAACTTTTTTCTCCAAATATTTTTTCTTTAATTTTGTTTCACAATAATCATGAGAAACCAATCGAGTGAGCGAGCGTAGCGAGCGAACGAGCACAATGTCATTTACTGGAATTTAATTTTCATTTGTTGTGCTTGGCAGTTGTATGTGATATCAATTCTTTTTGTAGGAAACATTTTTGAAAGTCGAATTTTGTTGAAGACGAATTTTTGTTGGTAGGTATTTTTTAAGAAATATTTTTCGTTAAAGGCAAATTTTTCTTCATAGATTTTTTGTAGGTGGACCACATTAATTAATTGTTTATGTTGGTAGGTATTTTTGATAAAATAGTTTTTGTTGAAGGTAGACTTAATACAGCGCAATAAAATTGTGAGAATCTTTTCAAGATCAGATTCGGTTCGAATACACATTCATGCTATTGTCTGTACGTATTCAACATTCCGATATTGAAACAGAAACAGCAGACAACATTTGAATTATCTCAGAACAATGAAAATCACTCCGGCCAGGACTTCGGTCGGAACTCCGGTCAAACCTTACGCAGCAGGCGGTGATCTGCCACTTGTCCAACTTATATTGAAATCTATTCACGGGCTGAGAAAATGGCTGGAAATAACAACTCCAGACTATAACAGTCAGTAAAAAAAATGGAAACTTTCAGGTTCTGATTTAAGACTTCAAAGGACTCTGATGACAACTGAATCAAGAAAGCACAGAGAGCACAAAATTAAATTTATTCCATACATGACCGGTAAGGCCGATTTCGCTATCTATTTTCGGGGGCGAAAGAGCGGTTTTACCGACCGAGAAGTTTCTACTCCCGCTATGGGAGTGAAGACAGTGAATAAAGAATTTATCTGCCAGTTTGCTCTGCCGTACCGACCAAAAGACCGTGAATAAAGAATTTATCTCCCTAGGAAGATGTAGTTACGTCACATAACCTAAAATGTAAGCACTGATCTGCCCGCGAAATCGGCTTCCGTTCATGTATGGAATAAAATATCGTGTGCACCACGGTCGCTGCTCCCTTGGTGCACAAAGTTTATCATTTCGAACCCTACACTCTACTCTCCATCTAAAATTTTGAGACCTCAGATGAACTGCCGTTAGTACAGGAACCCCCTGATCTTGGATGGAGGGATCAAACGAATTCGGTACGTTGACTCCGAGTCCTCTGGTTTCAGCTCAGGTAGAGAAATTCTTTACTTGAGATAAGAAATTATCTGATCGCATAAAAAATCATAGAATATTGTGTTGATCAAACTAAGTAACCTAATAAAGCTCCGAAGTAATCTTAGGTATTCTATATAATGTTTAAAGATAAAAGGAACTCAGCGAATACTATCAATTTGTTACTGAATTTTTTACTTAATATAAATTGCAAAAAAATTCGTGGGGTAGTATAGCATCGCTCAAAGACTTCACTATGAGCAATTTATGAGTGATTGCACTGTGGATGAAGTTACAGGACCACAGTTTTTGTACTTTTAGATGAATATGAATCATCGGATTGAAACCATTTTTCAAAGTAACGAGTAAGACGTGATAAGTGATTGAGCCTGTTTCTATGAAGCGAGAAGCATTTTCTGGAGTTAGGTTGAAACCTTGGCCATTCCTTGCGTTGGAAATGAAGATTGAGGGCCAGGGCTCCACTACAACTATTGCCAGTATAGAAAATCACTCCCTCTAGGACAACTAATTGTAGAAGTTTAACTGGCACGATGGTGGCAGGCCAGTAGGGGCAAGACACCTTGAGCTTCACAATTCGGTGTCTGAGAAGGGATGCCGGTCACGTATAGCGAGCCACGTTTCGATTACGGAGAACGGGGTGTCCCGTGACAGGAAAAGAAATATCCCGGCTAATTTCAGTTCACCTATTTCAAGTGAACAACAAGTTTTTTTAAACTTCTTCCGGAATGTGATCGTAACTCAACGCTAGACGAAATCTGATACTGATTACTTCCATTGTACAAAGGAAAACCTGACAATCGAGCTGATGCATTCCTAATAAAGGCGTGGACTGCTCACAAAAGTGAGAAAGGGCATATCATACTATATTCATAGATGTAACATTACGACTGTACTCGATTTTTACCGACACTCAGATATCTCCGAATGTCTCAGCCCACGGATTTAAATCCCAGAAAATAGATTCTTAGCGCTCTACGTGCAATTCCGAACAAATAAATGCAAAAATATTTCAGTTTGACGCAAAAATGAAGAAATGGCGTGAAGTCTACGAAATCATGATGAGGATGTAATTTATACACTCATTGTTACAACTGTGATCATGAGAGACAAGGTGGTTAACTAGGGGTAAGCAGGCCGTAGGTTGACTCGCTGAGTAAACGACTTCACCAGTTTCCACTTTGCCAGTTTACCATTTTGAATCACATTAGGGCACCCAATAAAGGCAAAATGTGAGGGTGCTGATAGATTCCAACCGTGATATACTAATAGTCAGTAATCTTAAAAGCATTAGCAGCTTACGAAGCTGTAGACCATTGTTGGGTCACCTTTTTAGGGCAATTTATCGTCGAAAATTGACGTTTGGCAGTGTACAAATGTGGTTCTATGTACACGCAACTTACACGCCGCAGAAAGCTCAGCAAAACGTGCAACCGATCATTCGTTTCAGCTCAGAAATTATTGAGGGTTGAATGCGACATTTTATCTCTTTGCAGGTATAAAACTACGTTTCTCCTTGAAGTATTTTTCTTTTACGGATTGAAATAGATTGCAATAGGCTGTAGGCAGCGTTCGAGTATTATAAAACGCTGAATGCTACAGTGTCGTATCATTTAGGAAAGCCTCTGTATAGACTACCCCTAAAAGCGTTACGAAAAGCCTCAACGGTGCCTAAGGGCCAGGGAAGAGGGGGTAGAATTCTTTTGAATCACAGTAAAATCGCATTTACACGTTTTTCGAAAGATACAGAAAAACTTACGTATGAGTGCGAATTACATGATACTGAAATACCCAAGTACCGCAAATTTACTCTAGGGAGGGCGACACGACAGCAGGAGGAAGAGAGACGAAAGTCTAAAGCGAGTTGGCAATGAATTAACATTGTAAACTATGTAACAACTGAGTAAACTTTGTCACTACACGGTATTAAACCGTGTCCGCGGTCCTCAGATCCCACACACATGTTATGCTTAAGGATGTAGGGTGCCATGATATGTCGGATATATGAAAAATCATTGAAACCCACACACATAGTACGAATATAAATTACGAAGCTGTATTACGCTACGCGCGTGCCCTTGCCAAGAACGTGCTGTACACAGTACATTCAACAGTCGGTGCGGAAGGTCCTAATATGTATTTATTAATTTCACCGCTATTTATTTGATTTCTTTAATTTTCTCCTGGAATAAATCTAATCATGCCAAGATGTTGTTTGTTTACTCATGAGAAGCAGCATGGGAATAACTCATATTATATATGACCTACGAAGATCGTGAAATTGTCACTGAAACAATTATTTTAATAATATCAATATGAGATTGATTCATTGAATGGTATAAAATAATTATAACAATTTGTCATGAAAATATAAATAGGTGAAAATTAGAAAATTACAGAAATCAGAATTGGAAATAATTCAGGTTAAATGGTTGGTACATAAAATTTAGTTGAAGATTGAAGCTGCCATGGCATTGTCAATGTAGCTTCATGCTGAGGCACTAGCCGAGGTTCGAAGAAAGTCCGTGATATCTGAAATAAAAAGAGAAATTAGGTTCGTTTTATTGTGAAGGGAGTTTTTTTGGTGAGACGGTCGTATGAAGAACTCTTACGTCGTCCTCTTTAGGAATTTTCCTTCATTCAAAGTGAACACAATAACAGCAATTTACATTCGCAACCTTACAAAAGAACAAAACATGTTTTTTATATAAGAATCGACAGATCTTGCATGTAACGCAAGCAGCCGAAGCATTGAAAATGTCCTTCGTTATACATATTGTATTTTTGCTGAAGAATCGAAGCGGAGACTGAAACTTACGTCCGCAGTGTCCTTTTGGTCCGAAGAATGCATAAAGAATGCATAAAATTATCAATTATCAATTATAAACTTAAGGTCTTTGAGGCTTCCATCTGGATGAGTCTTGGCTTCCGGGTTGGAGCCGCGTTGATGAACGGTTTGTTGCCGACGTTTCGTAAACATTGCAGTTTACTTCATCAGGGCGAGAGGTTACCTGATACCAGTATCAGGTTACCTATCACGTTACCTCTCGCCCTGATGTAGTAAACTGCAATGCTTACGAAACGTCGGCAACAAACCGTTCATCAACGCGGCTCCAACCCGGACGCCAAGACTCATCCAGACGGAAGCCTCCAAGACCTTAAGTTTATAATTGATAATTGATAATACTGGTATCAGGTTACCTCTCGCCCTGATGAAGTACACTGCAATGTTTACGAAACGTCGGCAACAAACCGTTCATCAACGCGGCTCCAACCCGGAAGCCAAGACTCATCCAATTATAAACTTTTTTTCACGCAGCGATTACCGAACTACTATCCTTAATTCCTTCAAATCAATCAATATTGAGATGATAAACATCATTTCATCTGAATATCTGAATTTACATGCCGCGCTATTATTATCGCGATCTATGATTATACTAAGAATCATTATGTGCACGTGAAATCTACCGAAATGTCCCTCGTTCCATTGTTTTTGTTCATTTATTTATTTATTCAACTTTTCATTGCGCACTTCCGTTGCATCGCTTCCGTTGCACCATGGCCATATTTCACGACTCGCGTCCCCGATTTCAAGATTTGATGTTGACCCCACAGACCTCACCACTGACCCGAAAACGGAAGCATTTTCAATGCTAGTATTATAAAAAGTCGCTTACGAAAAATGTTAAACAGTCTAATGGGATTCAGTTTGTAATTCCAAGGCGCGTGTATATATGTGTCTTGTCATCTATGAGCAAATGTTCGATTCTCGAAGGATTGAAATCTGGCCGAGTTGTGTCTTTTTCCTGGCTGATGACGTTTTATGACGGAATTCACGCCAACGTTTTTATGCACATAACAGGAACGGAAAGACTGTAAAAGAATCTGTTGCATATACAGGGTGAGTTATCTCCGAGTCTGAACGAGCGAGTGGCTTATCACTGCTGATGCTCCACCCCTTGGCGTATCACAAACTGTTATCAAAAGCTAACTTCACATCAAACCACCTATACATTTTTTTATGTACTCTGAATCGTGTGAATTTGGATCGGCTGAGGCCGGAGATGACTCTGCATTCGTATTCGTAATCTCGAGAGGCGACGTTTGAAACATAATTGGGCGATACTATTGGTGCAAACTATTAAATAGTACTACTCGTGGATGCATAGTACAGGTGCATATAGTTGGCTAAGCGACCCGGCTTCTTCGGCAAAGGTCAATTTTTTTCAATTTTTAAATCACGCCATTGCAATTGTCATCAGAAGTAGTTAAAGTACTCATACCAGAAATTATTCGACAATTGGTGGAATCCTGCCCCGCCTAACAACTATACAAAGTATAAAAATATGTATACCTAGTGAAATCTTGATGTGCTTTACGTTCGAATATTTTATGTTATCACAGTTTAGTCAACAATTATAACGTTGTGGCTTTCTCATATTCGCCCTCAGATAAACACAAGTGAAAAATATCAAGATAGATTCGGAAAGTTATTTCCAAGTTGGATTCAACAGTATTAGTGTTAGGTGTGAATAAATGGTTGATTAGTTAGGAATCTCAGTCAAGTACCCACTTCTATTCGATAATTGTTCCCCGTCGTTCCACTAGTTATCAAAAAGTTACATGAAGCAATTTATTTGTTAGGATGTGACTTCACATGGACCTGCTCGTAGCGTGCCCACTTTTGCTTCTTCTCATACGCCGACACTCTGAGAAATCGCCTATGATCTAGTTAGCGTCCGCGTGCCGATTGGCATTCCAGCGTTAATTTTGTTTCTGATTTTCATGAACTTGAGAAAACTATTTTTTTGTCTTATTGGTGATTTGTTTTGTTTTGAGCGAAGTTTAACGAGAAACAAATTCTTGAGTTTTTAATGGTAAATAATATGTACTTGACTATATTCTGTACAATTCCTTACATATATACTTTTTTCTTTAAATTTTATGGTCACCACGTGGTTCTTCTGAGGTTCTTGACCCTTCTCAGTTAAATTTTGAAGTTATGTGGGGGGAAGTTATTGATGGGAATTTTCGTTGAAAACTGAATAAGAATCTTAGAGGATAGTGACCACTCTTTTCACGAGAAAAATCGGATCAACATCAAGTTACTTTGGTTCTACAGGTTCAGTGACCATAAAAATTCCCGAGTAACCATTCTTGAGCTATTCCAGTAACAAATCGACTTTTCGACTTTTGGTTACGACATTGGGTTGCCAGGCAGGCAGGCCTACTGTGAAGTGGCGGTGCTACCCAATAGTTTCACCAATAATGTGGCCCAATAATTCACTACAGTGGAACCTCATTTTTATATTCGCAATCTTTAGATACCTTGACCTTTGTGAGAAAAGGATACACATGGTTTTAGGGTGGGAGAAGTATTCAAGATTTTTACGTTCATTTTGCCGTGCAGTAATGGCTGATAATTAAACTGCGATAGCCCATAAGTGCATTACACAAGATCAGGTTTAGTGTTTGATAATAGAGTTTACATTTAACCCTCTCAAATTGACAATTATGATAAGCTCAATTAGTGCAGAGATCAAATCTGATGCTACGGTAATTGGCTAGTATGGAAAAGTTCGACGCTTATCTAATCGTTAATTGCATGCGTATCATGGCTGAAAATGCACGGATTGAATTGACTAGTTGGAGTTGAACACTATGCTCTCGATCCACGATCGTCACTAAACGGCGTTCCTTTCACAATATCCATCATGACAAAATCGCCTGATTGCGAAAAACTCATAAAACTACCTGGAAAATACCTCTCAACGCTAAAAAAAAAAGGATTTTTGGAGACGAATTGATGTGAAAATTAATTTTTCCTGAGCTAGATTTCAGTCGCAAATTTGCATGGCAGACTCTCTTTGTCACGACGCGGACGGTGCGCCAATATCACGTGTTTTTCGACTTGAACTGGCCAATCATTACTTAGTGTTCAGAAGACCATTGACTTTGATGATATTTGCTGCATGAAGTAGAACAACGTTCCAATAGTGAAACTAGTTGTATTATTCAATGGCTATATTTCTTCACACCGAGACCCCACGTACCCGAATTTCTTGTAATTCCAAGTTAGGCTTGGAAAGTTGAGTCAACATCGGGTGCCTCAAACCAAGCAACTGATAGGGCGCATAACTGTACTGCTTTCTGTATCAATTGTAATTTTATTCACCGTGGGTGAAAGAGAAGCAGTCGGAAAAAAGCTTGTAATGTACATGAAGTCATACACAGCTTCTGTGAAAATCTCAGTAGCGCTAATAGTGAAATGCAGCTATTCACTATTTTACAAGTTCGCTGACAAATCTACTGATAACTAATTGCTTCAGTTGAAACAATAAATGAATAAATTTAATATGAGGTGCCATCTGCTCGTTCATTTCAAGACAAACTATTGAAAAGTTTCCTCGTGAAAAGACATTCTTCAGTGCTTTTTTCGACCTATGCATTATTTCAACCTTTTTGATAATTTAATTCCAGAAAAAGCTTACGCAAGCACATATTGCTCCTTCTGGGTCAAATTGGAAGATTTATCTCCTGGTTCTCATGCCATCAGCTTCCCCTAGCACACCGCACTCTCGCATCATCGACTTTTACGGAGGTTTACTAACATCGTTGTCACTGCATTCTCGTTGATCTCTTCATTATAGTTGCCGCGTGGCTCGACTTTTTTGTTTTTAATTTGAATCAATTCATCGGTAAACCATTCGCCTAACTTAGATAAATATTGAATTCAGGCGATGGCGAATGAAGATGTTCAATCATAAATTGACCCCATTGGTCAAATTGTATTGTATTGTATTTAGACATATGTATCTCACCATTGCCCAATATTGCTATGGGTATAAATAAAGATTATTATTATTATTATTAAATTGAAGTATCCTCGCATCCTGGGTTAGACTTGCAGTTGGGGAGGCAGAGGACGGAATCGGAGAGCTTATGGTAGAAGGAATTGAGGTGGAGTTCCAGGGTTGTTGGATGTTGGTGGCCCGTGAGAAATGCTCATTAATCTCTTCCACCCTATGAATAACGAGCTTCGAGTCAAAGCGTAAGCGATATCTGCTAGACATCCGGTTAATTACCAACTTCGTGGCTTAAGAATGTCTTGATTGCGAAATTGCTTTTCAGAAATAAAAATGTGTGGAACTCTAGTTTTGTCGTATGAAAACTTTTTTCGACATGGTAATGTATAGACTACATCAAATTATATACTGGTCCGAAACGTGACGTAATTAAACCGACTTCGAATATTTCAAATTCAACTTTCGTGGAGTGAAAATTATTGACTCATTCAATCTGGAAATCAGTACAAATCTTCTCAACCTACGAACGCATCTATAATAGATTGTCAACTAGTCAGCAGTCTATATAACTCCATCCGTCCCATCGAATCACTTCCTGCTACGGTAAAGGGTTGTCACTTTTCCACCAGAGAAACGAAGCTGCCGCTTTTGAATCGAGCCATGCGAGCGTGCAAAGCGTCTGTTATAAACAATACAATGGAGTAACCCAACCGATATTCTTCTTCTCACTTTCTCTACGAATATTACTGTATTTCCGGTTACGAACACACATCACACCTTTTCACGAGCCTCAAATCCAGAACTCCTTGGAAATAAGTCTAACACAGTTTACAGACTTACCAAAGGACATCAATTCGATTTCGATAATGTTTATGTGATAGTCTCAGAGAAATAATGGACATTACCGAGAACGACACTATCAGTAAACGCACCGACGTACGAAACTCATGTCGTAACTCGATCCTATCAAACCAAACAGATAAGTTCAAATCACTCCTAGATGAAATTGCTACGTAAACACACAGCATGCGCTCGAAAGTCTTTCGATTTGAGATCATTCTTATCGTTAAAAACAATGAGTACGGGGGAGTTGTGTCAATTTTTCCTCAATGAGTTTCGCAGATAGACTCGATTCGGTCATTCAAAGCACACCGTACTCTGATTACCGTGATACGTGAATATAACGTAAATATTTGTCGTGGGCTTGGTTATCACGATGTTTAATTATTTCTTCTCCACTCTCGGGTGTCATGCTCCCGCCCTTCTAGGTCTCTTCCCTCTAGGGCCTTTTGGTAAAGAAAACGTTATTTTCTGCCCTCCGGCCGGAAAGTGGCAACTTTCTGGCCGCTGCGCTAAACGAATTTGCCGCTTTCCGGCTTCATCGAGCAGAAAAATAGTATACACACCTTGGCCAGTAAATAAGAAAGCCTCAGATCACATGTTTGTCAGCCTCGGCTTCGCCTCGGCCAACAATTACATGTGATCTGAGACTTTTCTTACTTTACTGGCCTAGGTACGTAATATACTATAACTAATGCATGGATGCGGAAAATGTGAAGAAAGAACAGACTGTTTGAATACTTATTACAATGTTTATACACCTCAGGGATATAAACGGCAGTTTATTGCCCTGTTCCAGCCGGAAAACCCACTTTATTTCCCTTTGGTGTATAAAATATCGTATGCACCACAGGGCAAACGTTGTCGCCCTTAGGTGCATAATATACTATTACATTTTACCTGCAATATACAGACTAGATTACTCACTCTCGAAAATGATCGCACATTTATGCGTACTTCATCTAATGTGCAAGTGTTTCAAGTCTATAACTATGCATGGTAATTTTTACATACAGTAAAACCTCGTTTATCCGAGGCAGGGCCGGCAAGTATTTTGTTGTATCAAGTTCCAAGTATTGTAATGGAATCACAGTAGTGTGGAATTACAACACACGGAATTTGACCGTGGGATTGAAAATTCATGAATTTATCATTTTTTCTTGGTATTTTTACGGTAATTCTGACTTTCGTCGCTCGTCCGTCCGAGTGGGAAATAAAAATATAAGAAACAAAAAAATCATTTTCTCATACACCCCCCCGATCGTGACCCGACAACACACGGAAAATTGGTAAGTTGCCGGCACTGATCCGAGGTAATGTGGGGAGGAGGTACCTCGGAAGAGCGAAAACTCGAATAACACGGAAGTAATGAGAAATTCGAAAATTTCCATCATTCATTAGAGATGTCATATAAGCAATGAAGTAGCAATCGCAAAATACTTCGCGCGTACAGCATAGGCATGGCGGCTCCATCCGTTTTATCCGAGTTTTTCCGTATTATCCGACATACACCTCGATTAATGCGGAGTGCTCGGACACGTCCGTTGCCTCGGATAACGCGGAGCCTCGGATGACCGGAGGCCGGAAAAACGAGGTTCTACTGTATGACGTGATACGACCAGATCTATGACATCTTCTAGATATGGGGAGTTCCATGGTATTTCGACTTCACCTAATCGGCGAAGGTCACCGACGCCGATCTTGATGTCAATTTTTTTTCTCAATTCGCCCATCGAAAAAAGTTAACACGTGTTCGGCCGTTTTTCGATTCGGCCACGTTTTCTATTTTTGTTCAATTTTTTAATTTTTCATTCTTTTCGCAAACGGACTTTTTTCAACTGGCGCTAACTTCAAGAGCTTTGACTTTTTTCGAAAAATGATAGGGACATAAAATATGCCACAAAGACCGAGGATTTCCGAAAAAAAAATCGCACAATCATTTCAAACTACACAGTTCTGGGATATTTATGATAATATAGAAAAAATCAATATATTATTCATTCGGACATCTTCGATTTTCCTGAAACTTTTTACCTGAAATCAACCATCACTTACTTCTTCAATCATTTCAATAATCAATATTCAATTTTTCATCAAGTACACTTTTCTTGTCGGAATTAAAATTGATTTCGCTGAGATTTCTTGCAATTTGTCAGGTTTTTTGGCACCTATGATGCGATGTAACTTCCGAACGAATCCGAGGCCCATAATTTCCTTTGGAGGATAACTTGATTGTAAGTGGTTGATTTCAGGTAAAAGTTTCAGGAAAATAGAAGGTGTCCAAAAGAATAATATTTTGATCTTTTCTCTATTATCAAAGATATCCCAGAACTGTGTACTTGGAAAAGATTGTGCAATTTTTTTTTCGAAAATTTCGGACTTTTTGGAACATTTTATGTCCCTATTATTTTTCGAAAAAAGTCAAAACTCTTGAAGTTAGAGCCAGTTGAAAAAATTCCGTTTGCGAAAAGGATGAAAAATTGCTAAATAAAAAGAAAAAAAAATAGAAAACGTAGCTGAATCGAAAAACGGCCGAACACGTGTTCACTTATTTTGATGGACAAATTGAGAAAAAATTTACATCAAGGTCGGCGTCGGTGACCTTCACCGATTAGGTAAAATGCCATGGAACCCCCCCATATATTTAGATATCAGGCCTACACAGCAGACCAAACCTGGATAGTTCAGAGTTCTAGACAGAATTGAGTCTGAGATTTGGTCAGAGATCTGTTCATATTTGCTCAGGTGTGTCACCATATTTTTATTCATGTTCAGATCTGGCCAGAAAAGGACAGTTTCGACAATTCGTCAGATCTTAATAACTTCAAGTTATCTGGCACACATCAATTTCTACATAAAATGAAAACGAAATCTTGGCTTACTCTATAAGTTGTTTACATTGAAATATTATGACTATTTCCTTCCTACTAATTGTGTAGACTCTTGAAGCGCTAGAGTTGGTGGCGGTGGTTGAGATTTCCTTAACTAGAGTCTAGACCACTTAAAAAGAAAATGAGAACAGCCTCTTGCGGAATTGAAAATTAACAGCACCGCGGGTAACACCATCAAAGTTTCTGCTAGTGGCTTTATCTCAATTTAAAATTAAACCGAATACGTGTACGTGGTAATGCGGCGCTGGGGGTTCAAAGCGGTTACGGTATTCCAGCCTACCTCGCTCTCTGAAACATTGATTTCTACCTTTCGAAACTAACATCTGTGCCCGAAGATTCCTTCACCAGTTTCTCAGATGGTCGTGTGCATTATACTTCTGAAGTAGACTCAATGCCCTTTCATTCTACGAAAGTCCTTCAACAGTTTGTCTAATTTGAAAAGAACCAATCATAATCTCCTGCACAAAAGAGTTCTCGGTTCTGTAGGGTAGATGGGAGTGATTCGCGAAGAATCCGCACCTCGCGTAATCTTTCTGCCGATTTTATTCACTTGGGTCTTTGCAAACGATGCGGTCGTCTGGCAGGATAGAATCGTTCTCAATTAATTCGTTTCTATTGACAGAGATGCGCGTCGCCAGACGCGGTGATTAGACAATTCCATCCATTCGGTTGCATTTGCACCGGTCTGCATCACGGCATATGCTAGAATACCGTGCGGTGATCATACACTACCTCTACAACGTAATTCCTGAACAGACTGCACTGACATGACAAGTGCCGCACAAAGAACCTACTGCACTCGATATCGAGTTCCTTTCTGTGAGCCAATCATTCTTTTGGTTCAAATTTACGGTCTTGTCAAATCGGTAAACAAACAAACTCCCGCTGCTGCCTCCATTTTTTTCATTCAATCGTATCGTTCAGCGGGATTCAATTGATTTCAAGTTACGATAACTGACTTCAATATTCGAAGCTAAGAGACTTGTAATTTTTATGAAAAATTGCGAGGAGAGATTATCAAGCGCCCCGGGAATCGAACAATCGAACACATTGAAAGTACGGTTTCTTCAAATTTTAAATAACGAATCGTATCTACCATGAGGGGACTGAAGTTTCGATAGAATTCTATCAGTCAACACGTGCATGAACGTAATGATTGCGATCGTGAAATTTAATCGAAATACAAATAATAGTCAAAATAATACGAAAAATGGGCTTCGAAAGTGCGATGTCCGTCTTTTTTTGCATTACTTCATAATAATAGCAGATTATGTAGTACCACATTGACTTTTTCTTGATTTTCATCGTCTTTCTTTTAATACTACTGCACTGATTCGATTGATTATTTTTTTTTCATGTTTAATTTGTGATTGAAGTTTTGAAAGTATCCCACGAGCTATTGTGGAAAAAAGTTTCCTCCTTCCGTGTCTTACGTTTATCTGGTTCTTATGGTTAGTTTCCAAGTCTCGCCGTACACTAATGTTGTCATCGATCAAATACACTCGAACAGGTATATTTATCGACTATTTTAACTTGAAAGAAGGAAAATTGAACTATGCCACTCTGCCAACTGGACTCATCTGTGAAATCATTCACAATGGAGAGTTGTAAATGCATATTGATATATTTTATAGTTGGATCACTCCTCGCACTGGTATATACATGTATGAGTTCACTCCCATCCGCCGCAGCTGCCTTCGTGTCTTGCAATTCGATACTGATCACGAAAACCCATTAGAACAAGATCAAATACAAATACAGGCTACGCGACTTAGGTTATCACGATAATTGTTAGTACAGCAATTTATTTTCTAGAGTCAGGTGCTCGAAATGACACTATTAAGGAATGTTTAGGGATAATTATCTTTGTCGAAGAAACTAATCCTGTAATATATGCGTTTGCTTTTCAATGAAGCAAAGACATAATCAAGATTATAGTGGACGTTACTTACGAAGTATCCGTTAAATGGTAGTGATTTGAAATTGATATCATACGTAATGCAGCCTCTAACTAGGATAGCATATTTCAATTATTCCCTGGCTTTAGTCCGTTAGCTCTTGCCAAAACAGGAGAGCACGTAAATGTGAATATGCACAATAGCTACAGAATTACAGCAAGTCGTAACCACAAACTGCAGTACCTATTAAAGATATTTCACCCAATATTGTACTTACCGTCAATCTTTGATCATCGCCAAATCCAGCAGTCAACTATCGAAGCAGAATATACGGTCAATAATCCAAACTAGAAAATGATCCACAATTCCAAACCTAATGGTCTTCCTAACTCGGAATTCTGAATCTTTTATTTTGCCACAAGCACCCAATGTAATAGGAATGTTGTTGCGCCTGCTTGGTACCCGGAGGAGCCCGGTACCTACAGCTATGGCGGGATAGAGACTGGACGTATGCATTTGTGAAAAATTACATTCTGGAATTATTGCTTCGAGTAATACGTGTGATGAAAGAAAACGTCTTAAGATGAAATACGGTCGACTAACAGATTTGTGCAGTTTTGGAAAGAAAAAGCAGGATGTCCGTTGATCATTAAGAGCATTCTCCAGTCAGTCTTTACCGACCGTACCTGGTTTTCACTTGTTTTCACTGATAGCAAAGCCTACGTATCACAATTGCGTGAGAGAAGGAGTTACCGCAAGTCTAAATAGAATTCCGAAGATATATATTCGAAAACTTCTTCATTTCACATGACAATAACGACATGGTATTAGAAACTGCATACAATGGTAATTGTTGATGTCAACCGGTGGTGGCGGCCATGATAGGAGTTTCGCCCTTTGGCCGCACAGACAGACGTGGTGCAGCGTTGATACCTCTGACGGAGTGTCAAGTCACGAGGTCCTATCAGAGTAAGCGACAAGTCACGTGGTCCTATCAGAGTAAGCGTTGAGTCTACTGATACGTAGGCTACGCTATCAGTGAAAAGAAGTGAAAACCAGGTACGGTCGGTAAAGACTGACTGGAGCATGCTCTTAAAATCTCAAATAAATTAACAAAATGATAGACTGCGGTATTCGTGTAATTTTATTTACGTCGACTATTCACAGTCATCAGATTCGCAAAAAGATTGACTCACACAAGGTGAAAAGTGTGCCCAGAAATCAGGTGATGAAAAATCTAAAATTTACGAATCATTGAATTCTCTCGACAATGAATTAATCAAATCAATGAAAAGCTATAGTGCGATATAAAACGGAGGACTCCATACCATATACAAACGTTGAGACAATAGCTGCATAACGAAAACCCTAATTGTCACGTATTGTAGAACAAATGAATGTTACCGTAGAATCAACTCCACGTTTCGCTGTTTATTTCAACTGTTGTCAGCTCAATCAATCATACAGAACACGTTTTCATTCGAAAATAATTTTCAAGCTGAAGCGAATAAAGAATATAGAACGATGACGTATTGAAACGAAGGCTAAGAAGGAGTCAATAGAAAGAAGTGCATCAATAGTAGCACATTATTGAATTGTAAAGAAACGAGTCTCTCGGTGATGAAGCTACGATAAGAAAAAATCACTCCAGTTGAATAATTCTGAGAAGCCTGGGATGGGTGGCGAATTAGTCGTGGTGTACCTACCTTCTGACTAATTAATGTATGTCGCACATCGATGCGGCAAAGTAGGTGAGTAATAAAGGGATCAACTGCGGAGGTCTAAAGTGTAAAGGGTCTATGGTTAGCATGGGTCGATGGGTGGATGTGAAGGGTATCTGTCAAGCACAAACCCCCGGAAACCCCTAAGAGTCTGCAGTGGCGAGTAACGAAGAAATATCGACTGAATCGCTTAGGGTCCTCAAAGTGCCAAACTTTTGATCCACCTAATCCACCGTACCTAATCATGTAATTAACTAGACTGAACATTTATTGAAGATTTCTATCCCTCGTACGTACCCTAATTTTTAGTTCGCTAAGAGTTTAGTGATAAAAAACCACCCGTTGCGTATTTACGTGTGGTCAATGACACTTTTGCGTGAAATACAGAACAGCAAAAAGTCGAGAAAAATTAGCTGTTGGTTATAACTATCATAGGACATTGCGATGTCAACGTCGAGTTATTTATTGTATCAACTATTACACCGGTTAGTGAATTTTCACGAACTAGCCTGTACAGATTTTTGCAGGAATCTTCAATCAGCCAATTCCACCCTTGCACTCCTGCCCTCTACGGAACAGCAGCCGAACGTTGCCGCCCGTCGAGACTCTCGTAGTTACCATCAGATATTTTATCGATCGTGCTGCCCCGTTTGTTATGTCTCTATATGAGTCTACAATGTCGTTTCCATTTTTTCAGACAGCAAGTGAAATGTGTACAGGGTGTTCATTTTTATTTTTAATTTCCCGATTTTTTTTTTTTTTTTTTTGAAAGTTCCATTTCAGTTTCCCGATTTTTGAAGATGATTGATCAATAGGAAATTGGGTTGCAGATTATTGCCATATCAAATGACACATGAATGAAGTTGTTCTCTGGCATTTGCCCGGTACTAATCTACCCGGCTGGTATCTCATTACTAGTTAAATTTAAAAAAAAAATGAGGGTACTTCGGAATACAAAATTTGATGTTCTTTCGGATTCCGGTGAGAAAAATACACCATTCCATTTGAAAAAAGCAGTCTGACCTTTGCCTGACCTTGGTAGTGCAACTGACAACAAATCTGGCCCGCTCATGTTCTTTCCCCCTCCGAACCTTGAAACTTTTGTTTGAAACATTTTCTCATATGTTGCTTAGTTTCGGAAATATCGGCCTGGGGCGATTAAAAATGAACACCCTGTATATCAACCGAACTTACGTGTATGTAAAGTTCAATCGATATTACATGAGAATGTCGCTAGAGATAGTTACAAGCAGCAGTGCTCTCCTGCGATAAAATTCACATGTTTCAGAGTTTGAAAAATTTAAAACAGATGGCGCGCCGTCCCTTTCTTGAGGGTCAGCGCGGCCATTTTCCTCATTTTTCAGAGTTTCTTCTTGAAGAATTGCCGGAGAATTAACAAAACGGGATACCTAGTATAGGGTCAGCGTAGGGGGAGTGGGGGGACATTGATACACTTTTCGTTCGGAGGTCTTTAAAAACTACCCAATGGTAAATTATCACCTTATTTTATCGGGAGATGTTACCTAATACATTCTTGTTCCTCATACTCATCATGATTTTGGTTCAGATTGTGTAGAATGAATTTTTTTTCTCAATTTTGTGTAGCGTGTGATTTGCATCAAAGTGCCCCCACGACAGGGCACATTGATACATAGTATGGAAAATTTACATCATACTTGTAGACTGCTTTTTCAATTGGAAGAGTACTAGCGATTACCTCATTTGCTGCAGAGATCACGACCTTTCCATTTATATTAGCCTTTTCAGTTTTGTGTTGGTCATTTTTGGTTATTTTGCCGAAAAATGAATTAGATTCATGACACACGCGTAAAAGTTGCAAGCCAAAGAGGGTTGGTTGGTGGAAATACAGCCTTTAATTATCGGGAAGAATGAATGCACATACTGGACTGTTTCAGGTGTATCAAGCTGTATATTCACGCAATGTGCCATTCTGCCCCATACCATCATTTCGGGTTAAACACAATTTACCAAAAAGTACAATCAGAGAACAGCGGACTCAGGGTTACTAATGAGTTGAGAATAGTGTTCTTCAACTACGATTGCCATGAAATTTCCAAAAGTTGATGCAAACTCCGAAAACAACGTTTCTCAGCACGCGGAGCGAGATTACTTGAGTGACGTTAAAACATACATAGGGCTGTGAAATTTCGAGTGGCCATTGTATGTAGTCGAAATTCTTTCTGCCAAGGCGTTAGTAGTAGTGCAACCTTCAGTGCAAAGTAGAACGCACATTTCGTTACTGAGTTATTGCGAATGTATCGAGGATCCCTGTGTATCAATGACCCCCCACTTCCTCTACATATTATATTTCGAATGTCGCCCTTCGAAATTACAAAAAGTTGTTCAGAGTGCGCAACTTTTCCCCTTTTTGTACGAAACCAAGGATTTATTTTCCTATGGAATATATCCTCTGTATCATCCTTATATAGGTACAGTATACATAACATCAGTACATCCTCTTATCACTAGCTATAATCGAAAGTTTATAAAACTCAGCAAACATAAGTGACTTAGTTGCCTACCCAGCAGTCCATTTTATGCACTGAACGAAATTTTATCAGACTATTTGCTTTTCGGCGTATCAAAAAGTACAATAAAATATAGTATTTTAGGGGCAAACTAGGTATAGTTACGAAAAGTGCAATGGTGCTTTGGAATTATTTGCTATAGAGCTTGAATAGCGAAAATTACAATAGTGCTTTGGAAATAGCGAAATAAAATGTTGTACGTTTCGATCAAATTATCGCAGTCTTTCTGAGCTCGAATAGTGAAAATTATAATAGTGCTTTGCAACGAGTACTCAAAATAGGATCTTGCATGGTTTGGTATTAGGACATTGAAATCTCTGTAAACCTCCACTCAAAAAATGTGGGTCAATGCTGCTATCTACGAGTAGGGTAGACTGGGGACGGTTGTAACAGGGTGCGGTTGTAACATTGTTAATATCTCTAAAACTAAGGGTAGGAAATTTATATACCGCCGCCTGATAATCCGTGCAAGTAGTCCGAACTAGCACATTAGTAGGTGGCGGTCCTCCGTGCAAAGCGGAAGTGGGTAGCGGGGCCCATTGTTATTTTCGGGCCTAAAGTAAGTTCTTACAATCTTAGTTAAACATCGATAATTAGACATCTATGATAAATCTTCAATTTTTCTTTTGTTCATATGTTTCCTTGACCAATTTTGTGTCAGTATTCGCAGTATTTTGAGTTGATAGATTCGACAGAATAAATGAAATTTTGACTTGAAGTAAAAAAACTCGTCTGGGGTCAGTTGTAACAGTTGGTCCGGGGACATTGCAACCATTTGATGGCGGATGATTACAGCTAACAACATTCCTTCTCCTTCTTTTATTCAGGCATTATCGTAGTTTATGTTATGAAATAATAATAATAATAATAATATAAAAAAAACATTATATTTATAAGATTTTATCCAAACGAAAATATTCGGCCATCAAGGGGCGATGGAAAGTTATTTTTATATTTTTTAGTTCCTGAAACACGTATTCCTTCTGGGAATGTCTGATATTAATCATCAAAATCCTGATAAATAATCTAATTTTGTGAAAAAATCTTGTGTTACAACTGACCCTGGGGTTGGGGTCAGTTGTAACACTTTTCCGATTTTTTTTTGACAGGCGCATACTTTTTTTCTATTTATGCTAAAGAGTCCTACTTAGCGCCATTTTGTCAGCAATTGAATGCTCTTTGCTATGATATTTGGAACATTGATGTGTTCACTGTAGTTTGAGCTCAGTGAGGGCAAAACCGCAAAATGTTACAACCGTCCCCAGTCTACCCTAGTAGATGGGCCGGTTTTTTAAACCGGTGACTGCGCGGAATAACCGGCTATCTCAGAGTCCGCTTGAAAAAGCGGCTATCTCAGAGTCCGCTTGAAAAGGCAGCTATCTCAGAGTCCAGTTGGAAAACCAGCTATCTCAGAGCGCGCTTGAAAATGCGGCTATCTCACGGCCAACATTTTTTTGCCGTGAATTAAGTTGGTACTATTGTCCAGCAAAACTTGAACCCTGATGCAGTGATTTCTCATTTGTAATGCAGTAATGTATGACACCTGTAATTTGGTTGGCAATGCCAAGCATTGTAGCTCGGCAATTTTTTCGGCGGCGAGCTACAACGTGGCATTGCCAACCAAATTACAGGTGTATGTTCAGTTGCCTATGCCGGGCGCTTCAGATTCAATTTCCCTGGGTGTACATTGACAGTATGTAACGAGTTACTGTACATTGACAGTATGTACAGTAACTCGTTACAATCAATCCAATTTTATTTCATTCAAATAATATTTTACTCACCCACACAACTTGAAGTGGCATGATAAATTAGTGCATCGGGATTCAAGTTTTGCTGGACAGACGACAGTGGTACCAACTTAATTCGCGGCGAAAAAATTTCGGCTGTAAGATAGCCGCTTTTTCAAGCGGGCTCTGAGATAGCTGCTTTCCCAACTGGACTCTGAGATAGCTACCTTTTCAAGCGGACTCAGAGATAGCTGCTTTTTCAACCGGACTCTGAGATAGCCGGTTATTCCGCGCGGGTATCGGAACTGTTTCCTGGCTATTTCCAGTGTTTCAGACTATCCTGACTCATATTCGAGGATGCATGTGAATTAAAACGCATTTGAGTTCGCTGTAAGTTTTTTCGCTTCTTTAAGACCTAGCCGGGGCTTGAACCCGAACGCTCGCCGCTGTTCGTATTACTAGTCGCACGCTCTAACCATTACGCTATACCACCACTTGAATAATTCTGAGAAGTTTCGATGTATGGATTAACCAATGGCGACGATGAATTGTTCAGAAATTTGACTGTTTATTTGACCACGTTATGTATGTCCTTGAAATCATAGAAGAAAGAAACGAGCTGAATAATTAATTACAATAATTAATAAACAAAAACAATAATTCTGAAAAGTTTCGATGTATGGATTAACCAATGGCGACGATGAATTGTTCAGAAATTTGACTGTTTATTTGACCACGTTATGTATGTCCTTGAAATCATAGAAGAAAGAAACGAGCTGATTGATGTAATTTATGTTTCTTTCAGACGTACGAACTCGATTGTAGAATCGGGAGCAAATACAATGGCGGCCACCGGTCTGTCCGTTCCTCGGCCGAACTCGGCTCAGTTCGAGAACATTCGGCAATTTTTACAATAGTGTTTTACGATTTCCCTCAATTCCGAGTTGCAAAAGGCACCAGCGCTTCTCATTTCAATGCGCGTTCTCATTGAAAATAGTAAAGTTTCATAAAATTTATTGTAACTTATGTTAATTTGAATAGCAAGTTCCAAAAAAAAAAAAAAAAAAAAACTTAGCAAACACTGAATAATGAAAAAATAAGTTGACAAGAATTGATCTTCACAAGGATGGCATGGTACTACTGCACCCTTTCTAATTAGGCTACCTAGAGCGTCTCTGATTTCCTTCATAAGAACATTTGGGTTCTTTAGAAACGATCCTATGGACTACGTGTTTCAAAAAAAGGTATTCTGTAGCCCTGAATGCATTGGATTATAAATGAATCCATTGTGATTTACCTCTATCGCTTCTTGTGAGAAGTTGGTCGATAGGATGATATGAATCGTTCCGGGTCTGTTAACGTCCCTGTGACCGGTTGGAGTTGCTCTGGTACGACGATGACTGGTGTCCTGACCCTCGTTAGGTCTGTCGGAATGGAATCCTCGAGGAAGAGGTTGATTTCTCGGCCACTTGCAGCTTCCTCGGTTGATGTGTAAGTGGGTCCAGTTTAACATTCTCTAGATATATGGCCGTGCGGTATATGGCCCCACGAGAGGAGCTCTCGTCACACAGAGTTTCACGCACACGAATTGCGCTCCCCCACCACGCCACTAGCCTCAAAATCTAGACTGCTGCGTGGAGAGGGCTCTTCGCCTATGGCCGCTTCCAAGAATTTCGTTCTCCTACAGCCCCATTTTCGGCCATATATCTAGAGTCTACTGTAGCTGGTTTTGGAGTTGGTTTTGTTTTGAGATCTTGACCCAGTGTTGCAACGGACTTGGCAGATCTAATGTATTTTTTCATTCCGCAATCTCTGTTCACCGTTGGTGAAATAAAGGCCCTCCTAGCAGTAGAAGAACTACGGTGTAATTGTACCAGCATCTTTGAGGTACCACTCGGCTTTTCAATTAGATCGAATCTGTCAATATCTGTTTCTGCAGCGGTCAAGAGAGTATTTAAGGCCATCGCCAAGGATACTAGCGCTGCACCTGCTATATTTTGGTTTGCAATAATTAGTGATTGTCGTGCTTGACTATCTGCTCCGACGAGGTTGCGACTAATTCTAGGTTTAGTTTAGGTGCGTCTATCTGACAATCTTCAATGTCATGGTCCTGAGTTGACCAATCGTTCAACAATTCGGCCAAATCTGATTGAAGCTTGAGCTTTTGTACCTGACTTTTGGTTGTAGCGCCTAAAACCCTAAGAACTTCCTCGTCTAGCTTTGGTGACCCCTCCGCTTTCTTGGAAGACCTAACTTCTACTCGAAGCGCTGTGGCCAGCTGAAACCCTGGTTGTGTCAGTTTTCTGCGTTGCGAAGGAGAGACCCCACGTTGTATGACAGATTTTCCTGATCACATGAGCCGGATTCGCGATCTGAAAAAACAACATCCACAAATGTCAATCTGGGTGACTATCCTTAAGGATAAATTCTACCAGATGACAAGTGCGATATGGTTTTCCTCTAGTCGAAGTCATCGTTTCAGCGAATTCTTACCTATAGTGTTGACAAGCCTCTGAGCCCTGTCTAGAGATCTCTGATATCCGGATCGTTTGGCTCTCATCTTCATTAGTTTTCTGATGAGATATTCCTCCTCGTCCCTGTGGGACCTTTTCCTTTTCTTCTCCTTTGGCATCTTTTTCTTTTTTCGCGACGCGAAACGCTACGTGTAAATCTCTCGACATGAGAAGAAAACACAATGAGGAAAATGGCCGCGCTGACCCGCAAGAAAGGAACGACGCGCAATCTGTTTTCAATTTTTTAAACTATATATAAAACGTGTGAATTTTATCGCAGAAGAGCTGCTGCTTATAATCTCGAAGAGCGACATTCAAAATATAATATGAAATACTAAGAGTGAAAACGTCTCACATTCAACGAACCAGTGTTTGAAGGGGAGACTTCAGTGAATTTTTTGCGAAAAATAAGTTTCTTTATTCTTACAATAGTAAAAAGAGATGTATAAGAAAATCCTTTCAGCAGTTTTTCTGGTAGTATGGGTAGTAAGAAAAAATTTCAGTCTCCTGCGATGAAAGTGTAAACGCAATGAATTATTGGCAGCGGGAGAAAAATTTACATTTTCATCGCAGGAGGCTGACAATTTTTTGTTCATAGCCCATACTACCATCATTGAAAAACTGCCGGAAGGATTTTTTGTATACGACCTCTAATAGCAATTTTCAAAATTTCACCGAAATCTCACCTTAAAATCCGTCTTTAGCTGAAGTACATGTGGAATGTATGAAGATTAAAGGTGTGTGTGTGAACAGACGGGTATGAGATAATCCGCAGAGACGGACGTTGAGCGGTTTACCACACCTTTGATTCCCTGACTTCACTGAAATATAATAAACACTGATTAAACATTGAAACGCTTAATTTATTGAATTACCTGAAGACATAACAACTGGCGACGAGGATAAAAGCAAACGGCAAACGGTAAACGAAATTTATGGGTGATAAAGAAAATAGCGCGAGAGTTAATTGATTATATCTCTTAAAAAAAGTACAAGTAATCGAAAACCTCAAAAAGTATACGAAGCAGAAGATTGATGAAAAGCTAACTTTAGATGAGCTACGGAAAATACTGGTGGAAAAAATTCGGGAAAGTGCAAGGAAAGACGGAGAAGTAGTGAACGAAGTAACGGAAGAAAACAAGACAAAGGATATAAGTGAAGCAGGACAAAGTGAAAATGATCAGAAACTAGAAGTGAAACTAACTCGGAAAAGTGAAGCAGTGTTTAAAATGTCGGAACAAAGGTTTGAGTTTAGCATACTCAAGGATGATTGGGACATGTACATCGAAAGACTCGAATTATATTTCATGGCCAACGACGTACCGGCAGAAAAACAAATAGCAGTGTTGTTGACGAAAGTAGGGATGGAAACGTACAAGTTGATACGTGACCTGTGTGCTCCGGCTAAACCGAAAGACAAAAGTTTTACAGAAATAGTGGCGATCGTGAAAAATCATCTCAACCCAAAGAAGAATGAAGTTATGGAGAGATGCAAGTTTCAGCAAGCGAAGCAAACTCCAACAGAATCGATTGCAGATTTTGTAGCAAGATTAAAAGAACTTTCGCTTCATTGTAACTTCGCTGACCTAAACGCAGCTTTGCGAGATCAGATTGTGTGCGGTGTGAGAGATCACAACACACGAGTCGCCCTATTCAGAAAAGAAGACCTTACGTATGAAAAGGCAGTCAAACTGGCCACAACAAGAGAAACGGCTCTCAAGAACGCGGCTAATACAGATAAGACCAGTCCGAGCACATCTTCGCTATACGAAGTGAAAAGCCTTAGCGTACGTAAATATGACGGTAGGCGCCAATTTCAAAATACGTCGCATAAACCCGTGACGAGCGGTGGCTTTGCGAAAGCCAAATCGCAGCAACGTACGGGAGCATACGCACCAGCAAATAACCAAGAGTTCGTGTGTTATTGCTGTAATCAAGCAAACGATCATTGGGCAAGAGACTGTCAACACATGATTTAAAACGTGCAGCTTCTGTCATATCAGAGGACATATCGAACCGGCATGTCGAAAGCGGAAGGGTCAAGCTTGGCACCAGCAGAGAACGACACAACAACAACAATTACGAGGTAATGCTAATCAACGCAACGTACACCTGATAGAAGAAACACGAGATACGGCAGCAGAAGAAGAAGGCATCCCACGACCTGACTCACCTGCCGACAGTACAGCTGACTTTGACCCGATAGTTAATGAAGAAATAAAGGTAGAAAACGATTATAATCAGATTTTTGTAACTGAGGAACGAATCAAAGCAGACCCTATGTTCATTGACGTTAAAGTTAACGATACGGTAGTAAAAATGGAAGTCGACACGGGAACTTATGTAACCGCGATGTCAGAAATAACAAAACTCGAGCTATTTCCGAATATCGAAACTTTGCCTTCCGATGTACAGTTAACTTCCTACGAAAAAGTCAGGTTGTATCCAAAAGGAAAAATTAACGATTTGCAAGTAGAGTTTAACGGCATGAAAAAATCACTAAGCTGCTATATCATGGAAGGGAAAGGTCCGACCCTGGTTGGGAGACAATGGCTACAGGCATTCGGCTGTTGGCCATTGCAAATATAGATAAATAAACAAGAGAGCGTGCATCACTTAGAGAGTTCTGACGTAAAATCAGAAATGATGGCTAAATTTCCGAAATTATTTAGCGAAGGACAAGGCACATACAAAGGTCGGAAGATACAACTCACGTTCAAAGACAACGTTGTACCCGTACAGTTAAAGCCGTATCATCCGCCCTCTGCTATGGCTCCCAAGGTAACGGAAGAACTTAATCGACTAGTAAAAATGAAATGCTTAGAACCGGTCAAGGTTAGTAAGTGGGGTACTCCGATCATACCTGTAATAAAAACGACTGGAAAAGTCAGACTTTGTGGCAATTTCAAATTAACAGTCAACCCAAACTCAATAATAAAGAGACACCCTATACCTATTAAAGAGAAAATTTTCAAAACCTTACAAGTAGGCAGTAGATGGTCTCAGATAGACTTAGCGCACGCGTTTATGCAATTTGAAGTTAACGAGGAGTCGAGAGACGCATTAACGATTACTACCGAAGACGGATTGTTTAGGTACACAAGGTTACCAGAAGGCGTAGCTTCAAGCCCAGCAGAATGTCAAGAAATATTGTGTGAAATATTAAAAGGGATTCCACATACTGAAATTTACATTGATATGTTACTGCACGGGCAGAACGGAAGAAGAGCATTTGCAAATATTGACAGAGATATTTAGTCGTCTAGAGAAGGCGGGATTGAAAGTAAATCTAGCCAAGTGCGATTTTTTCAAAAAACTAATAGAGATCCTGGGGTTTGTAATTGACGAGGCTGGTCTCCACCCAGCACCTTCGAAAATAAAAGCGGTACAAGAAGCTCCAGTACCTAAAGATCACAAGACGTTACAAGCTTTTTTGGGGCTTGTAAACTTCTACGAGTGTTTCTTACCAAATAGAGCCAAGCACATTAAACCACTGTACGATTTGAGCATAAGTTTAAAATATCAGTGGACAGAGGAATGCGAAGTAGCATTCAAATGGATCAAAGAGTCAATTACGTCAGATAGAGTCTTGGTATTGTTCGATCCAGGAAAACAAATCATTCTAGCGTGCGATGCAAGTTACTATGGGTTATCGGCAATACTGTCACATCGCTTTGATGACGGTAGCGAGCGACCAATAGCTTTCGCATCCAAAATTATTCCACAGGCGGAATTGCACAGGACGATACTAGACAAAGGGGCAGGAGCGATCATTTTTGGATTCAAAAAATTTTATCAGTTTGTGTATGGGGCACCTATAATCCTGAAAACCGATCACGAACCTCTGAAGTTTATCATTGGCAATTCTAAAAACTTATCTGTAATGATACAAAACAGATTGCAAAGATGGGCATATTTTCTGGGAACGTTCATTGAGATAGTAAAGTCAAAATCTAACGGAAATTGTGACGCATTGTCTAGATTACCGATAGAGGATGATACGCCCGTCTTTGAATCTGATTGCTTAGTAGTCAATTATATAGAAGAAGGGTTACCAGTGGTAGACTTTAAAGTAGTTGCACGAGAAACTATTAAAGACAAAGATCTCCACAAAGTAGTATGGTACGTACAAAACCAGTGGCCACACGATACTAAACTAATGACTGAGTTCGAGAGAAAAATTTTTTCAAGACGCTTGGAACTGTCAGTCGAAAAAGGATGTTTACTATGGGGTCACAGAGTGGTCATACCGATTTCCTTACAAGCAAGGTTGCTTACGGAATTACATGCTACACACTTTGGAATTGTTAAAATGAAGAAACTGGCTAGATCGTATATTTGGTGGCCTAACCTAGATTCAGAAATTGGGGAAATAACAAGCAGTTGCAAAACTTGCTTAGAGTCACGCAAAGAACCGCCAAAAGTCGCATTAGCACCGTGGCCATGGCCCAGCAAACCGTGGCTGAGAATTCACACAGATTTCTGTAAATCGCGGGGTCACATGTTCATGTTGGTGGTTGATGCACACTCAAAATGGCCAGAAATCATAGACATGAAAAGTAACACAGAGACAGACAGGGTCATCTCAGCGTTGAAAAAAATGTTCTGCCGATTCGGACTACCCGAGCACGTAGTCAGTGACAATGGTCCTCAGTACACAAGTGAAGATTTTAAGGATTTTCTGAAAAGAAACGGGATTCGTCAATCCTTTTCTCCTCCTTATAATCCTGCTACTAATGGAGCAGCAGAAAATTTTGTTAAAACATTTAAGGATAAAGTAGACAAAATTATGAGAGACAAGAAAACACTGGAATACGCGGTAAACTTGTTTCTCTTTGACTATCCCACGACTGAGCATTGTACAACCGGTAGAACACCAGCTTGGCTGATGTACAAGCGAGAATTGAAAACTGGATTTGACATATTAAAACCGAACGTACAAACAACTGTAGAAAAACAGCAATTCGCACAAACAAACGCAAAATCGAACTCCAGAAAATGTGAATTTTCGGAAGAAGATGAAGTTTTTGTAAAAGATTATAGACGTGAATCTAAAGGTCGATGCCCAGCTAAAATCGAGAAAAAACTATCGCCTGTTACGTTTAGTGTAAGGTTAGAAGACGGAACGATGTGGAAAAGACATGTGAATCAAATGATTGAAGGTAAACATGCGGCTACAGAAAGTAACAAAACAACAGATCAAAACAAGATGGTAATCCGTCGATCAGAAAGAATAAAAGCTCAACAAAAAGAGCAGCAACAAAAACATTAGTGTTTAAGTTAATTATAAGTAAAACATACAATGGGAAAAAGTTTATAAAAATAAATAAAATAATACACCTGATTCTTAAAAGGGGGGAATTGGAATGTATGAAAATTAAAGGTGTGTGTGTGAACAGACGGGTATGAGATAATCCGCAGAGACGGACGGTGAGCGGTAAGACGGCAGTCTGATTGTAACGCTCGTATTATAAACACCTTTGATTCCCTGACTTCACTGAAATATAATAAACACTGATTGAACATTGAAACGCTTAATTTATTTAATTACCTGAAGACATAACAACATGCATTATTTTTCAGTTTTATAACCCTGAAAATGTGAAGCTTTATAAGATACCGAAATCATCGATAAACCTGGTGCATGAATTTCATGGAATTGAGATTTCCTTCACAAATGCAACTCGTCCGCGAATGAGCAAGACTCGTGCACCCTAACGCATCGCCCATGTACCAAAACATGCAACTGCAGACTGTATAAGTCAGCGGTTTGGCAATCCAAATGTGGTTGAACTAATGTGTGGTGATTCGCATTCGAGTATGCGTCGGCAGTACAAATAGTGCGAAGTGCACTGTCTCGGATTGTAAACTGTCCATTCACCAGTTGCATAACTTATTTGGACTCACTTCCACTCCATATCCGCCATCCAATGTAGTCGAGGTTATGACGTTTATTGGAATAATTTGTAACAGAAACTTCCAAGCACACCAGTACACATACGAAAATTTTGAATATATTCAGAGTCATTCAGTGAATCCAAATCGGAAAAACAGTAAGCAAATATAAGAACTGAAAATCAGCAGACGGGATTGAAAAAAAGGAAAGAAAATGAGTATGTGGTACTTGCCATGTGGATATTTTTATTGTAGGTCTTTTTATTGAAGACGAATTTCCGTAGTATAAGGACCATATGCACCGAGGAAACAGTTCATTTATAGTATGGAGGAATATGTCGAGTGATAGAGTCCTCCTTAACACTTCATTTATAGTTGAGAAATTCATTCAATGTTAACAAATAGCATAGTTGTATTTGGCGAATTGAATATTTGTTTACAATTAACAAACGGTATATTTCGAAAAATCCCACGTAAATAACAAATATTTAGTATAAACAATCTGATATTTGTAAATAGTTGGTAAACCAATTTTGAATTGAATTTGTGTTAAGTTTGATGAAAAAAGTGCTATAGTAACAATCAATGGATATTCACCAAAAGCAAATATATGACTATTGAAATAAAAATGAAAGCAGTTCACACAAATAGTCGCTGAAAGAATCAATTTTATAACCGGTTGATCTAACTCTTGCTGATTTGAATCGAATGAATTATATTTTCATTGGGAATGAAAATAAGAGAAATGAAAAAAGAAATTCTCATGATTTCCTAATTAATTTGATTTCAAAAAGTTTCTCTTCGTTTGTTGCTGAATTCAGATAATAATATCGGAAAAGGCACCACATCGATTCTGAAAAAGTACCTCACTAGAAGAGTCGCTAGGAAGTATATTGCGGTGCAGAAAGTAGGAAACAAACTTGTCCTCAAGGAAACTACTTTCTGCTGCTGCATGAGAGGTAAAAATGAAAAGCAGCATAAGGTCATCGATCATTTTTAATATTAGGATTAAAACTCTGATATTAATATCAAGCAATACCATTATTAAGACTCAAGATGTAATAATTTTTCAGATATCATATTGTCAAATCATGTGGATAAAAGAGGAAACCCGGTCACAGGAAATGCATTTGACCACAGTTTGGAGAACCTCCTTGGACGATTATGAAGATTGGGAAGGTCACCTGATACACGCCACCCTAAATAACCCTACGAGCGCCTACATGCAGGCAGCCTAACGTACACGGTCTCTCTACCCGCCACCGGAAAGCCGGCGGCAGCTCACATTACTACGCGCCGCCAATGCCGAGCGTTCCCGCTCAGGAACTTATTTTGCGTCCAATAGCGTACGCGCCCGCGCTCGCGCAGTCTTCCCCCACCAGTCGCCGACTGGGTATATAAGCCGCACCAATGCAGAGCCAGATCACTGATAAGCAAATAGGAGTCGAGATCTGACCGGTGAGCCGACAGGATCTACAGTTGAGCACGCGCACGCGCAATCTCAAGTGACATTGTGAAAGGTAACCAACCAAATCCAACTGAACACTCAGCATTTCCGATATACATGAAACAAATCCCATCGCGCCTTTCATAATGGCGAAAACCAAAAAGAAGCGAAGAGCCGAAGCCCCGGCTGATCAAACCAACACCAAAAAACCTAATACGAACAAAAAACAAGCGCTGGACGCCATTTTCTGTTTCATCGTCGGCGTTTACCCCACCTACGGTAAACGCCGACGATGAAACAGAAAATTCATCATACTCATCACGAGACGGGAACGACAACATGTCTACCTCATCAACCGCTACAATCATCAACAAAAATGACGAACCAGACGAAAACATCGACGACGAAACTCGACCCACAGATGACAAGCCGGCTCCCATCGTGATTCCCGTTGATGGACTTTGATAAGTAGCTAGAACGAAACTGCACAAATTCATCACCAACCAACACAAGGGAACAACGATAAAACTCACAAATCAAGCAGTCGCCATTTATCTCCACAAGATGGAAAACTCCAATCAAATCAAAAGGGTCCTGACAGAAAAACACGTGCCCCCACACTTACGCGTCAGCAAAAGAAGAGGAAAAAAGCTTGTCATAAAAGGATTACTCCCGCTAGACGAGGCAGACATTATTGAAGAACTAACTGGCGAAGGCTTCCCTCCGCTGAAAATAAAAAAAATGAAGCCAGGAGCGAGAACAAATCCAAATGGCCCATTTTACTTCGCCTCCTTCGCACCAAACACCAACCTTAAATAACTGAGAAACATAAAACATATCTATATCAGATGGGAAACCTATAAAAATCCCCAAAAAATCTCACAGTGCTATAGGTGCCAAGGATATAACCATGGGACCTCCCACTGCCAAAGAAATCCTAATTGTAAGTGCGTGAAGTGCACAGGAAGCCACCTCACCAAGGACTGCCCTAAAACTCCTGAAACAGACCCGCAATGTACAAACTGCGGAGGCAAGCACGCCGTGAATTCTACGACCTGCGAGGTCTATCGGTACCACATCGAAAGGATAGAAGAAAACAGGAAGCGCCAGTCAGCCGCGAAACTGCAGGCAAACCAGGCCTCGGCACCAATGATCAACGCGGAAACATATCCAACCCTACCGAGATCACAACAACAACCTCAACTACAGCAACAGGGACACTCCTCCACCACTGGAACAACCCAAACGGCACCTCACACAGACAAACACAAGGTAACCCCACGCCTAAACTCTGAACAAGTAGATTATTAGATACTACACACCCCTCTACTCAGAAATTGCAAACCTAAACCCCCAAACTGAAAATGACTGCTCAGACGACCTAAGCACGTTCAATAACATAGTAAAAGAAATACAAAAACTCAAAGAGATCTGCGATTTTGCTAAAATGCTAGACATCTTCTACTATCTTAACAACAACCTGATAAACTGCAAAATAATTTGGTTTTATTGTGGATGGAAATAACTACAAAATATAAAATATAAAATAATAATAATAAAATAATATAAAATACAAAATAGTTCTCAAATATGTATAGTACTTCAACCCAACATACTAAACAACTAAAAATTGCTTACTGGAATGCTAACGGACTAAAAAACAATACTCAAGAGGTGATGCACTTTCTCGAAAGCCACAATCTTGACATTCTCACAATCAATGAAACAAAACTAAAAGAAAAAACTAGCTGTAAAATCCCTGGGTACTAATGCTTCAGAAAAGACCGTCCAAGGAGGATTAGATAGAGGGAACGCTGCCATAAGGCCGCAATGTATTTTTGCGTACACAGCTTTCAGCGCCTCAAGCAGGTCAGATCTGAACTATAGTACCCGCACCCTTCTTTTTTGCTGAGTGCAGCGCCAGATTCAAATCTACGGTTCAGAGAAAAACGGTTCTGAGCTGTGCGAGCTAGTCTTGAATGGATAATGACGAAGCCATTCAGGAGAAAAAAGAAGGATAATGGATAATGAAGTAGAAGCCTATTCCTTTAATAAAATAATTTGGTTTTATTGTGGATAGAAATAATTTGTGGTGAACTTCCACACATACGATTTGGGTAAAAAATATTCATCATTGAAAATCAATTGACGAGAAAAGTGGCATTAAAAATATGTTGACATCAATTTAGGCAACAGTTTGGCGAAATATATTTGTACATAAAACTTAGATTTACCTCATAAATCTATGTAATTCTAATGCTAATGATAAAAAATATCTTTACATTGATCCAAGTCCTAATTTAACAAAATATTAACACACACTTCCACTTTTTCACTGTTCACTGTACACCAGTATAACTGGTAATGGCGTCGGCGTCGGTCTCCGGGACTGTCGGGAGTAGCGTCAGCCATCGGGAGTGGGGTGCCGTTCAACAGCTTGAATTGACGCATGCGCAGAAGCAACGAAGCTTAAGATCTCACCTGACAGATGGCGCTGTTGTTTCAGTATACGCTCAACGTTCCCTCTATCTAATCCTCCTTGAGACCGTCCTGGAAACACAGGAGGGGGGTAGCCATTTTTTGCAAAAACAAGTTAACATGCTCGGAAATTAACTTCACTACAAATTCATTGAATCCCTAGGTATCAAACTAAATAATAATCTAGTAATCGTTTCGATCTACGCACCCCCCAACCCCCCCAAACTAAGATAGACCGTACAGAACTTAACACAATTTTTAATTCAGCCAACTCCATAATTGCCTTAGGCGACTATAACGCAAAACATTCTAGCTGGCACTGCGCCACTAACAACCAAAACGGCAAAATCATCTTTAATTACTGCAATCACACAATGACCTCAGTGCTAGCCACAGACTCGCACACTCATTACCCTTATAACCACAACGCCCTACCAAGCACAATAAACTTTGCACTCATCAAAAACGTAACAAACGCCTCAATCGAAACAATAAACGAACTAGACTCTGACCACCTACCAATCCAAATCACACTCAACAATATCCCAGTCAAAACGCTGAAACAAAAAACACTAAACTACAAAAAAGCTGACTGGTCTAAATTCTCATCATACCTCAATGATAACATAACCCTAAAACCAAGCCTGCAAAAAGAAATAGAAATTGGCGAATGCGTCCATGAACTCATTGAAAATATCAGCAAAGCAATCACACATACTATTCCGAAAAAAAAAATCAAATACATCACAGAACCCCTACCCGAAGACATTATCCCTATAGTATTCGCGCTGCGATTGGCTGCGCGGGTCGACTGTGGTCTCAGGTGAGCCGAGAGCTGTCAGAATCGGCCGGAGGTGAGCCTACGGCTGAACTGTCAGAAGTCTCACTGCAAATTTGGCCTAACCGGTCAGAAAAATAAACTGCGATGTGATAAAGAAACTGCGAATTACCAAAGGTTCGCAAACCGCGACAAATGAATGGTAAAAACTGCGACCCTGATGATGAAACTGTAAAAAATTAACTATACAGCACAGATAAATAACGCACAGCTGTCAGATCTAGAACCGTCAGAGTATGGTATTATCGCAAAGTCAGCTGACAACTGTCAGCATTTGGTTCGACTCTCTGTCAAAACTAAAACTACGATGATCAACAGATTGAATCGCGATGGTAAAATGATTCCACCCAAAGTATACGTGCTAAGGAGAAGAAAAAATATTCATGGGCTACATAATACGTTTCAGATTCGTCAGGGGGGTGAAGAACTGCGTCTGAAGTGCGCTGAGAACTGTCCGTTGCCAAATGTGACTCTGAAATGAGTCGAAGATAGAATCAAGGCGCGCGCTCGAATTTCTATGATAATTTTTCAATAGTAATTATTACTTATGCAAAATGAAAACTGCGGCTGTAAGAACTGACTATGAGCTGTTTTTGGAATGAATGAAAGTGTATCATTTCATTGAACTAAAGATGTCAATTTCACTGATGAATTTGACCGATGAGAGATGAAGGATATAGCACAAACAAAGGTATAACGCTATCGGAACTGAACTTTGAGCTTCGAAGAGAAATGATCGCGCGGGAGTGGCCGCTGTCAGGAATGAGTATGAAGAGTTCTGAGATTGTATCTCATTAATAATCAAAATATCGACCTTACTTGAAGATTGCGATACGCTATACCTGGGGCAAAATGATAACCACTATCATGCACTATCATGGTGATCATTTCGCATTTGAAAACAACTTCTGTAAAACTAACTAAAAACCAACTGTGGAAATACATAACTTTGCAATAAATGAAATAATTCGCTTGCAAAAACAGATTGGTGCTGAATATTGAACTCTTAAACCTAGATGTACATAGTTTTCTATATTGAACTAAAGGGATCATTTTGCCCTGCTCTATGGGAGAAAATGATGCTTGATTAGTGCTGCACTTTTGTAAAAATTGTCATTCAAATTGTAAAAAATCTAAAATAAAATCAGCAACGTAGCCGGAGGATGGTACGATTCATGGCTTCTATGTTTGGATTCCTCAAGCAAACAGTTTACCTCAGACCTTATAGTCATTTTTCCCTTAGGTGGATCATTTTGCCTCGGTTTCTAATACATCTACTTGACTTCAATGAGTAACAACGTTCTGCTGCAATATTATGAGATGTTATTCTCATTTCGGATCTCACTAGATCTAAAGTGCATCTAACAATATCTGACTGAATATTCATATAGATCTAACAAGAATTGGAACGCTATGTTAGATTCATTTGAAACTACTTAGATCTACCGATATGCTTGGAGATCCAGGTATAGCTCTGCGATTTCCCAGAATTTAGATCTACGTAGATCAAAATTATATCTCCGAGATGGGAATTACTAAACTAAACTGCGAACTACGATATTGTTGAAAAAAATCAAGGTGTACCCATTTATTGAACGGAACACATCAATGCCGATTAATTTTACTGATGGAAGATACAGAAATGAACATTTTTGGTTGACAAATCGGTCTGAGGACGATGAGTCCACCGAAGGTACATTATACATGCGCGTGAGACATGAAAGCTGCACTGAAACTTATCAAAACTGAGCTTTCACTTTCGAGGATCCATCGATGATCAGAACTGTTAGTTGTTAGAAATGGCGATGAGTCTGAAAAGAGCTGAGGACTGCCAGCCGTCAGAAATGAGTCTCAAGTAAGCTGAGAAATGTCAAACGTCAGAAATGACTCTAAAGAAAGCTGAAATTCGCCGTGATCGACCTGAGATGTGCGGTGAACTGCGGTTGGCGAGTGCCACAATAGACTGTAAATAAACTGCGAAGTACGATAGTTGGGATAAATAGAGGTGTATGAATGCATTGTAGGTACTGAGGATATGAATTTTACCGATAATTTTGACTGATGAGAGATGAAATTCAGAATTAAAGAAGAATAATTAGAACTCTCGGCTGTCAGATCTGATCGTGAGTCTGAAGTGAGCTGACGATGTGATTGGCCTTGGTCGGAGGTGAGCTGCGTTGCGGACTGTTGGCATCAGAGTTGTGACGGTCAATTTTACATGGGTAGCTCATAATTTTTAATATCCTCGATTTTTATGTTACATAACTATTATTTAATTGCTATTATCAACGGCAATCAATGTGGAATGAAGCGCGCGCGTGCGATGCTAGTTCATCCTCTTATAAAAAGTTGATGGGAATTTATCGTTTTGCGATAGTTGTTGCCGTCAATCTGCTGATTTCATGTAAGATAATTTATTCTGATTTTGATTGGCTGAGCCCGTTCTTCTTCGTGCGGTGTGAAGTCTGAATTTTTCCTGTGTCTTTTGTTCTGTCAGATTTATACCGAAAGTGAAATGGCATAAGTGAAATGAAATTTCCACACAAAATATTGGTGTCTTTTATGGTTAGGAGCAAGCAAAAATATTTTCGGGTAAGATCCGTCAATAATAAATATCATGTTGATGATAATGATTAAGATGACGTCGATTTAGTGTCTTTTATGGTTAGATAACAAATTAATTGAACGCTGGACAGAGGAAAGAAGACGTCCTGGCATTACTAAAAGTTGAAAAACGTAAGGAATGTCAACAAAAATACTACCAGACATCAAAGGCACAGGCTGACACACGAAATAATGTTAGTATTGAGTGATATAAAAATCACCATCATAAGAGGGACGTATCATCAAACTAATTTACGATTTTCAGAACAAAGCAGAGGGAAACAGTATACAAGAAAACTGGTAAATTGGGACACTTATTACCAATTCCCATTAAAGAAAACAAAAATGTATTCGAATGTTCAACATTATGCATAGCCAATGAATGTTCTGGGTCTTAGTGCTGTGTCTTAGAGGTGGTGCTGAACATTTTGAGAGAGAAAAAGTATGTAACAAACAATCGTTTGTAGACCGTTGTGCGTATTGAGCAGTCCGTCTCGAAAATCTACCAAGCTCTGCACGAATTCCGAAAATTTGTCAAAGGTTATAATTCTAAATCCAATAATTTCTTCGAACGTGGGGCTGATATATTATCAAATAAATACAGCGTAAGATCCTACTGTAGATTGAATTGCGAGTTATGGACAGCTTTTTATTACTTAACTGACTCACAGAGAGCTTTGAATTATCGCTTGATCGAGAGTCCAGATCTTGGTGCAGAAATCATGTATTTATTTGACAAATTGATGCGAGACAACAATATTTTAGCCTACCCCGGCGAAAATGAAGTGTGCAAAGAGATGTTCGAGAGGTGTGCGGGAAGTGTCTGCACGCTTCACGGAATGTATTTTGAAACAAAAGTCACAGTCCCGAACACCTCGCGAACACTCGAGCCGCGACCACTTCACACACACTTGATGCACACTTGATGCACATCGGTGAACATTTTCGACACATTCCCGGAACACCAAGTTTTAGTATCCGTGATCGCCACGCGGCGGCGTTACTTCTCACAGCCAGGTTATCGCGATGGGAGCATATATTCGAGCGCGGCGCGGTGGTTATGTTACTCATTCCTAGACGGCTGGACTACAGCCGAACCAATACCTCCCAGAGATTCAGGTGTTCACACTTCGCGCAATCTTCATGCACACTCCATGCACACTCCATGCACACTCCATGCACAGTCCGTGCACAGTCCGTGCACAGTCGACGCACATTTTTTGACTGCACATCTTGTCACGCTTTCCTTGTTTCAATTTGCATTTCCAGCACACTTCTAACTTTTGTCACACTTTAGTCACATTTCCAAAACATTTGAATCACGCTTCGGTCACATTCGGTTTCACACTTCATTTTTTGCCAGGGTAATCATACCAAATGATCGGACAAGATATACAAAACCAACAGCAATTCAATTCAGATCATGAAACTGCACCCGAAGTACATTTATGTTTTACATGAAAGTCACAGTAAAACCAGCGGCCATTCAATCCTCAGATATGTGTTGAAGTAGCGACTATTTTTTATGCTTTACATAACGGAGAAATACCTGAATCCTTTGTTGCCAACAGGAATAAGAATAGTAAAATGTTGAAAAAAAGCAAACTCATTAGATCCAAACGTTGAACCTTGGATTTATCCATTATTTTATGCGTGTGGAATACAAAATTAGCACCCTCATCTGCTCCGTATGACTAGACTCGCGAATCAAAATATAAGCACGTGAGCAGAGATGCATATGTGAAATGTAGGTTAGGCTGATTAGCTATTCGTGAGATTGAAATTAATGTGTTTATAGTAGGTCGACGATTATATTATAGGTTACGATTATTTAAATGTTAAAAAACAACAAGATCGATTAAAATTTTGTGAAGATCATATAAAAACATTACGTTCTGAATCATTCGTAGATTAATAGATTATTCAGGAAGCGTTTCACGTGATTCAGAATCCAAAGTGGGAGAAGTGACACCTTTTCCATCTACTTTTGCAGGTTCACCACGGACAACAACTAATGATATGTACTATATATACGATAATAACGATAATAACTATATATATATATTATATTCAATAATCTAAAGAGCGCGCGAAGTGCGCAAGTCCTCTAGTACAACTAATAAAATACAGAAATACAGTACGAAGACGCTATCAAAGAACTTAAGACGAAACACATAAAACAGAAAAAAATCAACTCACGAATACTATCAGAGAAAAAATTAGAGACTTCAGAAACAATAATTGGGAAACCAAACTCAAAAGCTTAAACACTCAAAATAACTCAGTCTGGAAAATTGCCAAGGCCTTTGCCAAACGATCCGCAAAACACATCCCAACTCTACACGGTATCCACGGATTAGCTATTAGTAACGAAGATAAGGCCAATGCACTAGCAGAAAACTTCGAGAAGGTGCATCACCTTACTGAAAACGTGGGCAACAAAACCCTGTCGAGAAAGGTACAAGATAAAAACAAAGAAATATTAGTTAATAATATAGATATAAAAGACATCGTACTCACCTCACCTGCAGAAATTATAGCTGAAATAAAACAGACAAAAACCCAAAAAAGCCCCCGGGCCGGATGGCATTCAGAACATTGTGCTAAAATACCTGCCAAAAGAAGCAGTGGTACAAATAACATATATAGTAAACTCATGTCTAAAACCAATTGTAAGCCACTTCCCGACCGAATCGAAACACGCAAATATGCTAGCATTTCCGAAACCAGGAAAAAAAAACTATTTCTCCAAAATTATAGACCCATCAGCCTCCTCACAACGCTCAGCAAGCTGTTCGAAAAAATCATACATAATAGACTAAAAGCACACGAATCAGAATACAAACAGATCACACCTCAACAATTTGGCTTCAGAAAAGGACTAAACACAGTCCAACAACTAGCAAGACTAACAGACCACATTAGCACCAATTTTAACAAAAATAAATCAACCTTCCTAGCACTCTGGACATAGAAAAAGTCTTTCACAGTGTGGCATAAAGGCCTAATTTACAAACTGAATGAACTTAACATTCCTCTATACATCATCAAAATCATTCACTCATAATTGACAAACCTTCACAGTAATAGCAAACGGCGAAAAATCACAAAAACAAAAAGTGGCGGCTGGCGTACCCCAGGGATCTATCCTTGGCCCCATCCTCTTCCTCTATTACATAAATGACATACCTACTAGTACCAGGACTGAAATAGCGCTCTTTGCAGATGACACAGCCATTTACTCTAGTTCCTGGAGTCAAAAACTGGCGCACAACACGTGCAACAGCACATAAACAAATTTCAAAACACTTCCATCAATGGAAAATCAGAGTAAATGAATCAAAAACCGAAATAGTATTATTTACGAGAAGAAGAATAAAGACTGACCTACCTCGATTCTCGATGAACAATATAAACATAGAACGTAAAAGAACAGCCAAATACTTAGGCGTTATGCTAGATGATAAACTCAGTTTTACTACACATATAAATTATATTAAAACCAAAGCCAAACCAAAGAAAAGCGTACTGAGCATAAAAAACAAACTACCATTGTACCAAGCAATTATAAAACCTGTGATACTATACGCTGCACCCAGGACGTACAAATCTTACATAAGAAAATTACAAGTCATACAAAATAAGCTACTTAGATCTATTACACATGCGGAATGGTATACAACAAATAAAAAAAAATATCCAACTGAACACCAACATACCTGATATCCTTGAAGATATAATCTCCGGAACCAGACAATTCTTCACATCACAAATAAAAGGCATCCCCATCCTAAAAAACTTAGGCACGGTTACCACCCAAAATGCACCCCACAAACTCAAATATAAACTACCGCACTACTTACTCATGATGTAAAAAACCTGTAAATAGGTATGTAAATATGTAAAACGCA
Organism: Euura lappo; assembly: GCA_018257835.1. NCBI lineage: Eukaryota > Metazoa > Arthropoda > Insecta > Hymenoptera > Tenthredinidae > Euura > Euura lappo. The sequence continues at coordinate 83,893 of JAEUYN010000569.1, forward strand.
CTAGGTGTCAGAATAGGATTAAGGAAACAAAACAAAAACTCATAAGATTTTTTTCAAATTTTTACCTATACAATAAAAATGAATAAAATAAACAAAACCAAAATCTCACTAATGACAAAACAATAAAAACTATCTAGTAAAATTCTTAAGAATAGGTATAGATATAAATAAATAAATGTAACAAAAATACCAACACGTATGCAAAAATCACTGAATGAAAGAACTTTGAAATCTGAAAAAAAAGCCAGATCACTGATAGACAGATTCGACCCGTGGCAACTGAGCACGACGGACCACAAGAGAGCGAAACACGAGCCAAACCAACAGGGAAAAAGCATCGAAACCGCCAAAGTGGAAGAGATGCCTAAAACCAAAAATAAACGTACTGCGACCGATCAAGGCAGCAGCAATGTACACAACAATAAAAAACAAAATAACCAAAGTGACCCAATTCCACAAAATAACAGATTCGATGTGCTTTCTGCAATCGATGAAGAAGAAATGGAAAGCGACGAAGACGCCAAATCTACAACCCAATCAGTAAACGAACCCACTAAACCTATGAAAACGGTGCCAATCGTCATTTCTGACGAAGGAGCACCGGCAGATACAAGAGCCAAACTGCAGTTGTGCATAATAAAACATTACAAAGGCACAGTGATTAAATTCTCAACTAAAACCATAACAATTTACCCCGGTGATGAGAAGCAATCAGCATCCATTAAAAAACAAATCGAGAAGGCGAAGCTGCCCTACCACACGTTCGCGAAAGCGAAAAACAAAAAAAAAAAACTCTCGTCATCAAGGGCCTACCACCGATAGACGAAGAACAGATAATCGAAGACCTAACAGAAGCTGGGTACCCACCCTTGAAGAAAAAAAAAAATGATGCCAGGAAAAAACTCCAGCCCAGATAGACCGCTCTTCTTCGCCTCCTTCGGGCCAAATACGAACATGAAGGGGACTAAGAAACATCAAATATATCTGCGCAGTGAAAATCACGTGGGACAATTACAAAGAGATAACACAGTGCTATCGATGTCAAGATCTTAACCACGGCACAAGCCACTGCTACCGCCCACCCAAGTGCGTTAAGTGCATAGGAGAACACGTAACAAAGGAGTGCCCCAAATCCGAAATCCAAGATCCACAATGTGGTAACTGCAAGCAGCAACACACAGCAAACTCCATACACTGCGAGGTTTATAAACAACAGCTAGAAAAAATAGCGGACAACAGGAAGCGCCAAGCAGAAATACATCAAGTTAAGACACCTCCACCACCGGAAAACAACACAACAACTTTTCCCAACCTGACAGGACAACTTAAGGACACCAGAACCCAACAACAACAATCAAGAGGACCTCTACAAGCACCCTTACAGTACGCTAAGGTAACTCAAGACTCTAGATTCAAACAAAATGAAAATCAGCCTTCATCTCGCTACGAGGAAGAAACTCAAACCCCGCACCTTAATGTAAATCAAAACGTAAATGCCCTGAGCTCATTCAGTAGCCTGGTCCAAGAAATTCAAAAACTAAAATCCATGTGCGATTTCAGCAAAATGATCCATATGTTCGGAGAATTAAACTCAACCCTTAGCAACTGCAAAGACCACTTATCAAAATGCGAAGCATTCTTTAACGTAGTCCTTAAATATGTCTAGCAACTCAATCATGAAAAACTTTGAACTGGTCCATTGGAATGCCAATGGACTCAAAAACAACATCACTGAGATGATGCACCTTCTCAAAAAATTCAATATAGACATCTTCATGATAAATGAAACTAAATTCAATGAAAATACGAAGTGCGAAATCCCAGGGTATCAATGCTATAGAAAAGACCGACCGGGAAACACATTTTATACCAACACTGCATGGTACCCGGGGATTGGCAATTAGTAATACACAAAAAGCAAATGCACTGGCCGAAAATTTCGAGAGGGTGCATCATCTAACTGAAAATATGGAGAACTATGCTCTAGAAAACTCAGTACAAAACAAGATCAGGGAAATAACTAACTCTGAAATAGATAAAAAAAGATATAGTACTCACTAGTCCAAAAGAAATTTATAGAATTATTAAAAAGACAAAACCAAAAAAAGCTCCAGGACACGACGGTTTCCAAAATAAAATACTCAAACAACTGCCCAAAAAGGCTATAGTCCGACTGACCCATATCATAAACTCCTGCTTCAAAATAAGCCACTTCCCAACACCATGGAAGCATGCAAATCTTCTACCATTTCCCAAACCAGGAAAAGACAGACTATTTCCTCAAAATTACAGACCTATTAGCCTACTTAACACACTCAGTAAAATCTTTGAAAACATAATACTAAATAGACTAAAATCACACGAAGACGAACACAAACAACTCATCCCGCAACAAATTGGGTTTCGAAAGGAACTAAACACAGTCCAGCAGCTGGTAAGACTTACAGACCACATAAGCACAAATTGCAACTTGAATAAATCAACAGATCTAGCACTGCTCGATATAGAAAAAGCTTTCGACACTGTGTGGCACGACGGACTCATATACAAACTCAACAACCTGAACATACCAATGTACATAAACAAAACACTACAATCTTACCTTAATAATAGAGCGTTCACTGTCCTAGCAAACGGTGATCCTTCTGAAAAACAAAACATAGTAGCAGGGGTTCCCCAGGGCTCAATACTCGGACCGGTCCTCTTCCTCTACTATATTAATGATATCCCTACAACATAAAAAACAAATATAGCTTCATTCGCAGATGATACTGCGGTTTACTTGAGCTCCTGGAGCAAAAAAGTTGCACAGACAAACGTGCAAGCACACATCAATAAAATCCTAAGACTAATAGTATTTAGCAAAAAAAGAAGAAAGACTGAAATTCCACAATTCAAAATGAATAATTCAATAGTAGAACCAGAAAAAGAAGCCAAATATCTTGGAGTAATCCTAGACGATAACCTAAATTTTACTGCTCACGTAAATTATATTAAAAATAACGCCCAAACAGTCAATGGAATGCTATATTATTTATTGTGTTAGAAAAGTGTATTAAGAGCATGCTGGAGTCAGGCTTTACCCACCGTACCCGGTTTTCACTTGTTTTCACTGATAGCAAATCCTACGCGTCACGAACGCGGAAAAGGAATTAAGAGCGCAATTCTGTATTGAATTCCGAAGATTTATATTGCAAAACTTCTTTATTTCATGCACTAATAGAGACAGGAAATGGTTTTCTGCACAAAATTATAATTGTCGATGTCAACGAGCGAAACGCCCAACATGGCCGCGACCACCAGCAATGTTAGTTGAAATAATTATTGAACTTGAAGTTGGAGCAACATAATTTGGCCCAAAATACATGATTAAAGATTTTATTTGAACCGAAAAGCCCATTCTTGAGTTCTAAATACTTAAGTAGTCTGCCGAAAATATTACACGATAAAAGGTACTTATCAACGTAATACACATTTTAGGCCATAAAAAAATAACGCCTTGCTCCTCCACTCTGAAAATCACACAGCACTGAGAGGATACATATATCTACGTCTGTGATTTTTTCCAGATTAAAAAAAAATGCATTTTTCCGCAATTTCTAATTTTTTCGGGAAATGCAGACAATTTTATGTTGAGCGATCGAAAATCCCAATGCCCTATTTTTTTCTGAGAACTATATTCTTTTGCGAAGAAAATGAGTCCAAGTTGATCTCCCTATGACCAACGTAGCCGGAGTTATGATTTTTTGAAAAAAAAAATGCGCCAAAACGAATAGGTTGCATAACTTCAAAAATATTGAGAATAAAAAAAAAGCTTTGGCGAGTATTTTTTTTTTTCATCGTGAACTACTTTTTCTGAGATCGACGTCAAGATTAGAAAAATTTGTCCCAAAAGCCTTGATCACTTGATATGGAATTGCCCATATATACCTGTTTATGAACGTGCATCGGCTGGAAGTCTGCGAGACCTTCCCAAACAACCTGACCGTCCCATTCCTCGAAGAACCTAAACTGAATGTCTTCCGTGGTGACCTTTTCGCAGAACAGAATAATCTCCTTGCCACCAACACTCGCTGAGCTTGCATATCACCAGATATAGTAATGTCGATTTTTTGGCGTAAATGGGATTAGAAATAACAGGAGCTAAAGGGACGTTGAATTTACCCTTTCCGCGCCCTCCAAGAATACCTGAAAACACAGCCTGACTACATTCGAGGCGATGCTGGTGACCCGGTGTTTATGCGCAAATTCCGTCCGTCAAGGGTCTACGTGATCTCTTCTAGCTGCTTAGTTCGCCCATGGGCCATGGCGCATCATCGAGTGCGTTCAGATATCGAACGTGTTTAATTTTTCAAAGTTTTACGTACAGGTAATGACAGGTTGAAGACCCGAAAGAATATATTATGCGGATTTAAAAAAATTGCATATCGTGGCCCGATCAGAACCAGGTCATGGTTCAACCAGGTTATGGCTGTCATGGGGAAATCTCGTCGGGGTCATTGCGTGCATCGGGTTAGCCCGGACAAATTTCCACACAGATACCTATGAAGATTCTGTATTGGGTCTGTACGGATACTTCCTACAAATTCTCCTCGAATTTTGTCGAATAAAGGTCACGCTATACTAGCGTAGCTTTAGTGTTTGATTTTTTCAGCTAGCAGAGTCCATTTTGGTCCTCTTATTACGGTTGTCAAGCACCGCCGTCATCCTTCGCATGTGAATCCTCCGATAAATTCACGCCAAATCCTAATCGGCTTGTGGAGATTGATTGGCTGGTATACGATGAACAAACAGGCTGCGACCTAATGCTCTTGTATACGGTTCACCAAGGGTGTATCTAAAAGCTTACATAGACTGAATTGACCACGTTACATCTGGCTTGAATAAGGTTCACGGATGTTAGCAATCAATATATGATTGAAGAAAATTAATGAAGGAACAAAGAGACGTCCTAAGGCTGAATTGAAAACAATCACAGACATTTTTATTACACTATTCTCAATTGTAGAACAGAGTTGAAATTTTGCAGCCTCTGAAAAATATTTTTTCAAGATTCAAAAAACGTCTGGAATTTTCTTGTGTTTCCAAGGTCATGGCCATAGGTATATGTCATCATATACTACTCTATTCTGCGGAGGCTATTGAAGTATAGATTCTCACACGACGGAAATCTCTACGCATGTAAAACAGGCGAATACATCAGTTTGGGACGCCAAGGCATTGCCTAATTCTTAGTTCTCACAAGTTCTGAGCTTCTCAATAAAGTTCCCCCCGCCGATCCACACACACACCAACGCGATCCCGACTCATTTATACTACTGATACTACACTTCGTTCAAAAATCCTTATACTATGTCAATCATACAATTATTCGCTACAGGTCAGCAGAGCAACTCATTATTTTTCGAATAGGTTTCTGGTAGGTACCTACGGTAGACCGGGGTCAGTTGTGACAGTTTGCAGTTTTGCCTTTACTAAGGTTAAACTACAACGATCACATCAATGTTTCAAATACCATAGGAAAGAGCATTCAATTGCTGACAAAATGACGCTATGTAGGACTTTCTAGCATCAATAGAAAAAAAGTACAAGCCCGACAAAAAAAAAAATGGAAAAATGTCACAACTGACCCCGGGTCCGGGGCAGTTGTGACAGCGAATGGGGTCAGTTGTAACACAAGGTTTTTACACAAAATCCAATTAATAATCACGATTGCGACATCCATTGAGGTCATTCTAATTCGGGACAACTTTTTGAACCTAGACATGTCATTCGAAAATAGTGTGGAAGGATATTTTCCAGCTGTTTTCCGTTCATAACCTCGGCATTAGCTTTTTCATAGGTTAAACAGTTATCACGGGATTTTTATTTTTTTTTCCACTTTTTCGAGGCATTCTAACATGGAGGGACTAAAACAAACATTTTCGTATCAAGTAAGCTGAAATGTTACAGTATTATCCCATATCAAAATGTTACAACTGATCCCTGTCACAACTGACCCCAAACGGTTTTCTCAACTTCTATGTGAAAATTTCGTTCATTTTCTCAATCCAAAGACTCGGAAAACCGTCAGAGCTGATCGAGAAATGTTCAAGGAAACGTATGGATAAAGAATATTCGATGTATATACCATAGAAATCTAGATATCACTGTTCGACTGAAATCGTAAAAACTTACTTTGGGCCCAAAAATAACAATACACCCCTCGCAATGCGTCTATTTGACACGGTGGAAGCTGGCGTGTGGGTAAGCATTTCCGGACTGACTACATGCAAGACATACTGTAGGGACATAAACATGCTTACTTTACTTCGAGAGATATTTGCGATGTAACAACTGACC
>JAEUYN010000570.1:0-428856 GCA_018257835.1 Euura lappo
TGGTCATTTAGCCAGCAACGTAACCCGTTCATTTGGAATCAGACATCTATTAAGTCGCACCGCACACAGCAATTAAAATTGATGTCATTGCTTATCAGTATTCGATTACATAAAAAAAAGGAACGTATTATTTCATGTCATCATTTTATACGGTTGCCTAATCAGCAGATATGAAAATTTATCGTCCATCCACACGTGTCTTACGTGTATCTATAGTCATTTTTGAAGAAATTCACCCTTCCGCTGTTTATGTTTATTGTTAGTGTTTCTGTATCATGAATGACGGGGGCCGTCATCACATTGCGATTGACCAGAAAATATACATTTCACATTAGATCAACTGCTTTTATCTCGAACGAATTTAATGAATCGTATCTCTTATCATCCAGACTCTCGGTAATCACGAATTTGACAATCGAATTGCTGGGGTAGTTCCATTTATTCAAACGATGAACACTCCGATAGTCGTGACAAACATTGACGCCAGCCTAGAACCGGATTTCGAAGGTTTGTGTCAGAACAGTACGATCATCGAAAGAAATGGAACACGGATTGGAATCATCGGAGTAATACTCTCGACGACGAATGTAATTACACAAATTTCAGTCATCAATTAGTATTGATTGATAATCAAATTACCTTTACTTAAACACTAATAATCAAAAATCCCAAGACAATCGCGAGCACAGAAAACCTGATATTCTTGGACGAAGTTGAGACGGTCAACGACGAGGCTGAAAGACTGAAAGCACAGGGGGTGGAAATAATCATTGTTCTAAGTCACAGCGGCCTGGATGTGGACAGAGTCATTGCCGCTAACTGTCCAAACGTGGATGTCATCGTCGGTGGTCATACGCACAGTTTTCTCTACACGGGTGAGTTACGAATGAAAAGTGTCAAACTAAACTGTCACTTGAGGAATAAAACAAGAAAGAAATTTATCGGAAGTTTAATCAAAACACTATATTCCTGTAATTGTGGATCCTTACAAATTCAGGGACTCCGCCGGATTCCAACCAGAACGCGGTGGACGAGTATCCTGTCGTGGTGACCCAGGATGAAACTGAAAGGACGGTGCTCATCGTTCAAGCATATGCTTACACCAAGTATGGTTGAATCTCGACGGATTTTATTCCAGGACCAAAAATGCATGGTTATTTTTGTTATTCTTCAGATACCTGGGTAATTTCAGCGTTTGGTTCGACACAGCTGGTGAAGTCGCTGGATGGGAAGGAAATCCAATTCTTCTCGACTCCACCTGGGCGGAGGGTGAGTTCGTTAAATCTTACATTACAGAAAAATAAAACCAATTGACTTCCATAAATTGCAGAGAAGGTGTCGGTTGACTTGAGTCAATAGTCGAAGGATAAGTTTGACGTTGGAAATTGAAATGTCTACTATACATAACCGCCGTCCTCTTCACTCTACTTTACTACTTCACTTTCACAAAGAATTGACTTGCAGAATTTTTGCATTACTTAGATACTAATTTTTCTACTTTTGGTCGACACTTTTGTCGTTAATGATACTAGGACGTCGTTTAATTAACTCCCATTGATCCATGGTCGTAGATCCTGAGATACTAGCCGCCTTGGCTCCATGGCAAGAAGAAGTCGATGCAAAGGGTTCCGAAGTAGTCGGATCAACGAGGGTCAGGCTTTACCACAATTGTTATCAAGCCGAGTGTAACATAGGCAACCTGATCACAGACGCCATGGTTGATTCGGTGAGTAAAAAATACAAATTTTCCCAGGTATTCCGTTATTCGGAGTGAGTAATTCGTTTCAATTATCGCAGTACATCGACTTTGCCGAAAACAGTACTTACTGGACCTACGCAGCCGTAGGGCTGATAAATGCCGGAGGGGTTCGCACCACCATCGAAGACACTACTGGGGTGATCACCTACAGTGATCTCGCGATGAATCAACCCTTCGAAAATACTTGGGATATCATAGAGCTGAAAGGCTCCGACATACTCGCGGTACGAGAGAAAGTCGAGTATTTTGCAAATATTTTACTGAATTTTCAGAGAAATGAAACGAAATTCACTTCTTTTTATCCTTACAACAGATTTTGGAGACCAGCGTAGGCGATGGATCTCTGCTCCAGTGGTCTGGGATCAGGGCGAAGTACAACTCGTCGAATGAAATAGGTTCAAGAGTCACAAGCTTGAAACTCAGGTAACTTTTTAGTCATGTAACCTATATTCAGGCGTGTTTAGGATCTTAATTGACAGCTTTTAGCAAAAAGTTTTTTGTGAGTAGCAAACTCAATAGTGAAACAATATTGCTGGTCCAGAAAATCTAATAGCTGATTTAGAAATTTGTATCCTTTCTCTAACTAGACTCTATCGTTGTAACCATTTATTGTGCTAATAAAATGTGGCTGGACGAACAAGAATTCTAGCTGTCATCGCTCAACTTTTTCCTTCTCACTATATGCTCAGTACCTACTGAATTTAGAAAGACCTAATTTTCAGCAAGGTATTACGCAGCAATTATTTTCTACTTTCAGGTGTCGTGCCTGTGAAATACCGGTTTACGAGGATGTCAACCTGGACGAATGGTACCGCATCGCGGTCGTGAGTTTCTTGGTCACCGGAGGTGATGGTTTCTCGACTATCGCCACCGAACACCGCAATCACGAGGTGGGAACGGTGGACATTGATCAATACGTGTCGTATGTGAAGAAGATGAGTCCCATTATTTTGGGAGTTGAGGGTCGCCAGGTCTTCGAATGAACGTGGAGGGGGTGAAAATAATCCCCCATGAAAATCAACTCTCCCGATCGCAGTATCAAAAAGAACAAAAGCCAACAAGACACGTGTGAATTAAGAATAATAAAGTTTCCACTCCTTTGCGAACTTGTGGATTGAATCACTTCGCACCCCGAGAATCAAAGTGTAACATCTAAAAAAAACTAGTTTTCGTGAAATTGCTTTCAAATCGAGGGGAAAATAACTCAATTTTTTTATTTGAATTAAGTCACATTAATATTTTCAAATTAACTAACTATAATTCGAAGTAATTCTTTAATTCTCAATAAATTCCTAATGATACAGATTAGGTCAAATAATTTGCGATATTTCCGAGATCAATTCGAAACCGGATCCAGGTCAATTCCGATTAATTCGGAATAATTTCGGATTAATTTCGTCTCATCCAAATTAACTCAATATAATTTCGTAAATTTAATTCAATTTTCTTCAATTCTTTTTATGTCGAAATGGTGCCTTTAATTCATGTTAATTCGCAATTATCTCGATTATTTTGTTTTAATTCACGGATCATTGACACGTCAATCCAACGAGTTATATCCCCCTCGTTTCAAATGAAAGTATAAATGGTAACCCACGAGTTTTTTCTTCTTGCTTCTCGTTTTTCCCCCTCAAAAGTGTTATCATTACCCCTCGATACAGTTTCTACCTTGAGATAAACAGCCGAAGAAAATTTCCACGCTAACTCACATACCTGGGAATGCAGTTTGATATGATCAATAAAAGTACGGGCCCGTGCAAGCTCCTTGAACACGGCATCCCGACGTGCACTTCAGATTCCCGGCTGCTGTATACTCTTCGTTGCAAGATCATGAATTTATACTACTTTTCCGATTTTAAACCGGAGGCTATTTTTCTTCGCTTCGAACCCTGAGGCTTCGATGAAATTTGAAAATAACGTGTTTGGGATCGAGAATGTGGTTCAGTTTGTCGTACAGGCGCATAAAGGAAGCTTCATCTGCGAGACGAGCGTAAGAGGATCAGTATTAACGCGGGATATAGAATTCTCGTTACAATTGCGAATGGTGAAGCGAAAACCGCAGGTCCCGATTTCTCCCTTTTCAAATCTAACCGCGATAATCCCTGTATTTTGACATCCGAAGAATCGATTGTAGCCTCTGGGCATTGTCCGCCCCATTGTTGCCCCAGTCGTTTCTAACAACGAGCCACTTGTACCAACATCCGGACAAACACATTAGAATAACATCAAACCTTTCCACTGTCCAATAGTTCACGTTAAAGTTTGCACTAAAACTTCGAAACGCCTCAGACAGACAACGATTTTCGAAAGAAAGAAAATCCTCCGACAATAATGTGACCAAATATCTAATCCAAAAAAAATATTATAGGTCGATCATGATCTCTCAACGATTACAATAGACAAAAACGTCCTGAAACGTCTTCTGTAATCTGACAATACAAAGTAACATGAAAAAATAATTCATTTGAAAGTCTTGTTCAATTCTTTGAACATATTGATAAAAGTCTTCCGAATTTTTGCGAAATCTTGGCTGATATTGGTGATACACTTTAAAAAATGATTGTGAATCTACCGAGGAGGAAATAATTCAACGTTTGAGTGACACATTAATTCCGACGGTTGAAATAATTCAGAATAATTCATTCAATTCAACTTGATTCAAATTCTTTCAACTCAATTCAACTTAATTCAAATTCTTTCAACTCAATTCAACTTAATTCAAAATCTTTACACTTAATTCAACTTAAATAGACCTTATTCCACTTAAGTCAGCCTAATTCATCCTCATTATTTCAGGTGATTCTCCGTTAGGGCAGTTAATTCTCTGTGAATTCAGGTAGTTCTCATTAATTCAAGTGAAGTATGAATTATTTTATGGACTATTGACAGGTCAATTCAACGAGTTATTTCCCCCTCGGAATTTACTATAAACACATTAACTGCACGAACGCCTTGTATAAAATTACAAGTTTAGTATAGAAAAGTGAATCGCTATGCATGTTCTTTGAATTTATGAACACATTTTCAATATCACTATACATTGATAGCAACAGTATAAAATTGTGTAGTAAATTCATCGTAATTGTAATTTGTTTGACTAAAATGTAAAGCGATTTCATGACTCATGTATGTGAATAAAACTTCCAACACATTGGAATTTTTAATCAAAGTTAACCACAGGTATACGTGCAATTGATGAGTGCGCTATTAATAATATATTTTTGTAAAGCAGGAAGAACTCGATCGGTTCTGTTTATCTTTCGGTATCTCTAGATCTTGGGGCAGGTGAAGCATTTAAATAATATATCGAACAGGTGAAAAGGCACCTGTACCAACGTCGTACGCAGGAGTAAAAGTCCTCCTCGTCTTGACAGACTAGGTGGAAGGTGGATACCGGTTACCCTCAGCTTATTACTATCATTGTTTTTATCTTTAATCGAATCGATATCGTCGCAACTTATACGAGATTGTTAATTATTGCGAGCGAAATAGTCGTGTACTTCATTCGTCTAAAGAACCGAAGTTTCGCTCAAAGCCCGAGGGGTATAATAGAGTAATTCAATCAAGAAACATATAAGAGAAGAAACGATGAATCAATTTCCACAAAAAAGCGTTTGAAAAATTGTTTGAAAATAATTTCAAAGTTTGAAAAACATTATTATCAGTTAATTTTTTTACACGTGCCAGTGTATGACCTTGAATATTATTTTGAATTTACATCTGATTCACTATACAAAAGTCTTACAAAATTACAAATGCGGCGTAGCGCAAGGTGAATCGCTAAACATGTTCATTATATTCAAATTTAAAATCCCGCGGTTAATAAACTTTATCAGATAAACAGAATATATTTGCGTAATTTAAATGATTATTTTTATTTCGAATATATTTATTCTATGAAATTCCTTTCCATTCGGTTCTTTAAAGTCTCAAATAAAATTAGTGCAGTATTTATAATGATACTGTTTGTTTCTATATTTGTAATGTCTTTTTTTTATAACCGTGTCTGTTTTAAAAGAAATTTTCTCTTTTGTGAATGCGAATCAATAAATACATAAAAAAATGAGTGGATAAATTCACCCGAAATTTCCATACTGAATTTATTATACGGAGAAAATCCATAGTAAATCTACATGAACCTTTCTGTACAGCTTATAAAATTTACATCAACAACCACTTTCCACGTTAAAAGTGTGAACTAGAACCGTATAGCCATGAAGTCCCAAAATAGAACAAAATCGAATATGATAATGAATAAATTCATGCCATTACGAATACGTTATCGTAAAAACGATCAATAGTATGTTTTTCCATGAAGTATAATAAATTTTCATGAACAAAACAACCTGATTTAGGCTGTCCATGCCAACCTCTGAACTTCCCGTTTTTTTGTGTGCTCGAAAAATATTATTATTCAACAAATTCTTGATCAGTGACGTGAACACTTACGGGTACCATTTATAATCATAACGCGAATACTTTCACATTTTTGTCAGGATATCGGATATAAGATTCTAAATTTCACAAATTTCGGGCGGCAATTTTCATCAAAATCCAACTGAAAATGATCGGAAGTGATTCTAATGACCTCAAGACGTCGAGATGATCCAGCAAAAACTCCATTTTTCACTTTCAATGTCAGTGTAATTAAAATAGTTACGAAGAACAGAGAAACGGGAAATTGAAAATTGAAATTCACAAAAAAATGGTAATTTCACACTGTCAATTTATCATTTATCTTTCCTTATTTCTTCAAACGTGAAAAACAATGAATTATGTATACAAAAATCTGCATTCTTCTGTATAAAAAACTGATCCGAAAAATCAGAATATATAAATTTCCTGAAAAAATTCATTCTCATTATCGGTAATCGATACCACGAATACTTCACAAACAAAAATGACTAATGAGACCCGGCGTCCGAACGAGTCACGTAGACAGCAATACGGTATTCTTAGAATAAGTTTACTAACTTTATCTAACAATAGGAATGGCTAAAAATAATCGATTTATCCAAGCATCGATTAATTTTCCTTATAATCGATTTAACCATTAAATAAGAAAATTTGTCACTTTTTCTCATACTTCTGACCTAAATTTCACTATGAATGTGATTTTTTTTCTCAGTTAGAAATTTCTGTATTAAGTTTCATAACATATACTTTTTTTATAATAAAATCAATATTTGAATATTCATGTAACAATTTTGGAAAATTCAAAATCATTCTGAAATTCCATGGCCAAGATTATACTAAATTTAATATACAGAATGTTTTGCAAATTCGGCTGAATACTCATATGATAATGAAAATTGATGATAAGTTAATTTAAAAATGGGGTTTTTACTGCTACAATAATTTCCGAACAAAAAAAAAAAAAAAATGAAAATTTTCACATTTTTAATCAGATAAACTATAGATAATTGACGGAAATACCCCTTTGTCACTGAAAACTAAAACAGAATCATAGTAGGTATGCTTTGAATCCCCAAAACAGTTTCATAAATTTAATAGAACCATATCAATATTGAGATACAGTGATTGAAAAATCACTATGTTTTTTCAATTTTAAGACACAAATATGAAATTTCAAGATATTTTTGACAGTGCAGGCTAAAAAAATCAATGTAAATATTGAAATTATGACATCTAGATGTGATAATTTTCGATATTTGTACGAGATTTACGCTCGAAATTTAGTTCGGCCTATTTTTCTGTACATGAATCATCGATTAACAATCGAATTGATTGAATAATGTCGAAAAGTGTGACAAGGAGTATCAGAGCTATATTCGATTGAGTGTCGCGCGAGACCGCGAGTGATTCGATCTCGTCTACGTCACGTGAACCGTCGCCTCTGATTGGCCGCGACGAGCGGTGCCGCGCGCTTAGCGGTCGGTGGTAGGGATTTGGCAGCTGGTTGACCGTTCGACTGTCATGGCGTCAGACCTGCTGGCGTCTCGAGGCTCGCCGAGTCCGTTGAAGACCGTAAATTCTGTGCGGCTCGCAGTCTCACAATCGTAAAGGTCGTGCTCGCGTCGACCACAGGGACCTTCGAAGTCTAGTCTAGCCAAGCCGAGTATAAAACGGTGCTAATGTCAGAGTGCTGATCGTCGATAGTGAACCGCGTGGGACTGGGGGGACGTGAGGAACGAATCTAACTGATATTCAGAACAAGACAGCCATATTTTGAAAGATTTCGACTAGCGGGTTGACACATTCGCCGCCGCAGCTACCTACATGATCGATCTGTAGGCGAGGGAAGTGTCCGATATCGGAATATACGTTCGTTTACTTTTATTTATGTTTATGCGACTAAGTTTTCAATATCGAAGTGACAATGTGCTTGTGACGAACGTTTACCGAGTTTAGATAACGTTTGGAGTTATCATCCGATTCGCTATTATTGAATCAACAGTGATTTAGATTTTAGATTTTTAGTGACACCAGAGACCGAAAGATGAGGGACACCAATGATATGATGGAGGATGCAATTTGCGAGGTAATTATTCTGCACATTCGATGTATCGTCATCTTTTCTTCGTTCTAATTCAGAGATTAGAATCTTTACGATTACTTTATAACGCAAAGTATTGGTTTTGAAAGAAATGATCGTCGATTCTGTCTCATGCGAGGTAGAAAAATTGACTGTTTTAAAAATCGACTTGTCGTAGGGTTTCAGACACACGGTTGGTTCGATTATGTCTATCGACGTTTCATTTTCTTCGGAAAGCAATTCTTCATCGTGTGAATGAGGGAAACTGAGAAAAAAAAATCCTGTGATAAGTTATGATTAGTTATCGAAATTTAGCGACAATCTGGTCACTCTTTTGCTGATAACTTGGTGCAAACATTTTTTTTGTTCAATTTCCCTCATTCACACGATGAAGGATTTCTCTCCGAAGAAAATGAGACGTCGAGAGACACAATTATCGGATCAACCGTGTCCCGGAAACCTTACGACAAGTGATTATTTTTTGAAAAGTCCATTTTTCGATGTGCAATGAACTTTGGATAAGAATAATATTAATGATTTTTGCATTCGCCGAAAGGCCGTAATTCCGAATTTAAAAGTACCGAATGGCATCATTCTGAATCCAAAATTAACCGGAAGGCATAATTCCGAATGAAAAGTACCGGAATAAGAGTTTTGCCGCATGCTTGCTGGAAAAAAACGCGTGCAAAACATTATTTCCGTACTTTTTATTTCTGAATTATGCATTTCGGTTAATTAGCCCGTCCCAAAAAACTCAAATAAATTCCCTGATCCGTTTTTTTTTTCGGAACCGTTCAAGTTTCGGAATTTGTACTTTGTATATTTTTTCCGTTATCGATATACATATAATGAAATTCACTGTGTGCACGAGCACAATTAATTATTATGCATATACAATACGTTATAATGTGTATGCGGGATTGTAAAGTCCTGGACTCTTGGATGAACTGGACGCAGGGTATTGTACGGAGGTAGTGAATGCTCTGAGAGCTCGAGGTTTTTTTAACGGAACAACAAAAATCGTCTGGGTTTGTTATTCGGATCGACATCCGCTTGGCAACGACCAAGATGAATAAGAGATTCTTCGTGAAACGTTTTGGCAAAGATTTAAATTGTACATCGCATCGTGGAACTTTAAGATGGCTTCGTACATTGACTCCACATTTTTTGTTGGTCGATAGTTTCTCGAAATTATACTAAAAAAACGTCAAGCTTTATTTAAAAAATCACGCAGTACATATAAAAATCAAAGTATTGTCTTCGTTTTCCGTAAGAATTCACAATATTTTTATACGCTGGTTCAATCGTCTCATTTTAACTGAATTCAGCACTTTTGGCTGCTAGTCTCAGTTTCATCTGAACAAAACACGGTAGCCTCTGCTCATCATCACACCGAACCTCCAAGTCAGCTGAACGTTAGAATTGATAAGATAAAATTAATGGCGAGTGGGCAAAAAATCGATTCTTCGTTCCAAATCAGTGCAGTGGCTTATTTCGATCTATGGGATTGCAATTTTCAACGTTAATTAAACAAACCAAACAAGTTTCATAACTCAAAAGTGCTTAAGAAACTGAGTGTCATCAGTGATTTCTGTTCAAATCAGCTCAAATGCTAATTTTTCACCACTCAAATTTTCATGTTTCGATTAAGTTAAAAATTCCAACTTCACTCATTTTTTTTTAAATTTTACTGATAAGCGCATCTCAACTGAATAGATTTTAATCTTGTTCCTGTACTCAATATTACCGATTGACCTATTGATTACAAGCCTCGTTAACTAGTTCGAATTTTTCTGTTAGCCAGATAAGGTAAAGATTTTTTTGTTTGTTATCTGTTGAAATTTGAAAATGGGCAACTTTTGATGAAATTGAGGCATTTTTGGAATCTGTATAGAAAAAGAAAAACCGGTGAACCTGAAGAATTCGTAACAATCGATAAATCTAAACATTTTTTCGACTGTTTATCTGGTATATTTTGATTGAATCGAAAGAAAGAAAGCTTCAAAGATTGAGTTTTGAACCCTTATTTTTGGGGAGGGGGGAAAAATCGGTACGACCCTAACTTTCGAAACTCTCTCTCACTGAATTTGATTGTAAAAACAAGCAATATTGTCTGATGGTATTCCGAGAGAGAGAGAGACACTTTCTTCTTGAACACAGGGGCAAGGATTTTTGGTCAATCTTTACGACCCCAAAAGACCCAGAGGCGTATCATAAATGTTTATAACATTTGGTATATCCGGTATAAGGAGGATCGAGTGAGAGAAAGAAGAAGGGGGCTACCGTTCGTTTGCGGATTCAGGGAAAGCGATTCACAATAAGACAATAAATAATGCCGTAAAATTTGTCCGACGAAATACGGGGACCCTTGCGAACCGGACCCTGAGGGGTCCCTAAAAACCGCAACTTGGACAATTTAGGGATTTACGGTACCTCCCATCGCCCAGTGGGTCACTGGGAAAAGTCGTCAAGTAGGACCCTGCTTGTGTCACGGGACTGGGCTAATCCGATTTTAGAAAATTGTCAAGATACCTTGTGTAACAAAACTTGGAACCCACGAGTTTCTCCCGGAGTTTCTTAAAAAACTTTATCACATTTTCAGGACACGATGATGGAGTGCAGCGGCGACGGCGGAGGCCTCGAGGATCTAGTCAACCTTGCATCGGATATCGCGGACTCAGCCCCGAGTATACGAGGTAATTAACTCTGGACCAGTGATATTCATTTAATTGCACGCATCAGCGAGCATCGTCGCGTCTTTATGTGGGAGAGATGAAGAAAATTTAAACGCGTTTGATGTATGCGCTCGAGGTTCGTGAATACGATTGATAATAGACCCAATACCATCACGTATCGCGGTGCTGCACATGATCGGAAGCATCAAGTAGGCGCAGAAACTTGTTTGTAAACGCGCGTTTATTAGCTTACATGTTCAATCTAATCAATTATTCACCTGCTATTGAATGCCTTCAACGACGCTAGTACCCACTAGAAACCACCGAGCTATATCTCTGGTACATAACATTATTACGAAATCAATAATCCGCGGCTATGTATGTACCCGTAACGGTATAGAATATTATACGATTCAGCTAATTACATCGAGAATGTGAAATGAAGAAAATTAATTAACAGTCGTTACGATTTCCTTATGGTTTATGTTATCCTACATATCGGTTTATCGACACAGGCGTAATCAAAGACTCTGTAAAGATAATAATATATCGAGGTTTCTATGCAACCTAGAGAAATCTGTGAGTCCTTCGATTCTTGAGGAATTATTTTTTGTCACGGAAAATCGGAAAATTTTCAGATGATTTTGAACCCTCAAAAGAATTTTTTTATCTACCAAAATAGTTTTTTTGTAACAACTGAGTGGAAAGTATGATTTTCGAAGCCTGTGTAGCGTGCAAAAAGTGCCTCATGTCCGAGCAGTGCGGAAAGTGAAGCCCTAGTGTGGAAAGTGTCACTTACCGCAATTTATTCTCTGCACTGTTTGCATTGACTTACACAGGCGTCCTATCAAACAATATCCAACTCTTGTGATAACTTCACACTCGAAGAATATCGGCCTGCAGTTTCCGCACTTATAACAGAATGTACTATTTTTTTTTTTAATTTTGTACACACAATTACACACTGAATTCTTCAGAGAAGGTCAAGTTTTTAAATTGTTTCGGGCTCCGAAAAAATCTGAATAAATTCCAGGGTTATGAAAAATTATAAAGTTAGCAGAGTCACGAATCGGAAACTTTTTTTCAATGTACACGGAAAAAGGAATGGTTTGACTCAAGTGATCGATTTCTCGTATATTACTGAAATAATGTTGATTCGATCCTGGCAAGGGGTGAATCACTAAGGAACTCTGTCGGGAAATGATGGCAAATATCGGGTCAGGAAATGTTAGGAAATGTCAGAAAATGTCACAAAATATCAAGAAATGTTGGGAAGTGTCGAAAATAAATGTTGGGAGGTATCGAGAAATGTGAGAAATATGGTGTACACATTTTTGATAGTGATTCACCCATCAGATTCTGGTAAATATTGTCTTAAACTGATTTTTATTTCAAGAGCTAGTGAATATTACTTGAAAATGTAGAAAATATTTACTCGATAAGATTCAAGCAACCGATTACTTGAATCTAACAAATATTCTTTGTTCAATTCAAATTTGAAATTCGAATTTCATAAACAAATTTCATAATGTCCCATAAATAAATTGAGTTTATTACACAAGCGGAGGTTTAATACGTGATTTTTTTTTATCATGCTCTTGCATATTTGAAAGATTGAAAAAAAAAAAAAAAATGAATCAACAACAAGTGGAGCGGTTTCGAAACGAAATTAGAGTGTATCCCTTTTTTTTCGAATTGTACAATAATCATACCTCAGGTATGTGCAGAGAAATGAAAATAACAATTTTATGACGTCATTTCTGCATAGCAAAAATGCAGAAATTTACTATTCAAGTTCCAAAAGTGTTATTTCTAACGAAGAAAAAAAGAAAACTAACGTCCTTATTGTTTAAAGCTACTCTGCCAAATGCACTCTAATTCAGATTCCTCGCAACTTTTTGAGTGGTCAATGAAAGGAAAATCATATCGCATATATCTAAGCAGTGCTCGGCGAATTTGTAATTAGATAATTACAAGTTAATTAAGAATTACAAATTACAATTTACAATTTGTAATTTGTAATTTGTAATCAAACTCAAATCCATTAACCATTAAGAATTGTAATTTGAAATTATACCAAAATACATTAACCATTACAATTGAAAAATTCGATGGTTCATGGATTTCGGTTCAATTACAAATTACAGGTGTAATTGGTAATGAATATGTAATGAATGACACCATGTAATTTGCTTCTGCCCAATACTGCAGTATCTAGGCTTGGGAATCTGGGAAAAATGCCTGGGAAATCTTTGAATTCTGATTGTGAGTAACTTTTTGATCCTGGTTTTAGTAGACACCCCGAATATTCTTCTCACACTGACCAATTTCATTCCCTTATATTCTCGGGTCTCACGCGATCACGGAGTTCTGGGGATAGAGAAAAGTAATATTCTTAAATTCCCATGAAAATGGGAAACTGGATATATGCGGACCGTTGAGAGAGACAGAGATAGAAAGAGATTCTCATAAATTTTGATTTCTCATCGGTCCCCTCTCGGGATGTGTCCTCATCCGGTCACTGTATCCTTTCATAAAAACTTTTCTCTCTTCTCTCACACACGCATATTTACCCCACTGACAGAAAAACCCAAAATGCTACCCCCGTCACTCGATATAAGGGTCTGGGCATGTGACATGGGAACTGCACTTGTATCTACGAGGGTCCAAGGACCTGCTTCTCGAAAAGGACGGGTCCATTACTCATCAACCGAATCAGCATACCGAACTTAGAAAGTCTCATTTCGAAATCGCAATTTAAAAATATTCAATTAGTAACTGTCTCAAAGAGATTGAGTCGATCGATCACGCTCGTTCGTTAAAATCATATTTGATTACACATTTGATTTTATTATTCATTTCATCTGGCAAATTACTTTCGTGGCTACGACGTGTGTGGTTATCACACGAGATGATTTGTGGCTCTTACTTTAGTGGACTGTAACTAATTACCTAATTAAAACCGAGCAGCTACTCTTCGCCGAAGGGTATTAGATCCTACAAATTAAGAGAGGTTGCTGACCTTTCTTGGAATTATTTTTTACACGATGATGAAACTGGAGCAGGGTCGATTCGTGACCGATTTTAACTCACTACTGTACCCATAGGCGGCGGTCCCTTGTAGGGTGAATCCCTCCAGGTCTAGACGATACAAGCCTGGGAAAAGTCCTGGGAAACGACTAGGGATCGACGACGACGACGGTGCGGGTAGATAAATATTTAATTGTCATCGAGTCATTTTACACTTGACTAATTATGTAATTAATTTCATCTAGTATAACGCAGCCGGGGGATTTCTTCTTTATTATTGTTAGATAGTTCAATATCCTGATCCTCTCGGGTGCAGAACTCTTTTTGAGCTGGGGAAAAAGTAATAAGAAGAAATCCCGTTATTTTTCTCTTCAGCGAAACCAATTCCCTCAGGAAACTAAATTGAGTTCTGTTATATTATTTTTCTTTTCCCTTTTATGGTGTATATATATATAGGTATATAAATGCGATATTATTTTTTCCACCTTCTCGCGTTATTATATCATAGCTTTTATCCTCTTTCGTTTATATTAATACCGCACACATATTTTGTATCCCTTCGAGAAATTGCAGTACACCGACCCCTCTTTCATAATCTCTACCTAAGAAAAAGAAAAAAGATTAATCATTATTAATAGTATATATTTATAACTACGAATTTCGAACTTTATCAGTGACCACTTTCTCATGACGATGTTTAAATTTCCGTTACAATTTTTTCATATCCCTCACACGTTTTGATTTGGGACTAAGATTATCAGACGGTATGTGACGACACCGGATATTTCGATGCACCTCAGTTATTTCGTTACAGCATCACTACTACCCTATGAACTAAAAAAGGGTGGTTTCGTCCAGTGATATTACACGGTATTTAATATTCCTCGGATTATACCTACCTGAGACGTTTTTTTTTCACCCAATTCTTAACCCACACGACGATGCAGACAGGGCAACGACTCAGTCCACTTTAAAATACCATTAGCATATGGAAGACCGTCTAATTCGTTGATAATTTTATGTAGACACCATGCGATGCCGACATGCGAGAGAAAAATTTTAAGATATCATTCTCAGATGTTATGTAGTTCGTAGTTTATGTACACGTTGATCGAATTTTTCTCAGGCTAATACAGCCGCCCCCCGTGGGTGGCGTGGCGTATTCTTGTTCCCAGGAACAGGTAGTACCGATTTTTGTATGGTGTGTGTCCTGACTGCTCACGCACGTATTCGGATGGTAGCGTGTGGAGGTACTCGTCGAGGGATGTAGATGTAGATGTAGATATACAGGAATACATAACATATACATGCACGATTCATACGTTGTTGGGTTAGTACAATGAGGAAGGATCAGAACGGAGGTTATAAGGTAGACCGAGAAGGGGAGATGACAGGTAGTTCCCATGGGACGTTTCTGGAGCAAAAATTCCCACAGGTTAACTTATACTGGGATGTGGATATATATGTATAATATACTATACATATTCTTAACGAAGGACTTTTAAACTGGGAGAAGACAGGATCACGGGATATAGTCAAAGTCGAATTTAGGGACGGGAAGAAAGGTCAAGAGCTATTATCTATCATGCTGGTCATCAGCAAGGGATTCGAAGGGATTCGAGCTTCACATGATGTATAAAATCTATCAGTTATATATAAATATATATTACCAGATGATGATTTTATTCATTTCAAACATACGTCCTCATCTCACAGACTTTTTATTACCGAAAAAATGAGTTGTTTAGTTTCTTCGAAAAAAGCCCGAGTAAAAAAAAAACTGAAATTCTGCGTATTTTCTTAATTTCTTTGAAAATGACTCGAGAAATTTCGATTTCATTCGTTATTTTGGGACTGATTTGAAATTCTTTTCAATTACCTGGGCGAATAGCGGGAATCCGGGTAAAATAAACCTTCATGCAAACTCATGAAACGAGTTTGTAAAGAAATTTATGTTAGTTGTACAAATGCCGATGGAAGACTTGTATTCGACGCGTATAATAATATTTTCAGACTTCGACGTGCAGTTTCTTTATTCATTTTATTATATTTTATATCTCTTAGTTTGAATTATCGGTCATGAATTATTTTTCATAAATTTGGATTACGAATTAAGTTTATTATAAAACTTTGAATATAGTATCTGACAGATATATTATACAAATACACCCACGTCCTGAGATCCTCGCTCGCTCTTTTATCTCGGAGATAAAGAAATCGTTTTGGTTGCTATATCGCTAAGTTATATTCTTTTGCGATCAGGTTTTTAATACACAACTACCTCATACTACAGAATAACAGAATTTGAAGAAAATCATGAGGATATTATTATTAGACATACATTTTTTTTTTCAATCTTAAATCAAGAGTGATGTTGTAAATATTTGTTATACATTTAATTTTGTACATGAATATGATCAATATTAAACTTTTGTCGCAAAAGCATATTTCACTATGAACAAGAAAGAGAAACATGAATTGAAAAAATTACTCAAAATGGCTAAAAATTGATAAAATATTAATTAACAAAAATAACTGAACAAAAATAATCACTTCGAATGCTCTTAGCACGTTGTTACTACTACTAACTTTCTCTATAATGACACCAAATTTCAACTGAATCGGTGATACACCTACAGAAAATTGAATAAATAAGATGTGAAATGAATCCAAAATAATAAAAAAAATATAAAAAATTGGATTCAATTCAATATACTCAACTTTTTTCTATTTTCTACTCTGATGTCAATTATCTGACCTTTAACAGGATGAAATGTGGACGAATTATCAAAATTTCGTTTCACCAGAAAATGGCGACTTATAATATATTACTGAATATGAAAATTCACCTTCAGGTTTGTATGAATTTAAACGTTTGAATTCATCTTCGTATACATGAGAATATCGCATGTCGGAATATCGCATATCTTCACTCGTAAATTTCTGTTACAGATGCAGCGGAGCGTCTTCTGACCCTTTTGGGCGTGGACGAAGACGACGACGCGTCCTCGTCGGAGGACGAAGGCGTGGAGGTTGACCTGGAAGACAGTGACACCGACGAACCCCAGGACACGCGACTCCTCCATCAGTTGGCGGCGTCCCTTGCCCAGGAGTTGAAATACGCCAAGCAAAATAGTTCAAACTCAAAATTAGCCCAGAATCAAAATATCCCCGAATTATACGGCCAGAGTATGGACTTTGCGCCGGAAGTGGTCAGCCAGGTTTCATCCTCGACGAACTACTCCCAAGCGCACTTGGAGAGCTCGAACCCCTTCGCGAGTTACAGTCCACCCACGTTCTACCACGGCGATCCGAATGACTGCAAACCGCAATCTCATGTCCCGAGGCAACCGCCTCCGCCGTATCAGTACAAGCCGATATCGAATTTTGAAAATCGCAGTCAAATATACCAAGACAAAATATTCGGGTTCGGTTCATCGAACCATCAAAATCACAGTACGGAAATGACGCCGCCCTCTTACGCTTCCTCGGTATTTGATCCTCGAACCAGGGTCGAGGGTGTAAGCGAAGAACCCAGACTGACAGACCCCGTTTCCTGGGGGATAGGGTGGGACGCTTGCGCTACGGAAGCTCTACGTTATCTCGTGGAGGACGAAGGTCTTCCACTTCATCATCCCACCGTAGTTGCTATGAAAAATCACCTGGACCTACAGCGGTCACGAGTAGTGTCCCAATTTGCGTCGTAAATCACTAACCATATATTTTTTCCACCCCGTTTTTTTGTTATCATTATTTTTTGTTTCTTCAATTTGAACAAGAAACAGAGTTGATCAATTTTTTCGGAGCGGATTATTGATTTTTTATAGGAACAATTTGAACGGAATGGTATTTTTCTTGATCGTCGAAGCACATCTTTTTCGTTACTGATCTACAGTACAACCTTTTATCGACTGTTTGCATAATTGATTTATTCACGTTTCATTGTTTAAAAAAAAAAAATTCTTACAATGAATGAATGAATTTTGATTTCAAGCTGGTATTCGTCGAATTATTCGTCGAGGTTAATTATTGTTTGATTTTTCGCGTCTGGTCGTACATTAAGAAAGGGAAATCAATTGAACATCGATGATTAACAAGTTACTCGAATAGATCGGATTAATTGATTCGATACATGTACATACGTATGATGATTGAAAACGCGTTGAACGTGGGACAATACGCATGTTTGAGAATGATTTTTCGATTCGCATTCAATTCAAAGTCTTTTTTATTGTCCGATTCGAATTTCTCTGTCATGAAGAATACAGAAGAGAAAAATGTTTTTTGATCGGAAAGACAGAGTCGAGACCTTCAATCTTGTGTCATTTATGTTTTTTTTTTTTCAATCTTTATCTTTAATTTCCCACGTGAAAGCAGATAAGAAGAAGAAGAAAACACTTGTCGCGGATTTTTTTTACTTTGCCTTTCCTGCCGTTATGATATACAAAAAAAAAAAAAAAAAAAAAAATGTTTTCTCTTTTGAGATTTTCAAGCCACGAGATAGTGGCGCCTGCCTGCCTTGCGTCCCAGGATTCCCACGAAGTAAAAGTAACTTCTCATTACGATATCTCGAGGGCATAGATTAGACGAAATGTTTGTACTTTATTATCGCCGAGGCTCTATTAGAACGCGGATTTTTTTTTCTTCGTTATAGCTAATTTGACCAATAGTGAAAAAAAAGAAGTCGATGACTACGATAGGAATATGAGATATTTTTTAATGAAATCTAATCACGTAGATAGCTACTTATATTATTTAATTATTATTTTATTTTTTAAACCCAGAGATTCGATTTAAAGGAGGATAATTTACGTTTGATATCATCATATCGGTGGATATATAATTAATTATCGATGATTATTAACCGCTCAATCGTAAAACGTATATTTGTTCTTCTTTTCTTCTTCTATAAATTAATTAATTAAAATCGCAATAGCGACTTACTTACAAAAGCAAAAACTTAATCGATGATGTAGCTTGTAATAACGGATATAATTAATCAACGAGAGACGTATGATCGCGAACTTCTTTTAGTTGATTACCTGTAGAGACAAAGAGGAGGAGGAGTTACACGTGGTTAAGACTCGATCGATCCTACATGCTTATTTCGATCGGTTCTTAACCATCGAACTAAAGAAAAAAGAAAATACAAAAAAAAAAACGAAAAATAAAAAAAATTATAATTACAGCCTTATAAGTTTTAAGCGCTTAGTTAACATTAAAATGTACTATGAGTAACTAGTAAGCTAATAATTATATAATTATAACTGCACAATATATTGGGTAATAATTATTATCTAAATCCACTATTGAGCACTGCCAACGTTTTGACAAAAGAAAAAAAAAGAAAAATTAAAAGAATGCGATCTGATTTGAATATAAAGATAATAAAAACGCGCAAAATAAAAAAGGTGACGAGAAGGAGGAGAAGCAGGTGGACGTTTGACGGGATTCTTAAAAACCTTTATTCTGTGTAAAAATCACATTCTGATACGCATAGAAAATGAGGTTTCATCAATTGAATCAATGGAAGAAGGTTTTTTATAGTCGCCTGTTTTCCCTTACCTCCTCGATGTGGAGGCGATTATTGTATATATGTATTATATTGTTTTAACTTATACAGTCAATCCCATTGTTACTTTTTACAATAAAAAACAAAATCATTGTAGATAGCATTGACCAGTAATAAACAACCATTAAATTAACTAAATAAATATAATCAAACTTGGTTCTTACAGATCGATCCCTATAAAAAAATACACAAAAATTATCTCAATACAATTATACTTCTTTAATCTTCTCGCATCCCAGTTTTCCAATTGGTTGATCGATTAATTATTCTCGGTTAATGATCGAAGCGGTTCATGTGACCTGGTTACACTGCCGAACGCAAGGAACAAGGCCGATGGTGGCGGCAGTGTGCATGTGAGATGCATTCATCCTCACATACCGTAACACATGACGCTTGTGTGACTGGTTCGAGAGCGGCACGCGACTCTACGCTGCGAATATCGGAACGTGACAAGTTACCAGTGTTCATGATCAATCGTTGTTTCCGAAATGCCCACGCCAATGGGGCATCTGGTGTCCGTTCGGGGCACCGTGCACATGCCGTGCATCTGCTCTACCAACCCGCACTTTTGTTACTAGCGACATCAACAGTCGCCAGCCGCCGAATATAATCCAACGCGATGCGATGCGATGCGATGGAGAACAGGAACAGATGTTGCGGAGGCAGAGGTACGTTGTTTGGGCGATTGGCCGCTCTTGGGAGAACCTCCGAACCCCGGATCCTCCTTCTTCAAACGATCTCCGATCATCGATGTACCTCGCTTTGGCGATTACAGACTGCCATAAACGCGATGCTTCGATCAACTCACTGTGAAGGACTGCATTGCTTTGATAATGCAAAGAAAGTGAAATCGAAATTTGAGCGACGCCACTGCGGCATCTGCCTCACAGTCAGCTGTTACCTTTGGCTCATGCGTTTCATGGTGCCTCCCATTGTGGCGCGTGGCATGACCCCCACTTTATCCTCTTTCGAATCTTGAAATCCTCTTTCTCTCTTATCTTGGGAACTGTCGAAGAGACGGTAGCCACTGATCAGGGAAAACCGAGAAGTCAAAAGTGGTCAGGTCCGGAAATTCGAAAAGTGTTCAAGGAAGTGAGCGAAAAGTCAGGAAATTCGAAAAGTGCAGGGAAACTTCAAGGAATTTGATGGCGTTGCAAATCAAGACGGAATAAAAGATCCGCGGTGATTTTCTTGTTCTTCCTCGCGTGGAAATCTCAATTATTGGAAACAGTAGCAAAACTTGTATAAATTATAAATAAAAAAGTATTTTCACCATTGATTCAGAGCATTATTTATCACGTGTTCGAAAAACCATTAATTCGTCAGAATTTCAGTCAGGGACGAATTATACCTAATTTGGTCAGGAAAAGTCAGGGTTTTTTTTTCACCCTTCATCGTGGGCACCATGGAATGAATAACCAGAAACCAGAAATTGGCTTTGCCTTTGTCTTCTTGACCTTCGTTTTCGGGGAAAGTTGATTAACCGATCCTTATCTAAATGGAAAATTCAATCCCACGGGTCCTCTCAACATCCTTCCAGCGCATCCTCCTCGGTTCATTCGACATCCTGTCTGCACGAGCGCTAGAACGTAGCGATGAGATCGGAGATAGTTTTTTTGGCACGCTTTTTTTTCTTTTTTTTTTTTTGGCGAGAAACGATTTTTGTTTTTTTTTCTCTTCCACGACGGAGAGTGCTGAGGGAGTGTACAGCTGTTTCGGAGTAGTCAGGTGGCACCCATAGCGACAGCTGCGGGGGTGAACTGCGGTTGAGCACTGAACTTCGCAGTCTACAAATTTTAAAGGGTTAACATTCTCAGCCGAGGTTTTTTCTCTTCAACGCTGGACCTGACATACCATCCGAAAACTTTTTACTTTGATCATAATTAAGAGTATCAGAGATACACTTTTCGGACAATCCACTGAATTGGATGCAACGAAATTCGGCTGCTCTTCTGGCGCCTGAAGTAGATTACCCAATTTGTTATAATTGAAAGAAACTGGTTCTTCTCTGATGAGATATCGCGTGGCGTCTTCGTCTTCATTAAACGAAGATAATAACGAAACGACCGCACAGATCGCAGTGGACCATGGAATTTGAAAATTGTACTAATTGGTTGCTAATTAGACAAAGAAAGTGTTCTTCGCCTCTTTGATCGATTCCTTGTTTCAATGAGGGTAGATAAATTTGGTCGATTATAAAGAATCAATCAGACCTCGAGATTCTTGAATATTTTTTCACCAGCTTGTGTAGAACTTTGACGAAATCTTTGACCAATCCTGCAGCTACGGGAATTGTGTACTCGGCTGAATTTCATGAGGACATTTCTTATCGTCGGAACGGAACGGTAAGTATTGCGTGTTGGGTTAAATTAACCTAAACGAATCTTAAGTAGCTCTTCCTTTTTGATTCCTGGACCCACAGATGACCACAGTCTTGTTATTCTAACGGCATATTGTATCCAACTTCATGCATATGTTTCACGTCTTTACGTACATCGATGCAACGATGAAGGTGATTTCCTTGACTCCAGAATCGGAAGCGGAATGTTTGATCGAGATCGAGTTGTGTAAAAAAAAAAAAAAAAAAATCATTTACCGTACACACTACTGGTTACTTTATTTTTTCGGTAGTGATTGATGTAAGGTGTTCGATATTGCTTGCCCAATAACCACAGGCAATGCATGCAATTAAATTTTAAGTACCAGTAATCTCGGCCTCACGTGCCCCACCGGGGTATTTGCCTGCGTAAATTTTTTCGTCTGGAGAACCTGATTTGCATTCGAGGACTTGAAATTCTCAAGGACTCCGTAACATTTGCTTCGAGGATGCCGATCCTCGCGTCAGACTCCGATTCCATCGGGTTTGATCGCGAACGGGTATAGGATAATTTATCGACTCAATTTTTTCGCCTGTAAATTGAACCTGTAGAACGATGACGCGCGTGGTCTTGCATACGCTATACGGAATCCTACGACACACCGTGTCATCCGAAGCTTGATGCAATTTCTCAAGAGTCTCAAGAGACGTTGATAAATACCTGTAATTACTCTTGGCGAAAGCCGTTTTTACCCGCTTATACACGACGCGTTAAAGGCGAAGTGAAAGCTAGTGCGATTATTCCTTTTTTATTATTCTCATCAGGTTCATTCTCATTATCAAACAATTCATTTCAATTGTAATCACCACATATCGCTCTTTGTTTCTCTGTTTCACAACGCACAGGTGGGGCGCGTGCCGCTTGTAATACCTCGTCATTAATTTTCAAACGTTTCCCTCCGTCCCTTTCTCAAATTAACGAAATTAGTGAGGCGGAACTCGCCCTCGCACCGGTGCATGCGCCAGTCCTATAGAGAAAATGCTCGAAGAACCCGGAAGGAAAGGTGCACTTTGGCACGGGTCGTTTTTGATCTATGCGTCTGGCACGTTCCTAGTTCTTGTTCCTCGACCAGCTGTCACTCCTCGGAGCCCTCTTGTATTTTCAAAAGTCTTCTTCCGAGGAGCACCTTTCCCACTTTTTCCTTACAGACGTGATTGCTTCGCGACATAATCAAGGAGTTCCATGAATTGATCCAGCAGCTATCAAATGATTTGTGTAACGAAATTGGGAACGTGCTCCGGGGTAAATCCAACTCACCGGGTTTATAGCTGTACCGACAGATGTACTTCCGGCAGCTGTAGGAACACGGAAACTGTGCACGCGCGCCCTCACACAGAACACCCTCTTTCCGACAGGCCATTGTTACAAGGCTTTGTTAACCCTGCGGTATCTGTATTGAGTATCGAATTTTTTTTATCGGAAGACCGTACTTGTGACAATATAGAGAAGTGGGACAAGTGGTTCAAGAAATTCATCAGGTTGATTAAAAACACACAATTTCATTACACTAATTCATCCCTGGACGCTGGACTTTCATCGGATGTAGTAAAATTCGTATAATATAATGATTTCTCTCAATATTATTGAATTGAAGCCAAAAAGAGGCACATTATTGTAGATAGTAAAATTGAAATTGAATTTCTAGTTGAAGAAATATGTCGCGTGTCTAATGGCAGAAGGTCGTAAGCGCCAAAAATGCGATCTTGGTGCCGTAAGGTCGTATAATTTTTTTTTTACGCCATTCGCTTTGAGAATAACCAAAACGTGTGAATCAATAAAAATTAGAAGATTGAAAATTCAAAAGCATGAGGTCTGATGTTGGCGAATACGCCCTTCGTCCGTTATTAATTGAAATCGAAAAAGGAAAACATGGATAAAGGCAGAAGGTCGTAATCACAATTTTTTAAAAATTTTTTTGCCAATTTTCTGAGATAGTCGGAAAAACTCGCGAAACGCGTAGATAATAACTTGAAAAAACCAGAGTTTCAAGAAATTCGATTTAAAAAAATCAGAACGTAAAGCCAGAAGGTCGCGATCGCCATTGTTTTTTAATTTTTGCATTTTATTTCCGGAAATTATGATTTTTTTTTCAATGGTGCGACTACGACCTACTGCCTTGAATTATTGAATTACCTATTCTTCACGTTATTTTTCTTCAAATTTTAATTCCACTAAAGGCAGAAAATCTTGTAATGTCGTTAATTACGACCTTCTGCCATTATACACGCGATGTAGATTCACATAAAACCGAGCTTCAATCGGCTAGCAATCAAGATCGACTAAAAATTAAAGAATGTCCGTCAAAAATCATATTCAATGAGAATCGAGATTCGTTTGTAAAAACTTGTATAATTCGCGTCTAAGATAAATGCGAACTAGAGATTGTTGAGAGAATAGTCTCTACGGTCGTTTCATGAAGGACGTTAACCCACATCCTCCTCGAGCCAGGCGTAGGAAACAAAGAAAACAAAGAGGATAAAGATTTTGTTGTTTTTTATACAGTAAATTTCTGAAATCCCTCATCTTTTATTCTAACCATGCTGCTACCAGCTGTTAACGCGTATTGTCCGTATCGATAGACGTACGCCTCCAATGCTTTGTTGATCTGTCAGTCAACGCCGTTCCGTTTGTAACTGTCTTCACAGTTCTGGAAATTTCCTATTCCCAAATGACATATTGGAACAGTCAGATTCCACGCGAAGACAACATTTTTCAGTCAAGTCGTTATGGCGACGTGTAAAGATATCAATAGACTCGAATCGTGAGTGAGCGGCGGGTTCAGTTTATAGTGAAAATAATTTGAGGTTCACATTATGATTCTAGGATGTGGCAATTCAGCCAATTCACTCAATTCCATAATACGCCCGTATAGCCCTCATGTCTGACCGTCAGCATTCCTTAGCTGACGCCCACTACACCCTTCTTGTCTTATTAATATTTCACTGTATAGAATACCAAGGTTTTCTTACGCTACGGTAAAAAATATCGATTAAATTCTAACTCCAGCGTCTAAACGTGGTTCTAAAAGTAACGTTGGGTCATAAAACGTTGATGACCATCGCGATTTTTGATCTTCGAGATGATGCGATAAGTTCAAACTATCAATAGCTAGGATAATTGAACAAGTTGATGATTAAAAAAAATGTCAATTTACATCTGGATCAAACTCATTGTCGCGTTAACTCTTTCGGTGATGGGTTTATGCTCGGCGACCGACGTCGGTAACGCGGATGTATTTTAGTACACAGTGTTCATGTACGCATGTGCCCATATGGCCCCCACATGTCTGGGTTTTATTCCACATCACGGACTCCCCCCCAGTAAGGGGGCGTCAGCAATACCCCAGCTGATGTCAACTCCCCTTTAGCGTCGGTTCAGAGTTCATTCGGACACTCAGTCGGACTGTCGTAACACTTCTAGTCTCTAGTCTCTGAAGCTAGTCAACGTCAAATTAACACAGAGCATGTCAGTAATAGAAGTTTGAAACAGAGTAGATTTTCAAATAACACAAGAGTGTGCTTGAATTTTTATCAGACCTTTTCCACATCAAAAATCGGCAAAGGTAAGTGAAATATTTTCCGCAATATTTTTTTTTTGGTTTTGTTTCTTCTCTTTGTCAATCGATCCCGGGGGTCGAAGAAGCTGTGGAGTTTTATACCTCTCTCGACCATAATCAGCCACTAAAAATATTTCGGTGGGTAAGTAATAAAAGAGTACTTTCTGACCCGTCTGTAATGGTAGCGTCGTATAATTTTTACCACTGTAATTACGTTCCAATTTGAAAGTCGTTTCTACTGACTTTTAGTATATATGGTTGGTGAAAAAGTTGCAACTTTTATACCACGCTAGCGGGTTTTATAACAAATCCTTATACCGATCTTGTTTCGAAGATAAACTTCGTTTAAAATTCTACAAACAAGAACCACAACATGCGACCCTGTTATACGAACCGGTGTTCCCCACTCGTATTGGACCTTCATAATTAGCCAACAATTAACGCTCATTGTTGGGCCCACCGTCTTTCTACCTGTGTGGCTGAAAGCTTTTTGTTTAACTGGTAAATAAATCTCTCAATTAACTTTATGGTCCTACTCAGAGTTTACGATCTTCGATTAGATGGTCCCTGGTCAGTGTGCTCTTCAATTATACATTTCCGTGAATCATTGCCAATTGTAAATTACAAATCATCGCTTATATGGTCGCGACAACAATCGTTGGATAATCTCATTTGCGTAGCAGCGCGGTTTACGCGGATCCGGTAATTTTCATTGGAAGCACTTTAACTTTTCCGCATTTATAAACCACAGTATCCGAATCCTTAGTAACAGTGTTACGTTCTTCCTGCTATTGATTTCAGAGCGTATGCCTCTCTATAACGCGAGTTGAAAACATCGAGCTTATCCTGACGATCATCCAAATCGAAAAACATGCGCAATTTTCATCCACCGCTACGATATCGAGTCACGCGGACGTAATTAGGTTCTTTTTATTTCACTCACTTTGAAACCAGTGGAGCCTACGCGAAGCAACATTTTTTTTCTAAATCAAGTCAAGGCTCCTCTTTTCATGTGTTAATTCAACGTTACATACGCTGTCATCATCTCAATTAGCGAATTAGAACCAGTATGTCACGAGAATAGTTATTACGCAATTGGGTAAATTTTTTTAAAATTTTTTTCAAAGATGATTCCCGAAGTCGAGAGTATCTACACCACGTCGGAGGCTAAATTGAAAAACGTCGCGACTGGTAGGCACAGAAGTAATTCACCGAGTACGGAAGACGGTCCACCGGTCACAGCTTGGCAGAGGTATCAACAATTTCTTGCACTGATGGAAGCAAGTGGTGAAAAAATAGACAGGAAAATAATGCTCGAGGCAATGTTTCGAGGCAACGACTTGGCTTACGGTAATCATTGACGATCGGCACGATCCTTGTTCACGATCAATTAACTCGCTCCAAAGAGTTAATTAATTATACGCGTATACATTTTTATAAATAGTAAATCGACGATCTTCTGTTGATGTTCGTCTTTGTTGAGCAATTAGTAATTTATTAATTACACCGAGACCCAGAGTCTCTTCAGTACCTATACTTCAAAATTGTACGATGGTGATCGATCTTAGTCTAGACTTTTCGACAGCTGAGAAATATCGACTCCAATTATTACGATCACGTCATTCCATTGCTAGAGCAATGGCAGCAGGATTTTTTAACGAGTCGTAACTTTCAGGATTCTGAGGCATAAGAATAACGATTTGTAAATAATGCAGTATTTATTGATGCACAATTGTGAAAGAAAAAGAATTTAGATTCATAAAACTTACGATTAGAATAACGTTACGTTATAATCAATGCCAAAGGGTATTTTCACTAGTCAAAGTAACAAGCGATTTGCTATAATTAATATTTTTAAGTATTGTACAATTACAATTGTCGTATGAATAATTCAGAGAATAAGGATAATAGAATAATGGAACTTCGTTAGCTATGCTCAACTCTTGCCGATGTAATACTCATTCAATTTATCGATATAAGCTTATGCAGTCGCGGTTTGTTATTGTAAAGCTTTTACAGCTGTTTCGTCTGTAATAGCTCAAAGGATAATGGCCCGTTCTCCATTTTACGAGGAGACGGGAAACGAGATACGCTGTTATTACATTACGTAAAACGTGCAATGAAATTTCGCCCAAGGATCAGAAAGAGAGAGAAAGGCGGCGTCACCTTTATAATTCACATAATTGTCTAGTCTGATGAAATTTATCATTTAATTGTAGAGTAGATTTAGTACATTAATCAATACTCGTGAATTGTAGATGAATGAATAATAAAAAATGCCAAATAAAAACGTATTTTTACTGTATCGACGTAAAGAAAAGCTCATATGGCTCATTTCAGGAATTGAAATCAGAAGAAATAATTTATGAATGAAATGTGTAATTATGTTTATTTCAGTACTTAGCACATCATTTTCAGTATTATAATAATAGATTTATGACACTTGTTCGTTGATTAGAAGCATGTTATCGATTTCTGACTTTCTTTTGACTAGAGTTCGGGGATATATTGTAAAATATTTGACTAGATTACGTATTTGTTGATAATAAATAGAGTTTTCTTAATTCTAAGGTACGACTAGAGGTGTACTTGATACTTTGAAAGAAAAATTGTACTGTCTTGTAAGCTGCGGAGATATTTCACTGTCTCATCAACCTGGCTGTGAAGTCTCTCTGCTTTGTTGCCAAGTGCAGATCCAACCCCTTCAGCATTCTTATCCTTATTTCGTAGTCTCGCGATAAGGGCTCTCTTCCGGCCTGTGGTAAGTCGATCAAGCTTCGTCCAGGATTTCCATCTTCATTATGCGAATAATTCTGACGATTCTCGTTGCTTCGAGACGACTTCACAATGCCTCGGTTTATGTTGTCCGAATTTTCCTCTACAGACACTGAATCGCGTACTTTGCACCGCTCGAAGTGGTTCGAATAATTTCCTGATTGTTTGCAATATGAGTTTTGCAATTTTGCGAATTGCACGATTCCGCCGTAAGGAAGAACCTGAACAGGGGCCACGTAATTTCTCGAACCGGTTTTCACCGGATTCGGATCAGCACAGGTTTTTGAATTCTCTCCACGACCCTCCGTCAGCCCGGTTTTATGGTCCGCCAATTTAGTTTCTACTTTTGAA
The DNA here is from genome assembly GCA_018257835.1 of Euura lappo. NCBI lineage: Eukaryota > Metazoa > Arthropoda > Insecta > Hymenoptera > Tenthredinidae > Euura > Euura lappo. Next base: position 28,593 of record JAEUYN010000570.1, read on the forward strand.
AAAGTCCCCATTTCAAATCTTTCAAAATCCCGCTCCGTCGCGGGTGTGTTTTTAACCACCGTGTTCATGAAGTCGAGCGCCACTCTGCGACAAGTATCGTACCCCGATAGCTGGACGCGTTTATCTCTTATCAGACGAACCTGCGGAGGTTGGGACCGTGTCGCTCGGTTGATGATGGAGGTAAGTGCCGGAGACGATCCTGGGAGGTCCTTGAAGACCTTGATCAAAACCTCCTTCATCACGTCTTCCTCGCTATCGGATTCTCCTGTGACGATAAGAATACGTAAGAAAAAAAATTTTTTACGACCGACGGGCAGTAATTGAAATTACCCAAGTCGCTGGTGTTGTCGGTTGTGTAGGTCTCGTCCTTTACCTGCCGCTGGAGCTCCAGGACTCTGGCTAATGCTAGCTGGAGGTATTCCCGGCCTGTAGGTTCCTGCAAATCCATCATTGTGTGGGAAAACTTTGGCAATTCAATTGTCGATAATGCGTTTTTCCGTTTACTCACGTTCGATTCTTCCCTCACCTTCTTTGACCCGGTGCTTCCTTCCTCGGCGAGACAGGGGGCCTTTCGAACACAGTTTGGTGTAATGAAATGTAACAGAAATTTGTGAATTGTTCAAACGAACAAACTATCGACGAATTGGAATATTTGTATTCGAAATTTATTTTAATTTGATATAGTTGAATCGCGTTTATTAATATTGAATCACGTTGCATTGAGTAGGATTGAAACTCACCGATAACGATCGCTTCATGTTGAGAATGAAAAGTGTTTAGTCACTGACCCAACACCTGAATTCTGGTCCCGGGAAACCTGTGGAACACAAAGTCACGTCATGGAAGTTATTCAATTTCCGCCCTCCAAAAATTTATTTGTCAGACAACGCTTTCGGAGTTATTATTCGCGGGGGTCCTATGAAGATAATAAATACAGCTTTGTGAAACGGTACGAGGAGGTACGAGGAAACAATGCAAAAGTCTCTCCTATTCAGTATACCAACTGCAATTCACAGAAAAGAACACTCCTATTATATTATCGCGAAGTCCTTTGTCCTTGACATTTTATTTTATTTACCGTTTTAATTAAACCCTGACTTTGCCGTTGATTATTCCGTGAAACGAGAAGCAGTCGATTCACAATACAGAAAATGATACGTTGATATGAAATGTAGATTAATTAGTCCACGATTTTTCACTATCTTAATGTTTCGTAGAACCACACTTTTAACGAATGGAGGGCGACGCTTGAATCTGGAGACACTCTTTTTCCGAAAACTCACCTGGGAACTCTTCGGATGGAGGAAATCTACGCCCCGACGTTGTACCGCAGATCCTCACTCTGGGTAAGCTATGATTGTTATGGGGGTGCTGTTCTTGTCGCGTGCCCCGTGTTCCCTCCCCACTTTCACATACGATACGAACCCCACGAGCCAACAATCCGGACAACCCTCGACAGCTGCAGCCTGACCCCCGCCTCCGGCTACTGAAATACTGTGGGGCACAACTGCCGCAAGCGTGCCCCAGGCGTACGTTACGAATACGAAAATGGTTCTCTCCTGTCTCTAGTGGTGGTTATAGACCATATACCACTATGTACACACATGACGGAATTAACGTTCACGTATTCTCACACACTTCGAGTAAGTGCACCCTTGTCAACTTGTGGCCGTTGGACTTGGCCTCGCCAACATCTGCCCTTTTTTTAAATGCCCAACTCGAACCGGGGTTTAAATGGCTTCGGTGATATCCACTTACCAACCTGCTTTAATTAGAGAATATATAATTTTAGTCTTGTGTTGTAGGTTCAAAAGAAAATTCGGGAGTTTTTCTTTTTTTTTTGTTGTTGTCTTTTAGGTCACTGTTGGAAAGGAAGATCAAACAACATGGTCGCCCTGCGGCGAAGGGATCGCGCATTAATTTTCATAGAACCGACCTCGCTGGAGTTCCTTTCTTATTTGGTATCTTATGTACGCGGATCAATTCATTTACCCGAAGGATAAATGAGAACTTTAACATCTGCGGAAGACCCTAGCAGCAGTTGAATAACATTTACCTAAGTATCAAGTTGGATGGCAAACGTAAATAGGAAATAGTTTAATCAAGGATTTTAAAACAGTGCATCGGGATGCTAATTGGATTCCTTGTTTGTCTTTCCACTTTGTTGCTTTTCTGAATGTCTCGATGTGTTCTTTGCTTCCCATTCCGGGTAAGGGACTCGTCGCGTCTTTATAACTCGTGGACCACACGGTGAACCAGATTCAAAGATTGTTAAACTTTTTTTCTCCAATCTTTAAAAAAAGTATGACGACAAAGTCTGCGATAAGTTTACGACTCTTGGTTGTCGAGGCCATCGGGAAAACGGCGGTTAGAAAAAAGAATGAAACTACACAGGATGAAATAAGGGTAGGGGATGGGGGTGCACAACGTCGAAGAGAAATATTAAGTTTCCTGAACTCCAGCCGCCACAACGATCTACTTTTATTTTCATTATTATTATACATTTTTTTCTTTCCCTAGATTGCATCGTAGTAAAGCGAACTCGCCGCTGGCTATGAAGCCTGAAGAAAATGTTGGAGGTATGTTTTATATTTCTTTATGCAAAAGATGCGCAGCTGCGTGATACTGTACCGGGTCTTGCATTCGCTGTAACTGATATCTCAATATCCATGATACATTCGTCGATCATACAGTATTTGGTTTCCAGTCTAGACTGTGTATAACGGACTCTCCGTTCGATTGAGACGTTTGATTGCCCGAAGGCCAGGCCGAAGAACTCAGCTCCAAGGTGGAGAATAACATGTTTATACTTGCGAACCGCGGAGACAAAGACGCTGATTTCAATCTCCCTAAACGAATAGAATATTGATTCTGTTCAATGGGCTGAAAATTCAAATTCAACCAATGAATATACGAGGAACATTGAATCTTTGAAGCTTCGCAAATTCCGAAGTTTAAAAGACGTGGGGTTTTCAAGAGCAGGAAAAAAATATGCTAAATCCCCGATCCTCTCTGTGCGAATGCCAGTTACATGCTGTCTGAAAGTTTTTAATAGAAATTCGTATTACTCCTCTTGGCATCGTGCTTTGTTCACTGCGACAGGGGATTTGCTTGGTCATAATTAATTGAGAGTAAAAGCCGGTTTTTACGAACTCGGATAACCGGCTGCCACGTTCTGATACCATTCATGACTGCCACCATAGAAGGCGGAGCAGCCCGTTCAACCAGGTGACGATGGTGCACGTACGCCTGTTTTCAGCAGATAACGGCTACGCGGTATAATGCAGGACCCTTTCATTCCTGACTGACAATTACTTTCCTCGGTCTGACAGTGCGAAGGCTCTGCCGAGAGAGCAGAAAAGTGGGAAATTTTTAATTTACAATCGATACCCTATATTTTATTGGCTATTTGTTACGTGGGAGTTTACAGTGCCGTCGGCTCTTGTTTCTACGTACAATGGTAAAAGCTCCCCCTTTTGTTCAAGCTAATTCGTTTTTAGGTCCACATTGGCACTGCTGGAATCGTACTGTCAATTTTCGCTTTACCGGAGAAGTTTAAAGCAGCGGTGTTATACCGGTACATAATGACATGGAACGTGGATACAAAGGCACGTCGCAAAGCGATAACCGTTGTTCAAACTATTCATTGTTCGATATTCTATCGTTCGAAGACTGCAGTTCGAGAAAACGACTGCCGATTATTGTACGAGATTTTTCATTAGAGAGTCAAACGCTGAGATTCGGGATATGACAGGGTGGTCAGGGCAATGTTAGGGAATTTCATAAAATCCACGGATTTTAAACGCCTGGCCATGAAATTCAGATGCTACATCACCGTCATGATTTTTCTCTTCTTCTTCTTGACGATTTTATTTTCATCTCTGATTAGAAATACGAGACAACCCGATAGAGATAAATATATAATTAGCATTTTTAGGTCACGCATGAATTAGGTGATTACAATTTTTATTGGTTTCGGCTCGAATCGTACGTCCAAAAATCAGGGAAAAATAATGCTTCCAGTCAGAAAAAACCGGGAAATGTGGCCAACCTGTATGAGGAAAAATCTACACTCCATTTAATCACGATGTTCATGCTGCTGCTGAAGTTCAATCGATGTTTAACGGCAATGCCATCGTCCTGTTATCATTGCAACGTGTCTTGGATGATAAGATTCTATTAAATTCGCTCGAGTGACGTAGAGCTTGAAGCAGATTGTTGAGCTCAGCTAATAGATTCCGGCAAACAATCCGTATAATGATTCCTCTTCACGGGTAATAATTTTTGATAGTGTGAGCTGCTCGTAAACTTCTATTAAAGCTTACATAATCCCTGCTTAGCTGCCTGCAACCTTGGATTCTAAATTCCTTTCCACTATACAGTTGTTGAATCTTCACGTATCATTCCTGCAGAGGCTCATACGACTCCTAATTCGAACGATAAAAGGAGGTGGGACTGAAATGCCCTTAATAGTCACGTTGGTGAGTGTGCTATTTCCATTAGCGTAAGCTCTCGATATGCGGTACGCCTGAAAGCTCACATGCTGCAGCATCGCACACATTCAAATTGAAGAGAATTTCAACCGAATTAAACGTTTATACAAATTTTGTGATTTTCGCACCGTGATTAGATTCATCTTCGCTAATCGCACATCGTGCATGAAGCTATTGGCCGGACTTGAACTGGCTCGATTATTACCGATTAACCATAACGGTTTCTACCACCATTTTGATGGAACATTTGCGTTTGCCACGGTGTCTGGGAACCTAATGGGACCATTGTGTAATGAATTACGCAATTCGGCTGGCTATCAAAATACTTGAAGATGTGATCACTGCAGGATGTAGGTGAATGTGGAATAATCTCAGAGAGTTGAATTTGTTCATATCGTAAATAATATTTTTTATTTATTTTTTTTTTAATTTTTCTTTAGTTTACGCGATTGCGTAAGATATACGTATAGCGTTACTCTCCAATAGCAAAGTTATTGATTATAATTTCAAGCAGATCGTTTCCCCTTTACATTATTTTACTTCTCTTTGTGGCAATAAAATTGGAATGTATTATTAACTATAAAACATTTATACATTCACAAATATAGACATTGGTATAGTATTATGTACAATATTCAACATATTAATTAACCAACCTCAACTGCCCATATTCGCTTCAATCATGAGTATTCTTAATTAGCTTGTAGTCTTCGATCGAGTGAAATTCGATTCAATTACTGACAATTTTCCATGAATTTGTTACACGTAGCGATACAAGAATACCTGACATTATATTACATCGCGTATAATTTAGTTTGATTCTGAATAGTAATTTAATATATAATACGACTAGACACACATTTGATACAATAAATAGGTATATAAAATTAATCTTATTCATTTTTTTTTTTATATGACGAATATACGAGTGTAGATGTTACAAGGAATACAACAAGTGCTGCGATTTCAATCGCACAATCACCTGTTAGATATGTCTCTTAAATTTTTATTATTCACAAAAATAAATTCACAATTACAGGAATGAGTTATATTATTATTTACTCCTTTACACGGTAACTTTATCATCTTTGTCATACCTATACATGCACGTAGTGATAATTTGATATATGATACATAGTATCTCGTTTACCTCATACCATATAATTATGATGCTTTTGTTAATCAAGCTCACTGATGAATAAAAAATTAAAATTTCATTGATCAAGGTTTGTGGATAATTATCTTACAATATCGTGAGACTTTCGATCGTAATAATGGACACAAAGGAGAATAGGGTGAGCATATATTTCTTCGTGAATAAACGTAAATTGCAAAATTCCAAAACCTCTGATGTTTCGTACGCTTCACTCGTCAGCAAATTACTTCGGAGCTCCTGATAATCCTTCGAGCACAGATCTGATTTTACTCTCCAAATTCATTCGCGATATCTTTTCACAGAGAAGCTAATTACCCGCTCAAATTATCCACCAAAGAATCACTGAATCGAAACGAAGCGGTCAATCGGACGTTTTTGGATAAAGCTTTCTCGACTTTGCTCGTTTTCAATATTTCAAAGCCTCTAAAATACCGGCTGAATAACCCGGTTCGATCCTTCGAGGACGTTGAAGGTGACTTTGGGATGGGGCCGGAGGCGCAGCAGCGGCCGCAGGCGTCCTCAGGCTGGTTTCTGGTCATTTCCTAAATTGAAAAGAGCGGTAGAGTTCAACTCCTGAGTATGGCGTCTGTACGTCGAATTAAAGCTCGTTTCGCAAAGAGTGCTCGCGTCCCCACGAGTTCTAGGAAATCGTCCTCCGTTTCCACCGCGACGTCTCGACGACGGTACGCAGCAGCAGAGGTACTCGTTAAATCTAGAAACCAAGAACGAAAAGAAGAAGACAAGAGGGGGATGAAAAGGATCGAGGGTTTTTTTTTTCCAATAAACGTAATACGAAGTCAATGGTCCACTTTTTTCCTACCTTTTTCGGAATGCACCGCTGACGCAGTAGAGGGCGATTGGATTGATACAGCTGTTGATGAAACTGAGACAGAATCCAATTATGCGAAAGGTGTGCCAAAACTCGTCGTAAACCTCGTTGGAATCCGGATAGAAATGGAACCACAGCATGAATGTGTGATAGGGCAAAAAACAGACGATGAATATGATCACGAAGGCGATCACCATTTTTCCAACCTGGAAAATGAAGATATTTGTTGAACTTTGTTGTGTCACAAAAAATCGGAACCTGTTACCCATGTGAATCATATACATAGAGTCACCGCTTTGTTCGCTTTCGCAATTTTACACGAAGGTATTATGCGCAGACAATTTACTTGGGAAATAGGATCGAGTGGGTGGAAGGTTTTTTGTTTTTTATTTTTTGGTTCCTGAAGCTCTTTGCTTTTCGCGATAATAATATCCTGGTATGCTGGGTTCGTCCGTACGCACAAAGAAGGAGAAAACATGAAAATACAAGAAATCAGAGGCCAGAAAAGATGAATGTAAATTTAAAGGCATCGTACGTTGGAATCGTGTGTGCAAACCATTATGAAAAAATGTCTATTGTGAACTTGGAACGACAAAAAATGTTACACGGAGTAAAATGTCTTGTTGGCCGCGAATTAAAACAAACCTAGTACAGATCATACTACAATTAGTGCAGAAAATTTATAACTGGCCACTGTAAAAGAAAAATCCAACTCTCAGGGAATTTTTACCCAATTTATTACTGCAGGTTTGTAAAATTTTGATAGCAATGTAAAGGCTTTTGTTTAAATGAGAACTGAGAGACAAGGATGCACATTGCTAATTAATTAGGACCACTTCTCTAGGTAATTGTAAGTTAACAAAGGACCGGTGGTCAAATGAAGCTTTTGCCTTCAGCTAGAAACGGTAGTCTAAAAAAAGAGTGCAACACAGGCCCGCAGTGATATACTCTCACGAGATAGAATTTGATGAAGGTATATAATTAGTTTGCACTCTGCGTATCTGGCAGGGCAATTAAAGTATGAGAAGGGATGAACAAACTGAATTATCTGTACGTTTCAGTCGTCAATGTAACAAATTAAAAATACTATGTTCGCTACAACCGGACGTGACGGTGAATTTTCCAGTTTTCACAGAGCTTCATCGTATTTTTTTTTTTTTCATATTTTCAGCGAACTCTGTTAACAAACAGAATTACACTCTCCAATTTTGCTCCAGTGCACTGATTTTCAGCCCTCATACCGGCTCGCGTCTGTGTAAAGTATAATGGTCGAAAAAAAACGACGGTAAAAACTGTTGAACGATAATGTCTAATGAAGGAATTCACCATCCGCTGTCCACCCTCGTCCGTCGTAAGTCCTGAGCGAATGTTACCACGTTTAATGGCTGTCTTCCAAAGGTTGCCATTGAATAATTGACCACATACACTGCTCCTAATTCTCAATTCAATTATCTTTGAGCACACAGGTTGTATGTATAATCAGTAGGTAAACCTCTCCGAAGGGTTTCATGATCAACTATAATAAAAAGTGGCTTGGGGGCAAGAAGAGATAAAAAAATGTATGTAGAGACCCATCTAAAACAAATTGGTAACGTATCTGCTGCACTGGATCAGACTGAGTAAAAATGGAGGATAAAATACGTCTTCATTAATGGAAAATATTGGTTTTCTATCGCGGTTTTAGCACTCAACGGTCTTTTAAAATTCACAGAGTAGCCCAAAGTAGTGCAAAAAGACCATGTCGCTTCACCGTGATCGGGACTACGATGCGAGAAGTTGGGGTTTTTTTTTTTCTTTTTTGCACAGAACTCATGAGTAGGGTAAATCTTGTAATCCCCAATCTAGCAGAGGTCCCTCTCTTGATAGGGCGAGAAATAAAAACAGGAAAATAGATATTTTGATACCTTTTTTTCGCCCGGTCGACAGGATTTTGTTCGCGCTTAACGTTACGTGACAATTAACATTTCTTAGTCTTTACGCAAATTATGCAAATTATGGATAAATAATTACGCAGGTAAATTCTGAAGTCTCGTGCCCCTTATTCTAGGCAAAATTTACACGCGCCTTGCCATCCGGTTGCGTAGGCTGCTCAAGTTCTTATGCCAACGTTTATCCAAGGCTATGTACTGTATTATCGACTAAATTATAATAACAATATTTGAGCAAGTCGGTGATTATAAGCTTAGTGAATTACACTCCCCGGGTTAATTTTACAGCTATCCAATATAGTATCCAAATATCACATTTTCATACTGACTCAAGACTTCCCGCGTAGGTACGAGACTCTGCCAAGCCAGAAATAGGTATATCTAGCGGAATCTTGCGACGTGGCATTGGCCCACTTTGCGCCTCGGGGACTTGCACATTCTTCTATACCTATGTTGAAGACTTACCTTTTTCCGAGCTCGGATTTGCCCGCTTTGATGAGTCGCTCCAGGAAGCTCTCCGGGCATATTTCTCGTCGACAATTCCAGATGACGTGCCATACCGAGATAAAATCCAGCGATGATACATAATGGTATCGCGTAGTATGCCAAGAACTTGAACAGCACCACACCCTTCTTGTATTCCTCCCCTAAATACCATTCAATAGTTTCAAATTTATATTTGATCAGTGGATTATCGGATTTACGTCACATCTCGCGCTCCTACAACTATTTCACACTTGAATATATGAATTCTTTTTTCCCCATTGTTGCGAATTATAGCAAAATTCAAATGACAAATACCTACTTCAAAGATAATTAAACATTGCTTATCATACATATAGCTTGAATATAATATATTATCAATTCAAAATTCGCGCCATGCTATGACGTCACTATTCAGTATAACAAGCCCCGCCATCTAGCCTCATCTGTGCGAACTAACTCCTCAGTTTACGCTTCGTATCTTCGAGTTGCCTCTTCCCGTTTCAGGATATTTTAAACGTGACGGGAATTCCGGTGCAACAGTCAATCAGAATAGATATTTATGTGGCATGCGCCGAAAGTAACTGTTTATTCGGCAAGGTTATGTTTTTCGTACGAGCCGTTGGTTTTACCTGGCGAGCCGAAGGCGAGCCTTGTAAAGCAACGGCGAGTACTAAAAACATAACCTTGCCGAACAGTTACTTTCTGCGCGCGCCCCATACAATATTTTTTACGGAAAAGGCATTAATAGTCACTTTGACGCCAGTTGAGTTCCGCACGAACTGCGTATAGAGATGGGGTAACCTGCGGTATAAAGACTTTATTCCGCAACTTTGACATGCGCACTTCGAACTGCGCATCAAAGTTGCGGAATAAAGACTTTATACCGCAACTTTGAACTTAGCGGTATAAAGTGCCATTTGCCGGAACGAAAACAGGCGTCAAAAAGTGACTTTTTAATGCCTGTGCCGTAAAAATTGATTTTTGAGCCACTTCTGAATAATGATATTGAACAATTAAACAAGATGAATAGTGTTTCAATTCTGTCAACGAGTTCCGATGGGTACGAAGCTTTCTTCACTGGTATATTCAATCCTCTGATACGTGAGAGCTGGCAGAAAGTCGTGCTAAATACCGAATTGATATTTTACGTTTCGTCAGCCCTTCTGACTCCCCCGGGTTAATCTGGATTTTACGTGTTTGCTGACATCTTATCGATATGCATTATAAACGTGTGAGGGTGAGCTGTACCTTTTTTTTTTTTACTAAGATTAGTTCTAAGCGACTTTTATTTGAGCCCCTTTTGTCTGGCTAGTATATCATGGGCAGGTTGAGCGGACCATTTAACTATAATGATACTTGAATTAGGGCGGAGGGTGAAAGAACTCAGAGCGCCTGGAACAAACTGGTTAAACTTTGAAATTATAACTTTGGAAAGAGGTGAAAAGGGGCGCAAGAAAAAAAACTTTTTAGGTAATTCGATTGCAACAGTAAATTATTCTACCGTTTCACACCATGCGATAGACGTGAACGTAAGCAATCTCGAACGTACCGAAAGCAATTTGTAAATTTCAGATTTAGGAAGTTAACCGATAGAATTTCTAATCTAAGTTATCTAATATCAAATTAGAAAACGAGAAGCAATAAATTGAAATTTCATTTCGACAAGAAAGACTCGTCTCCTCAGTTGGCATCAATAGCTTTAATTTATTCGCCAGTTTTCGTCTATTCTAAAAAGCTCAGGATTTATACTTGGCTCACCAAATTCCACGGGGAAGGGGCTGCATATCAGTATGCTATGGTTTTTTTGCAGTTGGACAGGAGATACGTAGGAGAAGAGGGCGGCCGGCATCGCGAGGACGCTGGCAAGGACCCAGATCAGAGTAGCTGTCAGAATTGTGAGTGGCTTTGCGCTCAGTCCCGCTACGTGTCGCCGTATAGGATTAACGATGGCGCAGTACCTGAAACAATCGTTTGACCCTTGAGCTTTTTCGTTCGAGGCCGACCAAACTCTGAAAGCAGTTTCAGCACAGAATTATCACTCGCTATTTAGAAGATTTTTTGATATCCACTGGAATTGTTCAAACCGTAGAACTTTGAGTTCGAGATTTGGGATACTCTCATTATGTCGACTGACATTGCCTCAATTCCGAAGATCTTATTGAGAACCAAACCTTTCTTGCTTATATATAAGGTCACCAGGTGGTACCGGCTATTGTTATGGGATATTGGAATTCGTTTTTAGCAATAAGAGAAATCGGAAGCAAAAAAAAAACAGGCCATAAGCCCTCAGCAATGAACGATAATTGATTCCCGAACCTTTGTTTCAGTGGCTTGTGTCTGCTAGACGCGGCAAAAAATAAAGAGTATTAGTTCCAGTGCGAAATAGCCTCATCGATTTTATCTTTAGGTCGAAGAAATAAATTCGAAATCAACATTTTCACGAGTCGAATGATCTTGTTGGGAGAAATCCCCTGAATTTGAGGTACACATAGAAATCGGATCGATTGCAGTGTAACTTTTGATCAGCATCCAGATCCATTATACAATTAACGTTGTACACGTAGTGTCAAAAAAGGCGTGCAATCAACTATGTGGTTGTCAAACTCCTGGTCCGACTCGCTCGCTAATCTATTTTTTGTGATTGATTGTTTTACCAGGGTATACATTTTGATTACCTCTCCGCAGACAGTGCAGTCAAAGTGAAGACCGAAACGCCTATAGAGATGTCTTTTGCGCATTCGGAGAGCTTGCACACGGCCAAACCCCACGGCCATGACTCTACGGTGTATACGATCGAGGTGAACGGAACGCAGATGACGATTACCTGCGCAGTCGGAGAAAAGTCGTTTGTTATCATTGCGAAAGAAAAAAAAAGGACGGGTAATGCAAAACTCCAGTACCGGAGCAAATAACCTCTCATCACTGCAGGCTTTAGGGAAATAAAACTCGATCCTATAGAATCTCGTCGGCTTGTTGACTACTTGGTATTCTTCGACAGTTTTCTGGAAGTTCCTTGTCGTCCAGGTCAACGGTTCGCGAAATCAGCTCTTCGCCGAATGACCCCGTCTAAGAAACGAAGAAGTAGTGCCAAACTCTGCAAGCTCAACGAGCGTTTCGTGGAAGAAGAAAAAGCGTCTGGCGCTTGGCCAAAAATTGTGCATCGATGTGTATTTCGTTTATTTGATTCACCTAGAAAGATAACCGAGGAGAAAAGCTCCGTTGCAGCGATCGGCTGTTGACCCATCGTTCGATCCCCCGCATTTCGGCACCATCAGACAATGGCTGACTTACACGAATTTCCACTTCGCACGATTTCTTAGGGACTTTCTTTACACTCTCACCCAGACAGGCGTCGAGAGTGAACTTGGATACGTGTTCGATGAGGTTCTTCATTCCGAACTTTGCGAAAAATGTTAAAGTTAAACTCTTTCACTCACCAGAAGATCTCCGAGTGCCAACGACAGGACGTAGGTGTTTGGAACATTGCGCATGTTCGCATGGCGTAGAAGAGTGAGGACCAAGGCTCCATTTCCGGCAACACCCACAACCAGGATTATAAGGAAGACCACAGGTACTATGTAGGTCTCAGGTCGTTCGTTGTAGGGCGTGTAACCGTCGTCCTCCTCAAAGTCATTACTCAACGAGGGCGTCGCGTTCAACGTGTAGTTCTCACCAAACATCTGAAACATGTGAGAAATTTCTTCTTGGCACGTGCTCGATGTTACATAGTTCAATGAATATCAGAAGAATAATGCGAGTGTTTCAGTGCCGCGAGCTAAAACAAAATCACTGTATTCGGAAAAGTCTAGATCGTAGGATGAAATTGGAATTTTTCTTTCTCCGAGAGCTTCTACCTCATCATTTACATCCTGTTTACATATCGGCCCCTATTTCCATGCCAATGGAATACATTCGTGAGTGTATGTTTATGAAAAGTTAGGGTACACGACAGAACTGATTCCGAGGCAGGAATCATATTTCATCCAGCGTACGCGACCCTTGTCAATGGATTCTCTCGTTTCGATGAGCGAATATTGAAGTAAAGCAAAGAGAAAAAATGTGTATCACAGGCGTATATAACTTCGAGTAGATCCGATCTGGGATTTCTTATCCCATTTATCTGGACGTTCGATTGAATGCCACGCATAGATACATCAACGTGAGAGTGGAAATTTGTTAGGGTACCTTCGTCATACTCACATGACCGATTCCTCGGAGGCGTGTTCTTCCTGCTATTTTCAGAGGGTGGAATAATATCGCCTCGAAATTTCTCCCTCATGTTTAATTAATTCGCTTCCGATTAGCACGTACTTGATGTAAAGTAACCTAGTGCCCCGGTCAAGCCGAAATTACAGGGACGTGTTCACGAGGGTTTCAGACTTCGGTACGAGTTAGTGTGTAAAGTGTTGTGCCGCTGAACCACTTCCTACGTTCTGCAGTTACGTTGTAACGATGAGGTTGGAAACACTAAAAAGTCTACTCCAGGGTGGTAAAAGGTTCACACAGTTCTCGGCCCGGAGCTCAATTTGCGAAATGGTCTGCCAACCGGGCAAAATAACCACTCGTATAATTTGCCTGACGTTTCTAGTTCACCGTTGACTGATAGTATTTAAGTGGCGTACGAGCAAAGCTCTGATCTGTTTGTAACCTTCGGTACCCTTCGTGCTGGGCAAACTTGAAGGGAGTTGATTGACACGTCCCGAACGTGTTGCGGATCGCCCATTTTTCAAAATACTGTTATAAGACCTGCCGGAGACACGAGACACAAAACCTACAACCGCGGTACCCCTGCAATCGTCTGAATTCCCTGGAGTGAGCAATCAGGAACGCTTGGATCCACTCACTCCCGGGGGGTTCCTCCCCTTCTTCCGGATATCATGTATTATTTATTTTACCTCTACTTTATCCCTTCAACATTTTATTCACCAGTAAGGATGAAAAGTGTTTTACTTGCGGAGTGGTTTTGCATACTTGCTTTACCGCGGGGCCGCTCGTAGTCAGGATACAAGGTACGTGGTACAAAACGAACCAAATCCGACGTGAAAAGTTGAAAACGATTTTAAAATACCGATCAAAGTGTTTCGGCTGCGAAGAAAAAAGAAATAAGACCACGTTACTTTTTGTTAACGTTTTTTTTTTTCCAAGTTTCAGTTTATTTCAACATACTCGACTGTTATCTCAGTTGTACTAACAGAGATAACTTTCGGCTGCGGTATAACTACCGTCATCAAGTTTAATAACCTTTTTTATAATCAAATTTCCAGGGAAAATTAGATGACGCTATCTTCATAGCACTTGGTAGAATAAAGTCGAGTGATAAATTTCCTAGGAATATTATGCAAAAATGTAAAGTTTGGATTCGTAAAATCTTCACGTCCAAACCACGATTATTGACAAAAATGAACGAACTGAATTACATACTCGAGCGTGATTGAAAGTTGATGGTATATTTTTACGAGCTTTTAGCTTAGCTACGAACAGTTCGACGTAGAATGTGACGAGGTGGAGTTCGCAGTTCCTGGTCTGTTTTTTTCCCCATAGTTCGCAATAAAAATTCTACGCAAACCTATGTGATCGTGCCAGTGAATTTGATTTGATTCCATTGAGCCCCGGCTTCGAGCCACTAAATATCGAGCCGATCAGAAGCTCCGCGTACAACGAGAGAAGAGGAATTTGAAAATAGGCTATCAATTTCCTATTTGAAGTGCAGTTGATCCGAATAAACGCTGCGTCAGTTTATCCGACCTGTTTCCTAGGTATATACAGCTCGTGTACATGTTACACAAACTTGAACACAGTACACACTGTTATAAATAATCGGGACGGGAATACTCGTGGCTAGCCAGCTAATTCCGTGGAGAATTGATCGGTCATCTTTAAATAATCGTTCGTTGAAATTGGAGAAGTTTTACGATTTCGGAAAAGCAATTCAATCAATTTCAGTCGCACCCATTAAAATTTTAGCGCAAAACTATTATTAGATTTCGAACGCATTCGAGGTCGAGATAGATTTTTACCACTCTTGAATGGATTAATATTTTTGTTACATGAGTTTTATTTTTATTCTTCATCAAATGTGGGATGGCTACCGGTGGACAGACCAAGTGGTAAATGCGACACTTCAGCCACAGGCGCCAGGAGTATAGATCAGTCATAGGTCAGCCGAGTTCAAGAGCTCCACGAAGCTGAACAGATCAGAGGCTTTAAAATAAATTGGTGAATTTTTCGTAACGTCTGTTAGGTGTCATGTATCAGCAAAGTAATTTTTCTGAGAGTGTGATATCAGGATTCGTGAAATAGTGAAATAAGAGGGTGTAGGATCTGCCAGAAACGGAAATTATTGATTGAAAAATTTTCATTTTCAGACCGGAGTTCTCAAATTCGTTTGAAACTTGATGCGGAATTACGTTCGTTATCGATCAGATCGGTTTCGCGGCTTCACCTGAATATTCATCCAATCGTCAACTGCAGCGTTCCCGAAGGCTAGAAATTCACGACAATTTCTATCTCCTACGATTTTCACAAGATCTCGTTACCGTCTTTGCTGCATCTCATCGACATTCGATTCGGAATAGTATGAGACTCGACGACAGATTGCATCCAAGTTGGAAATACTCGTGAACATGTCACTGCAAGAGGTATTTGAAGGAATACAAAATATTTACATTATGTACCTACCTGTAATTTTAATCAGTAAAAGTGATGTCAGCGTATTGGAGCTGACTGACTTCCAACTATCCATGGTTCATTTGCCCATTCTCACCCTAATGGGTATTTATTATAGTTCTCCCATACATTTACGACTCAACCTATTGAAGTTCAAAGGGTAAACCACAGACAAGGTCTTACCACTGCGGCTGACTTTCCGACGCCACCCTTCAACACGTCTCAGACTTCACGCATCGTCCCTTAACTGCCATAGTAGTGCTCCGTTGCATTAATTCCCTCGTAATTAGAAGAGAAAACTTGGATCTGGAGAATCAGACTGCTCAAAATTGTTGGTAGGTAGCTTTAGCATCGTAGGAGGAATGGCGGCCTGTCAACATTTCAATTTGGACGCCCACTCGGAACTGGAGGAAACGAAATTCGTGGAATCACGAATCAACCCAATAGCAACGTTTGCGATAATTTACAAGTCAAAGTTGCGGTACCAAGTTTTGGAACTTTGAACCCTCTCTGGTACACAATAAGAGGCCAAGTCATTACCTTCGATCCAGATAGTGCGCGGATGATCACGTGATGAAAACTTAGTAGTGGCTTATGGGATTGCACAGAACACATAACCCAGTAACTGATCGTAGGTACAGCGACTCAGAGAGATTGCGGCCCCAGGGAATCCGCAATGTATATGAAATTAAGTGTTATTCGTACAAAATTTTCTTCCTCGTTTCACGTTAACCTTTGAATTTTTTCTGTTACAGCTACTTAATGAATTTATTGATTCATTTTTAATCAGCTCACAATCAGTCTTTCTTCATTGAATTTCCGCCAAATAATATTGACCCCACTGATAGGATTGTCAAAGTACATACGTCGATCTTAGCTGTACGAGTATAATTTTACGTTATCTGAAAACCGTTTTTTTCTTCGTATCGATCATTTCACATGTTGGGTTAGACATTTGATTAATATTTCCCGCGTTATCTGAACACGTGACGTGAATATGATCTGGGTGAATAAATTCGCGGATGAACGAGCAAAGGATGAATTCAACATTTCCACCTATTGATCGACGTTTTGTGGGATAAGTTCCGGCGCGTGATTCGAAATTCGAAGTTTCTTATTCGGAAGATAAATCACCCAGGATAACGTATTGACGGCTTCCGACTGTCAAACGACATCGGAGGATCGACTTAAGTTTTCCAGGACTGTGCGATAACTATTTATTTTTCGGACACAATCGTCTTTCGATTATTTGATCCTCGAATCTATTTACACTGTAAACATCCCCGGGCCAGAGAGCAAAGTAATGTTTGCTGGTCAGAGTACCTAGTGAGGGCGATGAAAAACGCCGGAGTCGTGCCCCAATATTCAATCAAACTGAAGTCTATCCCCGGATATTTTTCGAGAGAAATAAACATCGAAGTATATTAGAAAATTTACGCCATGTCGACAGATCCTGATAGTGGAGATGGTTGAATGAAAGCTTCCACTGATTAATGTGAACGTTTTTCTCTCACCACCTCACGGATATTCGGAGAAAAAAACTGATTGGCTCAAATTGTACGGACCGCATGGCGAATGACTGAATTTGTGATGGCGGTGAATTTGATTCTTCTGAACATTCTTCAAGCGGATTTCCCGGGTCTGAACTGACGTGGATTTATGTACTGGCATTTCCTCCGACCCCAAAATTCTAGAGATGATAGTTATACGCGAATGTGGAATTCGGCAATAATTGCCAGGGATTCACAGAGGCTGGTAGAAACCTCCGAAACTTCGAACAACTTGGTACGGGGTCGAAACTTCGATGCTTAATCACCACGAGAATTGATACGATCCAGCATCAGCATCCGGGACCGAATATCCTGTCGAAATATTAATTGTAATTCGTACGCATGAGCGCAAACGTCAACCTCATGTGTTATTAAATTCATTTTCAACAATTGACATGAATTTACAATTTAATACAAACTGGGATAATGTTCCCGGAATAGTATAACTACGAGGATATAAGTGATCATGATTAATGGTCTCCTTCGTCTCATAGAATGTGAAATTTATGTCCATTGTAAGTCACACACACAGCATTCTCGACACTGATATTTTTTACTACCGTTAATAAAGTTCGATACAAGTCGAGATTTCGTACTGTCAGGATTTCGTATCAGAGGAAGAAGAAAAAATATATCCTGGTGGAAATGCCTTTTATCCTCCACCCACGGATTCTTTGGCCTTCGTCTCAATCTTTGAATGGATGGATTACGTTCCCTCGGGGGCCAAAGGAATTGTAATTGGGGGACAGGTCGATCCCTTCATCGATCGGCAGCCTCCTACCTCCTTTTCTTTTATCGACATATCGCAACGTTTGAAATCAATTAGAACTGGATTTCCGGACGAGCTCAATTTCGTTCTCGACATGTAAATATACATATACTCGTTCAGTCGACGGTGAGCTAATCGAAATCGAGACTCCTTTTCCTGTTGATGGATCTTGAAGATCAGCTACTCAACCATATTTTCGAAGCCAAGCGATTGGCTATACTCTAGTATAGACAGACCTTGACTCGACGAAGGATTTCACGACATTTTTACGTCCGCAAACTAAAATATATTCGGGAACGTAGTCCTGCGATATTGTTATCCAAACGAGCTTTCCCTCGATGTAAGAAGATTTAAGGGCTGCTGATTACGGGATAAATTTGATATTCTAGTTTAGCGAAACAGTAAAGATTATAACGAGCCTCAAATATCCTGAAACTAACAAAGTCTGTTCAACGTCGACAAGATCGATGGACATGCGATAGGAATAGATGAATCAAGTTTATAAACGGCCACTTCAATGGCGAAATCGAGATCACAGTCGCGATTATAATCTATTACGACTCGATCAAACGTGAGTTTGATAAGGCTACGAATTCGAACGTGTCGCCAAGGTAGTGATGTGACATACATGGGTCCAGACCCCTGTCTGCGCTCCTTACTTATCGTCAGAGTCTACTCCACCGATAGTAACACTAAGTGAGAGGCTCGAAGGGCGTTGAGTGGATTAAGGTGAAGTGTGAGTTGCATTAGATTATCATACTCGCTCTTGTTGCTGATCCACTTTATTTCTGAATCGGATGAGTCGAGTGCACTTGAATTCCGTAAACTTACATTGTCGTGGCAAAATTACGCGCCCCAGAGGTGGTTTCGCAACAGCCACACGAGACTAATCCCCAAAGTTTCCCTGGATTGCGGGAAACTTCCGACTCCTGGGCATCGAGGTTCTCGAAGACACTTTTGTCCCCGGAATACTGCATCGGGTTTCACCGAGCCGTTGATCCTAGCAACGGTAGCCATCGTGTATGACGAAAACGATCCGTGGTTTTCGGATAACCGGATATCAATGGATGGGCGTGAGAAGACGTCTTGATCCAAATAAGGAGACCGTCCGTTACGTGGTAATACTGCGGCGTTTACATCGGTCTGTAAATATCCCTTGGATTTGTACAATAGAACCTGCAAAATTCGAGTGAACCGTTTAAACAAGAGTTTCCTCGATTTTCTCGCTCTAATACTGGAGATAATGTCCGTAAATTTTTCCTTGCAAATGGTGAAGCGTGGAGAGCGCTTCCTCGAATAAGTGTAAAAGTGATCCCTGAAAGGACTCTATATTCACAAAGAACTTTATCTTATCCTCGCAGGCGCTGGCAGCGAGCTCTTCGAAGGGAGACGCGATACCGAGAATGAAGCTTTGGGGTAAGATTGACAGGATGTCTTTTTACCCTTCGAAAAACAATAATATCGCATTTCATTTGACAATGAGAGAGAACGTTGAACTGGAACAAAAACATGATTAAGGAATCATAAATTATAAACGGATGTGAAAAAAGTAAAATGGTAACGTTTCACAGAAGGCGAAAGCCGGGTCTTAATTCTGGCTAGCGAAAACAGATCGCTGTGTCTAATTAGCCCTCAAACGAACCGCGTAATCCAGATTAAGGAGAAACCCAGCCCACCACATTCTGGGATGAATGATGTGCGGAGATATTCCTGGTTCATCCTACCTGACGGTATCAAGAGGCTTTTAATAATGTCGACCGATATCAAATGTCCAATGTCATTTTGATACGTCAATCTCGACAATATGTCTGCGGTTTGGTTCAGTCTGTGGTTTCCGTTCTCCCGAGATAACAGATAAATTCGTAACGGCCGTGTCTCTGTATGAATTATCCAGATTATTCATTGGGTATATTAATTGAGACGAAAATTCATTATCGTCTTACTAAAAATTACTACGTATCGACGGGATTATATCCACATTCGCATCAATTTTCGTTGATCTTGTGGAAGTATGAAGCATAATGGAGATTCTCTTTCCTCTCTTTCTCTCCTTTTTTTCGCCCTTGTCGCCGAAGGGATATTCATAGGGTATCAATGATGGCTTTTTCGCCACGCCGTTCATCTATGCATCATTTCTTTTTAGCGGAAGCGTCTGAAGTCGTCTGAATCAAGCCTGGTTCAAGCTTTCATTATCGTTCTCACAATCGAATATTCAGTCACGACACTGTTTCTTGGTGTTAATCAACTACAGGTAACTTAATTAATTATACGAATGGATTACAAGCGACGTTTTTTTTTCACCACGTGATAGGATATTTTTCACGGTTATTGGAACGCCGAGAGAAGAAAGTTTACCACCAAAATCATAACGTATGAATTTTCATCCCGCAGTAAGTTGCGAAAAAAACGTCAATTGATAGTCTTTTCGGTCATCTTGAAAGTGAATTTTTCCTCTCGATTCGCTTATGATGAAAACCACAAATATTGTATTCTTGTAACATCCTGCTTTAAGAGTTTTTAACTTCGCGAAGCGAGGTGAATCGATCGTCTGAAGTTTTTACCACTCGCCCCGCTTAGACTGCATTGAGCCGATCGTGTTGCTAACTTCGCACTCATCTGAAATCGCCTTCTTTCCGCAATCGCCACACAATCTACTATTGTTCAATCAATCGTTAAAATTTTTATTACTTTGATCGAGTATTTGATTCAATTTTGTAACGCGGCCGTTACTAAAGGTACCTAGATACAAGCCAAAGCTGTAACATATAGTTTATTGGATCTATTTCCTTCGACGAAAATAAAAATGGGATAAAACGACGTGAGATCGTAAAAATTTTCAATTTGCTAATACGAACCTCGACGCGGCACTGTGCCCACAAGTTTCAATGGCAATCCTGAAACTTATAGCTCTGTAGCAATATGTTTTTCTTTGACGTCATTTTTGTTTCTCCTCGCTTCATTGAAACAGCGACACGGCAGAGGTTTCCAATATGCTGCAAATTTATTGCACATGTAGAATAAAGTTGTCATTTATCAATATTTGCGAAAAAAGGTCTCTTTTTGATTATCTCACTCGACGAAAATTCTTTGAACCGGATGACAGGAAATTGCGTTCATATTTCTACTGGGAATGAAATGAACAGATTTTTTTTATAAAAATTTCAAGCCCTACCCATAGGGCGATCTAGATTCGCGAACGTTCAGAGGTTGATTATTCATGGTCGTTTCTATCAACTGGGAAACTAACTCGTCGAATTTCACGTTTCATTGCCGGAAAAATGATAGAAAAAGGTGTCAAATATATATTGGTAATTAATTCCTGATTCTGTGCAATGAAACCGAGCTGATCGCTTCGAAATATTGGTTCAGAGAGCGCATTCTGTAACTGAAGGCGATTCCATGACGCGAAGAGCTGAATTTCCGGGACTCCGAGTTTTGAATTATTTATTCATTTTTTGTATCTTTCCTGCCTGGTGGGATAAAGGATGTAATAATAAATCAGAATGTGTTCGGGAAATGGTCGTTATTTATAGAACTGACAATTTCATTACATTACCTATAGATGATTCAATACACACAATATATAGTCCAGTCAATCTAGATTTTTTTTACATGGGGTATATGAATAGTATATTATGCTACAAGGGAGGAAAGAGCGCGATTTTCGCCGAGTGCGAGGTTTGCTGCCAGAGGCACGAGCGAAGCGAGTGCAGCGAGGGCAGCACGAACACGAGGTTAAAATTGCGCTCCTCCCGTGTGGCATATGCTATTTTTCACCCGACTTCGATAAAATGACCTTATTCCGTCGCTGTAACGCGAGTGGAAAGTGGGTAGTCAATTTTTGACCAGAAGGAAGAGAAGTGATTAACCGGGCAGAAAAGTTTTGCCCGGCATTCTACTTTTTTGCCCGGCAATCTACTTTTCTTCCCTCTGGTCCGAAATTGACGACTTTCGACCCGCGTTTCAGGGGCGAAATACGGTCATTTTATCGTAGTCGGGTGAAAATTTCTTCTCAGGGCATGAAAGTTACACCAATCGATAGATAAAGGTCCCTTTATGACTATATCAAAATGTATCCTCGCCAATTTCAGGGCGAGATTAGTAATTAATGAAAAACAATCGGAAATTTGCGGCCAACCGACTTTCGCCGGCCATTGCTCGAATGTTACTGAGTCAATGAAGGAAATGAAATTGCACTGAAAAACAATTTGTAGCGCCGGTAAATTGATATCAGATTCAACTAAAAAGTATGTGAAAAGATGCATTGTTAATTTACTATAATTATTTTAACTGATTTCTCAGCGTTTTCCGACAAGGCGTCGGCTGATCGTTCCGTCGTTCCCATGGCGTCAGCGTTTGGGTCACGTGACACGCACTGTGGCGGTGTGTGGTTCGAATTGAATTTACCGCGCGCGTTGCGGGTCACGTGACCCAGGCGGAGCCGTCATGGCATGAACGACGGAACGATCAGCTGACGCCTTGTCGAAAAATGCTCAGAAATCACTTAAAATAATTATAGTATATTAACAGTGCATCTTTTCCAATACTTTTACGATTGAATTTAATGATAAATTTGCCGTGCTACAGTTTGGTAATTTAATTTCCGTCGTTGACTCAGTAACATTCGAGCAAGGGCCGGCGAAAGTCGGTTGGCCGCAAATTTCCCATTGTTTTTCATTAATTACTAATCTCGCCCTGGAATTGGCGAGGATACATTTTGATATAGTCATAAGGGGACCTTCATCTATCGATTGGTGTAACTTTCATGCCCTGAGAAGAAATTTCCTATGCAAAGTCTAATTTTACTATAAGTCTCTGTTAGCTTTCTAAACCGATAGGGAACATGGTGAAATCGATATTTCAATTCTTATTTTCCGAATTTCGCACTGAAAATGACAAGTTAGAAAAAATGAAAAGTCAGAAAATCTCCGACCGAAAACCGTAATTTCATTTTTTTTTCCAAGCATTTTCTGCACCGTTTAATTACGTGAAGAACTCATGAAAAAAATACTAAAAATTTGGAGGCCCGCTTTGCGTACAGGATTTGGCGGGATAGCCCATACACTAATATTTGGTTCTCGCAGTCTACAAAATACCCATTTCGTGCCACACTCGCTGCCTCACCTCAGAATAATCCAATTTCATTATCGCAACTTTACGATCGAAATATTTTCATGACATTTACATCTTCTGCGATAACATAGAAATTGCACTGAAAAAAAATTCTGTCTCCGACAGCAAGAATTCTGGTTGCCTTAGCTGTCACGTGGTTCGCGCGGATAGCAGCGCCACTTCCCAGCTACGGCAACCTAACCCTATTCTGTGTCTGCCGCGAGAGTAAGTATCGTGCATACAGCGAGAAATATAGCTGCGGTAGCCGTATCATCGCGCTCTCGGCAGAGTGTATCGCTCCCTCAGCGAGAAATAAACGTGTCACAGCTAAACCAAGGATAGTTCTCTATGCTGACTGAAAGTTTCCTGTCAGTGCCAAACGTGTCGCTACAGTATAGCTGATCGTTCTCGGCGAAACTTCATTCCGCTGGAAACAGCAAACTTTTTTTCCAGTGTGGTATTCGTTTGGTCCAATATGCGTCAATTCACACGGTCCCTCCTGAAAAAAAAAATCCAGAACGTTGTGGATAACGGTTCTGAATTTTTCTGGAATATCGGAATAGCTGTCCCAAAGTTTAAAGCCTGCGAGACTAGAACTGAATGTGAGCCATGATCGGAATAACTTATCGAGAAACTCTGCCTCTCCTGGCTAGTGAAATTAGCAAAGCTCGTTTGACACGTTAAGTCTGATATATCAGTTACCTCTGTTCGTTTATCACTGAAAAATAATCGTGGACCAGGGTCGAGGTACCCGATATCCGAACGAGCTACCCACACAGGGTCCTGGGTAATTCTTTATCATTTTTTGTTTTCAAGTCAGACTCGAATCACAATAACGCTTCAACAGGAATATATTTCAATTCGACAAGATTTCCACACAAAAGCTTTTGTTTCACAGGGACCGGTTCGAGCATGAAAGGGTTGATCCATGCGTGGCGTGAGTGAGAGTTCATTAATTACGCAGACCTCAACGCTCTGCCTCGGCGTTCGACTGATGAGAAACCGAGGCAATCATACTTCTACCGAAATTGATACGCCACCGCTGACCAGACCAGATCCTCTGTTTAGATCCTTTAGATCCTCTGGTAAAGGAGACAAAGTCGTGCTACATAGGAGGAAGTATCGGTTCCGCCGTTTGAAAGTCCTTTGTTACTGTTATCATGAGACACTGTTAGTTTTTTATTTTCGTTACACAAAAAATCATCGATACTTTTTATTGATTACATCAACGAGCCGTAAAACGGTTCATGAGAGGCAGAATAACGGTTAAAAAAATTTGACGAGTTTCCATCGATTTAACTCAATTTTTCAGGCTGCTAACGCTTTCAGGTTCTGCGTTCCCTAATGGACACGTAATTCAATTTTGTGTTACGAAAAAAATTCATCGTGCTCAAAGGCAAGTGAATAATCGATGCCCACCGAGCACCCGATTTTTAATTCTAATTTAGTATCTGGCAAACTTTTCCGTACATGGGCGGGGTGTCTGCACCCTCTGTTGAGTCAAACTCGCTAAGTGGCACTTTGATAACTTCAACGAGGAATCGTCGAACGTCGACAATAAGCTAGTAGAACCCAAGCTCTTCGGCTCTATCTCATGATTGATTAGAAATGATCAATCAACGGTGCGAAAGAGATTCGATCGAAGTCATTCGCGGTCTTGGTCTCGTTCCTTCGTCGAACAAATAAACGGGACACTTGTCAATTATTATTCAATGACGACGAAGCAGAGCAACAGCTGGTCATCCGAATGGTAGAAGCCGGAGCTGATAAAGTTGATAAAATTCTGCTCGCTGGAGACCCTGTACCGGGAGTTTATTCACTGCAGGCTGATTCGCTACGGCAACCCAACGCATTTTATGCTGTGTGAATCCGTGCGCTGTGCTTTGCACAAGTGCAGCAATCAGCGTCTCCGTATTTAGTTTTAATAAGTTGTTTCGTACCAGTCAACGTTGCCGAACCGCATTGGGTAGAAAGATTTTTCTCTCGTTTCGTCTCAGCTAGTCAACAGCTTTGAGTTCCGCACTTGTTAATTCGGAAAAGTTTTCAACTTTCAAAGAACGTGCGCAATCTAGTTATCCGCTTGTCGAAGTGTCTCATGTTTTATTTTGCCGTTGGCGATAGTTACGGACTCGAAACCGATAAGGAGTTGCTTCTGGCTAGTGATGAATTGCCACGAAACTTTCCCTCGATATCAAAACCGAATTAGATTCCGATTAGTCAGACGGTCAAATCGACGCACGTCGCGAGCTTCATTTGCTATAGTTTCGTAGGGTTAACGCATCGTAGAGTTGGATTGATGGCTACCCACCGAAACTAAGTAGCCGAATGAAGATTTATTTCACTAGCGTTTTAAGATTCCCGAAACGCTTCCGCCAGATTGATTCTGTATCACTGGCAGACCGTTATTGGACCGAGCCTAGTATAAATGGCGATGGTTACCCTCGATTCCTGGTCAATCTATTTTGTTACTTGCCTAAAAGTTTCCGGACAAGCGTCGAACTCGGTAAATCAATCTAGAACACTGATAACATCGGCTCTCGATTCTCCGAAAGGATCGCATTCTATATATTACAGGCTTATTTCGAACTGGCAGCTTCTGTATAGCGTTGGTACTTTGCATCGTGCACGTTCGCTGTGGATCGAGTCAGGCCTTTATAGTGTTCCAGATTAGCGGTGTCGCCTCATATGATGAATTATTATCGAATGCCAGTAGCTTGTGGCTGGACCAATTTCACGGATCACCAATTAGCCGTATTATGGCACCAGAGTCATGTTATACTATATCCCACAATGTTATTTTCAGGAGTGACAATTATTGCGGTGGATATCCTCAGTGCTTTGTGTTCACTTCAAATTTTAATCGCAGTACTGAACCGGCTCTTGACTAAGTCTCAGTAGTCGGGGCAGATGCTCGCGAGATTTTGAACCAAGATTACGTACATATTTTACAAGATTAGTATTCCTGGTTGCTCAACAACTCAAATTAGCCACTCAAAGTTCTCACCCTCTTAACGAATAGTATTCAGAGACTGCCTTAAATAAATTCCGTGGTTATTCTTCTCCTGATGGCGCGGCCAAGGTACGAGTGAATACATTAAAAAATAGCTTTAATTGCTGATCTTCAATCGACTGGGAGGAAACGCTTGTGGGACTCAAATTCGAAGAGAAACAGGGTTGATGCATGGAAGATTGGAGAATTAGTACGTACTTGACATTTTGTTTTATTCTACATTAAGCAGGATTAACCCAAATCTAATTACTATACATGTCCAACAGACCGTTAGTCGCTAAAAATCTGGAGAGGTTAGGTCAAGGAGAGGAAAGGAAAAGGGCTCTTATTATAACGGGATGAAACGCGATGGTTCAACAAGCAGAGGTCTGGGTCGTCAAAATCAAGTCCTGTCAAGTGGTAAAAATGTACTTTTGCTGCATTGCAGTGTCGTCCAATTATCGTCGATCATAAAACGATCAAATTACTCGACTCGACAGCACGGTAGTCGAGTCTCAAAATACCAGCCTTACTTTATCATCCTGGTGATAGTCAATTCACTATTGCCAAAAAATGATACCGGTTCTTCAAGTTGTTTTTCCGACAAGACCAATTACCCGGGCATCGGTCGTATTAATGACCAATTCATATATCACACATTATAAGGATGTCGAAGGTACCTGAGATACCTTTTCATACCAACTACCGGGAAATCGGCACCGTAAAACGACTACCGGCAGTCATTTGTAGATTTCTTAACCGTTTTGTACCATCTACTATAAGCTTTTAGCGCCACCCGCAGGGCCTACGCCGCCGCATCCGAAACCAGTTAGCCGGCCACTAAGCCCTATCACATCGGTTGTAGATTGCCCGAATCCCTTTACCCCACTTTATTTCGTCACTGAATCCGTTGGGAATATTTGAAAACGGATTAGGCCACCTTTGGAAAGTCATTAACGGACTGAAAACTACCAGTGGAAAGAAGTGCCTCGAAAGCTCCCGGTCTCGGTTCCTCGGGGGTCCGTCGCGTTTCAGTATCAAACTTCGAAACTGAAGAAACTCGGGGAGAGATCGACTGTCCGATCATTCCAGACAGCTATCACACAGTCCACGGTATTCCTTATGCCTTCAAACTTTATACCTACTTCTGAGATGACGAAAAACGACGAACACGAGAGACGATCTTATCACGTCGACGTAAAGACTGGATAACAGCTTATGGTAAGTGGGTACTTCATGTAGTGAAAAATAATGGGTTAATGTTTCAGGCGATCCTCTACCTTTTGAACAGTGGGTCGATGATGACTAATTTCTACCGTCGATGATACCGAGAGCTTGACCAGTGAGTCTTCCAATAATTCTCTTACCTTTACTTGTAAAATGATGATTCCACCCGAATGTGCTCAGATGTATCCTTCCTCGAAATGGATATAAATAACTCATTATGCATGCATTCTTCATCCTGAGTTCTATTATTTGAACTTTTCTTGAATTATGCAATATGTTCTGCTCATCAATGTATCTTTGTTTGATATATGTACGTACCTTACAATTAGAGTCGTGAATTTTGAACCCTTTGAATTCCCGCGTTTGTAAACTTCAAGGTATATTTCCTGAACAAGAAAAAAAAGAATAAAAAAAAACTGAAAAGTAGAAGCTGTGCACTGCAACCACCCGTTGACAACAAAATTTGCTAGGAATTCTGCCCTTTGTGAGTCAATCGTGTTCGCCGCTGATGGGGGACAAACAGGCAGACCGAAGAGTGCCTACCTACGACGTGAGTTGAGTAAGTTTAATAAGCTCGTAATTGAGTTTGACTGTGCACATCAGTGCTTGCAGAATTTCGTGCTCTTCTTGAGACTCTGCAATTTAACTCGTAATTTATACGGTAAGTGGACTGAAAATGAATGTATTCGAAACTGTTTCACTTCGCTTTATATCAGAACTTG
Organism: Euura lappo; assembly: GCA_018257835.1. Lineage (NCBI taxonomy): Eukaryota > Metazoa > Arthropoda > Insecta > Hymenoptera > Tenthredinidae > Euura > Euura lappo. The sequence goes on from JAEUYN010000570.1 coordinate 56,520, forward strand.
TACTGCAATTTCATGAATTATCTTTACATTTGTGATTGGACAATTTTCAAAATCATTTGTTCTCTACCTGCTTATCGACGAATCCTTGCTTTATTGCGTCATAAATATTCGAACGTACCTTTCCTATGGCTCAAATTCTAATACAGATTATCAATTGATTAATGCAGACTCCACGTGCATATAAATATTTGCTAGCAAAGCTCAACAAACATTCGTAGGAAGTAGCACGTAGCACGCAAATCGTGTCCCTTCGAGCGGAAGTAACTGCAAACAGTAGACCACAGCTACCCACCACTCTCCCTATCAGTAAATGGTTATTAAGTGTCACCAGATGGCATGGATCAATTTCACAGTTCGTACATGATTTATTCATCACTTGGAACACCTGAACCGAACGGGAATTTGTTTGACGGTTTAATTTCACCGATAAAAATCGAACCATTGAATTTAGCTGCTTATCGTAATTTTCATTATTTTTAATCACTATCAGATTTGCACTTGATATATTGTTAAACGCGAGCGCTCTCAGTTAGGTTACAGTCAAACCAGTTTCTGGACGCGAAGTGCATCACCTCGAAGCCGGACGTAACTTTACCTCGCTGTTACTAGTTTAGGCACCGTTTGTACGTTGATCCGAGTTTCGACGTGGTGCCTAATTCATTATTATATTTGTTTTTATCGTCAGTCGGAAAATGCGAGAACGATGGGCGGGTATTTTTCTGCTGCTATTAGGCGTAATCGTGGGACAAGTCCACTCGAAAAGTTACCAACCTAAGTTACCAAAGAAAAGTTACGAAAGTAAGTGAGTTCGGACGATGAGCCCCCAGAGTGAGTGAATTAGGAGGTTCATTCCATTTGATCAAGATACACCGTCAAGTTGAAATTGTTACATTATATTCATTGTCCTTCGACGTTACCCCCTGATTTTCGTTGGAATTCTCACGTGCAAAACTTTAGAGGAAAACAATCGTAAAAACATTGACTTTTATACATATAGGTTGTTACGGCGACTTCATTCTGCAGACTGATTTCCAATTGTTTATTGCAGATCAAGATATAGGAAAGGAAAACTAAATTATTTACTGGATGAAACACGTTATTAGGATCATTTTGTGATCGTCAGAAACAATTCTCACTGCAGGGTTTCCAAGCATTCATCAAATAATCAGTACTTGTCGCAATTGTCAGTCATAACTGTCCACCATTTTTCAAAGGGCACGAACCTCCTTAACAATAATGTTTGATGATTTTCAGGATTTGATGTCTACGATATTGAAAATTGGGATGATATGAAAGATGCAGGGAAAAACAATACCAAAAACCATGACGTGCAGTCTGATGGTAAATAACTGATTCTATCATTTTCAACTTCAGATAATACTTGACCATGATTTCTCGAATTCTTCGTAATAATCATAATTTCGGTGTGTCAGCAGAATGGGGGACGAGAAATTGTGGTAAGGCAATCAGACTTTTCTGTTCCAGAGATTAGTGAATTGGCTCGAAGGTTCTTCATTGGTCCACTGATGAATATTATATCCTGTCAATTCCTATCGACCTGCGATGATTCTTATGACGATTATGAAGATTATCTGGAGTATTCAGAAGAAGAAGTAGATCCAGCAACACCGCAACGACCACAAAAACCACAGAAACCGCAATTCCCGCAAAATCCGCAATACCCGCAATATCCACAATATCCACAATATCCACAAACACCGCAGTATCCGCAATATCCACAACAACCGCAATACCCGCAATATCCACAACACCCGCAATACCCTCAATATCCACAACTACCGCAACAACCCCAACAACCACAACAGCCACAACAACCTCAACAACCTCAAGTACCTTATAATCCTTATAAGCCGCCACTTCAAACACCCCAGCGGCCATTGCGACCAATACCACCGCAACAACCACCCCAATGGCCACCAGAGGGGGGAGCTCAGAAACCTGGACAACGACCCCAGAGGCCACCACAATGGCCACCACAGGGAGGAGCTCAGAAACCTGGGCAACCTCAAAGGCCACCTCAGTGGCCATCACAGGAAGGAGCTGAAAAACCTGGCCAACCATCCCAGAAGCCAACTCGATGGCCACCACAGGACGAAGCTCAAACAACTGGACAATCACCTCAGAGGCCACCTCAATGGCCATCGCAGGAAGGAGGTCAGCAACCTGGACAACGACCTCAAAGGCCACCACAATGGCCATCGTGGGAAGGAGGTCAACAACCTGGACAATCACCCCAGTGGCCATCACAACAAGGACCTCAACAACCTCAGGGACCTCAACAACCTCAACTACCTCAACTACCTCAACTACCTCAACTACCTCAAGAACCTCAACAACCTCAACAACCACAGCAACCACAACAACCTCAACTACCACAACTGCCTCAACAACCTCAATTACCTCAACAACCTCAATTACCTCAACAACCTCAATTACCTCAACAACCTCAATTACCTCAACAACCTCAATTACCTCAACAACCCCAATACCCACAATATCCCCAACAGCCGCAATATCCCCAACAGCCGCAATATCCACCTCAACAGCCGCAATATCCACCTCAACAGCCGCAATACCCATCCGTACAGCCAACACAAAACACGCCACAACAACCGGCTGAACCACAGCCTACACGAATTCCACTTCCAACTACAACGTATTCGTCTGAAATAACGGAAATGATAAATCCGGATTATGCCAAGGACTGTCCCGAAATTCCAAGTGATTTCTACAAGTTCCCTTGCAGTCCGCATTTATACAAGGCGCATAATGAATCGGTTGATTGGGCCCGAGCAGATGTCATATGCCAAGAGGAATCTGCTCGACTTGTCTTAATCGAAAATGGGGCACAGTACGATAGTTTGATGGAGATGGCTAGGCAGGCGTACAAGATACCACAGATTGACTTTCTTGCTGGCTTCTTTCTAGAACGTGATATGCCCCATCAGTGGAGAACGTTGGACGGTAAGCCGGAAGATGAGTGTACGATCATAATGGGTGGAGGGTCGTAAGTCTGGCATAATTAAAAAAGCTCCATTCTATGTCATTCTTTGTTTTTGTTTCAGGTGATCTACTGCCTTTCCAAAAATGGGCATACCTCTATACGGAGGATGCGAAACCAAACCGTCAATGCGGTGGATTTACTGTTGATCCTGTTACCCGATCCGAGGGCATGCAATCTTATGGTTGCTACGATCCACATCCCTTCATCTGCGAAATAAAACGACCCCTCCACTGTTTATAATAATCGAATGTCTTGGATTTCTCGCCAAATTTATTCTCAATTCAGCATTAATTTTAATTATACTTTGTTAGAATTACGATATAGTGTATATTCTGTAATTGCAAGAAAAAATACTAAAAATATTATCGCGTGTATAATGGAATCAGCGAGCTTCTCATACGATTGAAAATATCGCGAGTGTACTGAATTTATCACATGAATTGATTGCGAAGTCTGAATAATGATTTTGATTATCAATTCTTCTAGACCTTCGTGCAATGCCAGCTGGATTCCAATGCTGAATTTATTAGACATATTCTGTCGAATCGGGTGCTGCAACTGAATGTTAAACTTTTCCAATAACTGTCGTATATTTCGACGAGTTGAAATGTAATTACTTCTGCTTTGCTGAACGTTTTTCACAAATAATCGCAAATGACAGCGATTCTCCTCCATAATAATTTTACGGTTATTTTTTCCGATATCTAGACTCAGGACTTACTTCTCTTCGCCCAAGTATCTTGAGCTGGATTTCGCCTCGTCATAATCTTTAAGTACTAATGCCACCAGGCATTAAGCAACTACCAAAACACGGATCCAACTTCTGCGGGGATAATCTTCGGGACAGCTAATTCCCCACAGTGTCTCAGCTAAGCCTTTCCTTGCTGGGCGTCACGATGCCACAGAATAGACTAAAGGGAATCAGTCCTTCCGAAACTGACTCAAACGAAATAGCAAAACTATTACTCTTGATTCATATGTCAACGAATGGCTATCGGTCCAACTTGCGTATTTAGAAATAGTATATTACGATACTAGTGCAAAAGGTTTGTTTTCGCACGAGTGGGAGGTTTGTCGCCCGAGCAAAGCGAGGGTGACAATCTCACGAGTGGAAAAACGACTTTTGCACATGTATCGAACCAAATTTTATATCACAAACGTGGGTGAAGTCCGATTATACGCACGCTCGCGTGCGTAAAGTCGCACTTTACGCACGGAGTGATATAAATGTTATTTCGTTCCAAGGCGACGTGGATTTTGGAGTGTAGAATAACTTTGGAGCCATTTGGGAATCTTTTTCCCTGTACAGCAAATCGGGCTCTTCTGATCCTGGTTAAGACCTGTTCATATATAAATCTGCAGGAGCGAATAGAAAGCTTCGGGTCATACACGACTGTGGAGGCTACGGCAGTTCAGAGATTTAAACCATTCGTGCTTGGGGTGAATACGTTCGACCCTTGAATCAAGATTGGAATGTTGCTCCGCGGTCTAACCCTCCAAATCTTCAAATCCCTTTCCACTGACCCATATTTCTAAAAATATTCGTCAAACCTGTTCCCCGTCGCCTCAAAAATTTCCCGTGATCCGTTGCCCTCTGTGTAAACGTTGCACTGATAAATCCGCATGGCATATAAAGTTATACCGTCTCCGTTTACAAAGGACTGAGATTTGAGGAAGGATCAAACACCCGAAGCACGTACTTTTATTCACTACCTACTGCAACAATCTACAATTTCTCGCCTTTGAGCAAATTCAACTCTCTCCTTCTCATCGATGTTAGATTGAAGATTGTTCTTGAAGGTACACCGGTGTTCGTTGGTAACTAGTTGCCTCCAACATTCACGTCTGACGTCGTCTATTCATAACATTATTACATATCACTATGAAAAGAAGTTTTTTGATCAGATAATGTGATGTAAGCAATCCAGTACCCCAAAGATATTCAGGTTTTTGGACACTTACAACGTTATACAAAAGATTGTAAGGGATGAAGAAACGTTGAAAAATCTTCCTACCAGAGACACGAAAAAACTCCCTCGGTTTGTACAAAAATGTGAAAGTTGTCTTCATCAGACAATGTAACGAGAGCGCTCTGATATCTGGATATTCTTGTTCAAGCTGTTCAGCAAGGACCAGCCAAGCTGGAGTCCCATTCAGCTTTCATATTTATCTCCTTTACTTCGAAGGCGTTCAATTCAGCAAATTTTATGTCAGGTGGGATTCAGGAAAACTGCACATATTAGAGGTTCAAATTCATTTCGGTACTAAGGTACTCCAGCATACTTCCGGCCTTTAATTGAACGTGATTAAAATGTTCCCTCAGGGAAATTTACCTACTCGCAATCTCCTATGTGACCCGACTTCGACATCGTCGCCTCCAGGCGGTGCTACGTAGGTACTCACGATAGCAAAATGTCTGCACAGTGATGGCGTATACGCACGCACGTGTGTGGATTTACCCGCACTGTGTGCCCTCACCTCACCAGACATTTGTGTCATCAATTGAGGGGCATATCGCTCGCATGTCGTGCGCCGGGAACGAAATATTACATTATTGGAAAAAATGTTCCAAGACGGGCTCGAACCCAAGCTTGGCTCCACGGTCACCCATCCAACTATTAGTCGCGGTCAATGTTGCTTAACTTCGTTGTTCGACTGAATTCCGGTGTCTCACGCGCTCCAACCATGTCTTACGAACTTTGTTGGTACTTTATCGTCATTATGTTGTAACAATGGCGAATTATCTACTGATATATTTTCACTCGATGACACCTCCAATAACCGACCATACTTATCAGAGCAATTGATGTATATCAGAGTTGTGAAAAATGCATTATTCTAGTAATGCATTATCCAATTCATTACTCATTGCATCTTTGATAAGTAATGGAATTTTTGTCCATCACGCATTACCATGCTAATTATTAATGGAAATTTGCTGCATTATCCATTACATTTTTAATGAGTAACGGGTTTTTCTTTATTATGCATTTTTTGGTAATTAATAACGGATATTCGCTCCACTATTCATTACATTTTTAATGAGCAATGCAATTTTTTTCCATAAAGCATTACTTTGGTAATTAATAATGGATATTCGCTCCATTATCTATTACATTTTCAGTGAGTAATGCAATTATTTTCAATTACCCATTATTTTGGTAATTATCAATGGGAATTCGCTGCATTATCCATTATATTTTCAATGAGTAATGTAATTTTTCCCCATTGCGCATTATTTTGGTAATAAATAATGGGCATTGGCTGCACTATCAATTACACTTTCGATAATTGATGTAATTTTTCCCTATTACGCATCACTTAAGTAATTATAGCTGCAACAAAGCATTTTTTTCATTCGATACGACATTGAATGGATACTGATGTGAGTACTAATTTTCTGTCGAGTTTTTACTGAGTGTAATGATAATGTCTAATAAATCATTTAGTTACGTCAAATGATTAAAAAAATATGATTGCGATTCATTACTGTAATCCAAGCTCCTAACTCAATCTTTCAGTAATATGAATAATAATGCGATCCGAATCCGTTGCCCATTATATTGGTAATGATTAATGCAGTTCAAATCCATCATCCATTACTTTGGTAATGAGTAACACAATTCAAGTAATGCAGTTCAAATCCATTATCCATTACTTTGGTAATGAGTAATACAATTCAAATCCATCATCCATTACTTTGGTAATGAGTAATACAATTCAAGTAATGCAATTCAAATACATTATCCATTACTTTGGTAATGAGTTATACAATTCAAATCCATCATCCATTACTTTAGTAATGAGTAATACAATTCAAATCCATTATCCATTACTTTGGTAATGAGCAATGCAATTCAAATCCTTTATGCATTACCTAATCAATTATCAATAGTTTCACAATCCATTGACCATTATTTGAGTAATGAATAGTGCATTAATTTTGGATTACTATTTTCGCAACCCTGTAATTGCAGACTAACATCAATAATTGGTATATGCACACCGTGAGTCGCATGTTTCCCTCATAGCGTGATAACACTTGTGATGCGAAAATGAGACTCATTTCGCACGCACTCAGCTTCTTGCGGGCGTGTGCTGGCCAATACTGTGCGTTTTAGCCATCACAGAGTGACTCTCACGCCATGAGGGCTACGTGAGCAGCACGATTGTTATCTGGGTACTCACGATAAAGAGAATGGGACGAGTCATAGATTCACGAAGTACGTATATTGCAGCATGCCTACCTGCAGAGTGAAGTTCACTTCCCGTCGTACACCCTTCATACTCAGTGTTTAATGTTGAACTTGAGGTGAGGGTAGTTTTGAAATTTCTTCTTGCATAATTTCAACATTGAATATCGAAACAAAATACACGGCTCTCTTACCGTTATGACTGACCAGATTTATGAGTCCTGGCCACGACACGTGAAAAAAATTGTAACCGTTGGAAAATTTATCACTCGATGAATATGCACTGGCGTGCTACGATTCTGCCGTAAGGCATACTAAAAATTTGTGCATGGAAATGACATATTAATGCAAAGTATTCGCGCGTGCCATTACTTACACACCTATCCAAACTCACAAATTCACACCCGATGGCTCAGTTTTTTCTCCAGCACATTTTCACTATAATGTTCCGTATTACCTACCTTCGATCAGACGAAATTTTACCCGAGTCAAATCATGACGGATAGGGATAAAAGCAAGACGAAGGGTGCGGCAATCCGATCAGCCAAACAACCGAATTGGGAATTAGGACAATCGATTATCACCATTACGAAAGACCAGCTGGTATCTTATATTTCAGTCGATTTTTCCTTGGAGGGTGCAGACAAATCTTCCTGTCCAATCGGCCTATCCCTTGTTTAATTTTCCCGATTGATTGTGCGCCCTTCCGAAAGATTATACTGGTTGATTACAACAGTGGACGACACTATATCTTCTCTTCATGTCTTATTTCAGCCTCACAAACTGATATTGAAACTGCGCTTCGGTGATCCGTGAAATTCGGCTGATTGCACATGATTCGGTTGCGTCATATCATCTTATTGACAGATTATTTTTCCAATTTTGATCTAACGACAATAGTAATTTCGATCGCCTAGCTCGAACCGCTTAACCGTGAAACGCCTTGCGACAAGGGAACAATAGCAACCCCTTTGCGTCGCCGGGGCGGTGAATCAACGGCTTTGACCAACAACTGACTATCTAATTATCCTCTCTGTTGTCTTTGCATTGATCGAACAAGCCCAATTCGCCTGAACCACCCTGTATTATTATGCACAAGGTTCTACGGTGCGTAGTTCGGGGTGATAAGAGCTTATAAGCTTCCTCTTGGAATCCTAATTCATATGTAAGACCTCTAATCTATCCTCTTACTTTTGCATATCAGTTGCCAATTTGAGTGTGACGAGATCTGAAGCACGGGAGCTCGATATCAGCAGAGGTCGAAGGAAATTTGAACCCAACAATCCCATCGTTCTGCGGTTTGCCTCTACGCGTAGATGCGATATAGTCACCTTGGATGGTGCGGATGAAGTTTGATTCCGTACACCTAGGTATATACCTACATGATCGCAAGAACTTTCAATCGGGTGTGGGTATCCGGCCACCCAAGTCGTGAGCGATTTCGTTCAACTCGTTGATTGGTGGAGTCGATTCAGTCGGGTTGCTTTTTTGGGGTCAACACAATCAGGAGAGCATCCGTCCGGATATATCAGTCCGAAGGTCCTCGAGATCAAGGATCTTAGTTGATATGAGTTTTGAAAGAGGATCCGTCATACGGAGATTCGATTAGAAAATCATTCGATAAAGTTCGGAGGAAGGGACCCAGAAGACTGAAAGGATGCAATTGCAGGTTTCGTTTCGTTTTTCTGAATGATATCAATAATTACGGACAGACTTTAACCACGGTGATAAAACGCTGAAAATTAAAGCCCTTCATCAAAAGAGTGAGTAGCTAACGTTGGAATGATGGAATCTTCTTTGATCGCGTCAGAATTAAAATTCAGGGGTCATGAATCCAATGGAAAGAAAGAGATCAAAAGTTTTTCAGGACGGGTTTTTTCACCCTGTACCAACGTAACGTTGATAAAACCGACCGCTTACTAATAAATACATGTGAAAAAGTACGTTGGAAAAAAGATTGTCAACTCAACCATTTTCGTTTTAAAATATCATTGAACCATAATTGTGTTCGGACAATGTCCAAAGTTTTCAGATGGATGGACCACAGGCTGAATCTTCCTTGAATCAACTGGATTTGATCTTCGTGCAGAGTCTATCGATTACCTACTTTCGTTTCAACCGTGTGCATAATACGTGGACGAACCCATGTCCCATTAAAATACAGAACAAAGGCCGTGTAATTACGTTGGCGATTGATGGGACGTACAGTTTTCGGGATAGGGAAGCGCTCATTTGCGATTTAAACGGAGTTTTACTCGTTTGTGGAATAAGAATGAAAGTAGAGGTGAAGAGGAGGAAATTTATTGGCCGAGTGAACCGCGATTGGCGAAAATCGTATTTCATTAAGCCAATCAAAAAGTTGCTTCAACAAAACAACGGAGCTTTTGCCAGACTGCAAAAGAATACAAGTACAAAATTCCAGAGCTGATAATTCCGTCCAATTATTTGTTGTTTTGAACCTCTGGTCATAGAAGTCAGGAGGATGAGCACGTGGAAAAGCGGTTGATCACTTTGGGAAGCTTGCTTTCTCCGTCGTTAGGGATAGCGATAATGCTTCAGAAACAGTCGGGTTCAATCGTGACGCGAATGGTATTAGCTCGTGAACTTTTGTTCGACAGTCTAAAGAGTGAATTCATTCGCCGAAAGTAATACACGGAGTCCCCGTTAAATGTCGTGGTTTAACGAACCACAAGAAATAATCGTGATAAGTCTAAAATATCTTGGTGATGAACAATGGACAATTTACCGAGTTGAACGATGAAATTTCAATTGAATATCCAACTTTACTAAACCCTTTGCGTAAATCAATGCAAACAAAGACAGCGACTACCCACTCAGAGAACAAACTCATTACAACGACGGTATCTATTATCTACATACATTTATGGCATTAATAGAAAATTGCAAGAAGTTGACGCTATGAACATGAATGTAATATTTTATGCAGTAGAAATGGAGTAATCGAGGGGGAAATAGATCGTTGAATCAACTTGTCAATATGTTTATGAAATAATTTGAATTCACCTGAATTGATGAGAATTAATTCAAATTCAAATGATTGGAGTTCACGCAAATTATCGTGAATTATTTTGAATCTACAGAGAATACTAAAATTATAATTTTTTTTTAATTATCAGGTATTATTACAAAAATGGATTGAATTAAACGATTTCGGGCTAATTAAATTAAATTGGAAAATTAGAAAAATGGAGTTGGATTAAATGAATTAATTTGGAAAACTACAACCCAACAAATTTTTGTGTCACTTTATGATGTACGTCGAGTTATTTCCTCCTCGACTGGAATATTGATTCCGGTTTTCCATACGTTGTACTAAACTATGACTGAGTGGAGTTTAAATTTTATTATTCACGTCGATATGAAAAAGTACGTTACGTTACGATAGGCACTCTAATTTACCACCCTTCAAACACGGTAGAAAAATAATTCTCCCGACGTAGCTCCTCGTCGGAAATCTGATAAAGACCAAAGAGTTAATTTATTGCCAGGCGCGTAACTTTACCTAATAACGAAATATCTTTCCTGTGAAGTACCGAGCGAATTTCGGCAATGCCTGTCAGTCCCAAAATTAAATTGGCGATTACTTTGTCCGATATTTATTATTCTTGGAGCGTCAGGTGAATTTATACCTTCAGAATTTTGCTTTTATAAAGGTTTCTCTTATACCGTGCTTCGACTCCAACGCGATACTCGAACTTAAATTTTGACGTTTTGAATCGGCCATTTATGTCCAGGTGCAAAAAATCGGTCCTGCCTCGTCTGATTAGCTCGAGTATTCACACAGCTCATCGGTGAATCCAAGCCAGTAAGAAAAGGCTTACAAAAACTCGCGCCAATTTTTGTCTTTCAATGTTTCGAACGAACAATTCATTCGCCAAGAACAAGAACTGGCTTCCTCGTTGATTGCTCAGCTTCAGAAGCATCGCCAATATCGTTGGGATTTCAGAAGCGGTCCATGAAGTGTGACAATCGGATAATACTTGACTGCTCGATTTCTACTTTGAGCGCTTCGTCTGATTTCAATACGGTCTGTCTCAAGTTCCAAGAGGAATACTTGATCGAGAAAGATTCCTCCTAATAGTTTTCCGAAAAATAGCAACAGCTGAACGTCGAAGAAATCCGGAGCACTCTGGATCTTGTTTTTTACCGTTTTATCGAAAGAAGTGGTCTTCTGACCCAGATTGTCCTTGACGGTGGAGAAAAAAATCGTCAATGATGTCTGAAGGTGTATTCACAGCAGTCGATTATGTTGATTCATAGTTTGTGATGTTGAGTAATAAAAACGGTAATGGATCCTGAATGAAAAAGTCTTATTAATACCTTCATCATCGTTTTATGAAGGCATTCATGATTATCGAATTCGGATAGGCATTCACCATTATCGTAAAACGTTTCTCACCACCACCTGCCAGCTACCACCATTACAGCTGAATATTTGCAGCACGTTGAAATTGAAAAACTATTTTAATCTTTAGTGTCTCTCGAGGAGCTCAGCTCTCTACGTTTGTAATATAAATTAGCCTACAAATCTTATTTTACAGGAGCGATGGATACCGGAAATTGCACGTTATTGCAGTTTATGCGATTTCAGTTTGATCTTTAATACAGTAGTGAAAAAGTCGACTGTTGATTGGTCGTTTCTGTTATCTAACTGTTCAAGTACTCGACGTTTACAAATTCCGATTGATTTAGACTGAGCAAAAAGGAAATCGAACCTAATCTTTCTACCTAATAGTGACATAAAAGCGTTAAGCATAAAAAAGCTCGATGAATTTTCCTTTGCTGCTGACCGCCGACGTGTGATCCTCGTAATTGAGAGTAAATTGCAGACGTGGAAGGGAAGGTGGGAGTAGGGAAACTGGAAGTAGATCCGTACGACCACGTACTGATGATTAATCTCTTCACGTTTTGGTATACCCGTATATTGTGGCAGCCCAAACCCCACTTTCCACATTCGCGCCATTCCGTCAGCGAAGACAGCGCGCGTGACTTCTAAACATCTATCCATCACCTGTTGGTGCACCTTATTTTCCGCCGGATCAGAAAATGAGAACGAACGAATCGAGCTTGCAGCTATCAAGGCGAATACTAAAAGACTTTGAAATAGTCATTGGTGTATTTCGTTGGGAGCGAATTATAAATGGCGCTTTTTTGTCTTGAATACACATGTATAAGGAATTTCTCTTCAATTCAAGATACACTCTCTCATCCGAATTTAGATTCCTTAGGATCAGCGTAGATAATTTATCGTGTTATCCCCACGGTTTCGGAATTTAATCTTCTTCAGTACGTGAGTCTGGGTATTGAGAGGCGCGTCCTCTTTGAGAAAATCAATTGACGCCTGAGCCAAGTTCTTTGGGCGTCCTCTTGTTTTCGTGTCGATTCTCTTCAGTCGCCCTAAACTCAGAAATGGGAAAAAAGTTTCGCGATCCTCAGGCGTCCCTTTCAAAAAAGCATTGAATTTATTTCGACGAGCGAAGAGCCGGGTTTCGAACCCGAAATGTATGTGCCTAAAGTGGGGCTAAACCTGAAAAAAAAAATGGAGCTTGAGTCCGTGAGACTAACTGGAAACAGAGTGAAACTGCTACCTACCGATATTCAATAATCTTCGGCGAAATTCAAACTGTTCGTTTTTGAGACAGTAAGGCCCCCCTCGAAACAAAAAAAATCAGTTACGAGCCAGATAGTTGATTACGTTTGGTAGCAATGTCAAACATGACAAAGGACTGCTGGCTGTTTGCTTTATCTGTTTTACTGTGTGTCATGAGCACGCGTAAAATTATAGTACCACTAAAGATCAAAGATACGTGAGACGGGGTCCACATCTACGTTAATTTTGAGTAACGAGCGTGATCGTTCTGCTTTGTAGTTTCCCACTAATTTTTTTATAATTTGTTAAAGCACCGAACCGGGTAAAGGTGCGATTCATTGTTTCGTCGCAGATAAAGAGCTGGTGGAGTATTCGTGAAAATCCCCGACATTAGCGACCTCGCATAAGTCTCACTACGCCGGAACTTCCGGGTTCCGTTTGCTCGGAGTCTCGTTAACAGTTGACAGAGTCGGAGTTAGCTCTTGGTTCTTATTTCCGCAGTTCCCGTCGTAAAATCAGAAGGCGTGAAAACCAGCTTTAGCTTTAGGAAAATTCTTCGGCACTGTCTGCACGATTGTGCTTCTTTTCTATGTGAGATGTCAGACTCACAGTAATCCTCCACTCTCGCTAAGAGAAACGCGAGCCTTGGGCGAAGCGGAAGTGGCGTTAGGTTCGGGTGATCCGTGAAAATTCAGCATTTTTTTACCGCCATATCTCGAATACTATTTTTATCTCTGAAAACTCCCACAGGATCATGGGCACATATGTGCTATATGCATATGATATCGTGTTGGACTTTGTGAGCCAGTACGGAGTTGGCAATACGATGCAAATAAAATTCGCCAGGGATTTTGTTACCATGTAGCTTCAACAGTTGCCGGAAAGCCCGAAGGCTGGGGGCTACATGTTCAATACAATATTGCATGGGCTGACTTTTCACAAAGTTCGCGAACTCTGTGTCGAGCGCTTCTATACCGTGCTATCCGAATCATCGCATAACAGATTCGTCGGATGTTGGATAAAAAGTTTTGGAAATTTGATTCTTCTACTGATGATGCCAGTTCCTAATTTCGTACGAAATTGCTGAAGAGGGACTCAAGAGGCAGAAAATCACTGACAGTGAGCACATGCGAAAACACCCTGACACCGCAGTAGCCACTCGGCATAAAAATGGAAAAAGTATATCTAAGCATCGTGAACTCCTCGTGAGACAGGCTGGTGGAAGGACGTCCAAGATTAAACCAGGCGACTTATATGGCTCGAATCGTAAACACTGTGCCAGATATAGGAGGGCGTTTCACATCAAGTAGAAAGAGGGAATTCCGTTGTTGAATGGACGTGAAAATTTTAAGTGGATAACGTCGACGTATGCCTAGCTGCATGTCTGTCTCATATATCGCGGTACTGTACTGGAAGTGGGTTTCGTTTATGTCATAGAGACGTTGATAAGGTACAAACTCCCGAGGAAAAAGGTGCATTAAAAAAGTTCACTGATGTTTTTAGTGACCGAAGTCCTGGTCCGAAAGCTTTCGCTGCCGGGCATTTTTCTTATCTATAGTCTAGTACTCTGGAGTCATAAATACGTACGTCATTCTTACGCGGTAAAGCCGAGACTAGCTTTCGTCGCATAACGGTGACGATAACGTCGTAGAATCATGACGTCTTATCAGTAAAACGTTTACTGAAATTGACAGCCTCCCTCCCGGATTGTCGGTCCAGACGCATGAAACCACTCCCAAATGTGTTTGCTTCTCAAATATATCTCACTGAGCGTCTAATCGGTGAATTCTACTACGTCGAGAATCGATACTCGACGAAAAGAGAGTTTGACGCAAAGAATAGTAGAAAGCTTTTCCGTGAAAATTCGTATAAATCATCGTAGCTATAGCATGAATTGTTTTAATTGCTCTAGAACACTGCGCGAAAGCTTGAGTAACAGGTGGTAGGTAATTGTACACCGTTGAACTGATAATTACCAGTTAGTATAACCGAGTGGAATTCCTAACGAACATTAGTGGGTGAAAATCTTTTGATCATTAGGTGACAAACGGCTATTTTTTAGCGGTCTGACGTTTTTTGGAACATTATGCTGGGTGGATTCCCTCAGTGAGCAATCAGGACCCGCATCTGAAAAATTCATACATCTTCCTGCGTGGCTCAGTTTCATCGTTCTTTAGTTTTACCCGAAATTTGTTGAAGAAGAAATAGGAGACTGTCAAGAACAAAAGTTTCGCTAACCAAAGTTCCATTAACCAGCGAATAATCCTGTGCTTTGTCCGCACGCTTCTGTAACAAATGACAGGTCTTTTTCTGCTAGGTCAATTAGTTGTAACAAATGATCATTATCCGTCCTATTTTTCATCCTGCTCTTTTCGTTCTCGTGTTACTTTTAGTTTCGGTTTTAACTATCCCAATTTTGTAGCAGGTCTTTCATTGAGTCGTAAGCTCATCGGATAAACTCCATCCGTGTATCTCCTTTCCTTTTTGTCCGACGTTGTAACTTGTAATCGACATAACAAAGGATCTATCTTTTTCTCTAAATCTCTACGACCTATCCTATTGCAGACGGGTCTCATATTGGATCTGGTCCCTGGCTATTCGACAGTCTGAATGTATGTGACCGTATTTTGCCCGTATCGAAAATGTAATTTACTCAAATTTACACGAGCGTCAATCCTTCACTCTCTGTCACCAGCCAATTTCACACGGGATCAAAAGTGTATCTGCCAGTATCTGCCAACCTACAGAAATCAAAACTGATACGGCTTACACAATTCGGTACTAATTTGAAAACGAGATTTTGGAATTTCGCCACGCTATCAATTCAATTCGCCAAACAGTGAGATAGTTCCACTTTGTCTGGAGGTAGCTACTAATCACATATTCCACAATGATCATCCAATTAGCCAAATGCCAGTTGAGTAATTGACCGAAATCAGCTCAGTTCTTGCCTACAGTTTGTGATGAGAGAGTACAATTGTAATCTGGCATATCGCCACGAAATTTACGTGATAAATTCGATAAAAAAAAAAATGGTGAAGATAAAGAGCGAGAATGTTCAAGTTATTTGAAAACGCATTGCAGTGACAAGAGATGACGCAAAGTCTTCACGAGCTGCAATTACAAAGTTTTTTTATCGTTGCTACGGAAATCGCATAGCCCACTACGATAATTATTACCGTCTTGCGTAATGCTTGTTCCACTTAGTTTCCTCATCACTTTTCCTTTACGTTATAGCCAATGCCTAGCTGGGAGGAATTTTCCTAATTGATTACTTCATTAGCCCAACATGATCTTCTTGACAAAGGAGAGTAGGATCCAGCCACTTTCCGAATTGGTTCGTTACAGTGTAAAGTGGCCCAATTTCAAGCCAGAGTACCTACAGCATCTCATTTGGTCCATCCCGCTTTGCAGTAGGTACATCGCAACTACGCTAATGAATGATAAATGTATGACAAAAATTCAATTCACTGATTCAAGTCCCACTTTTCGACAAGCCAAATTGAGTTGGAAAATGCTTTATGGAAAAAGATGTCCTCGTCAGCCACACTGCGAGAATTCCGATGTGCTTTGTAGGTAGATAAACCAGCTCCTATGTCAAGGACTAGACTTCCTGAAAATCCCCGCCTTTGTGTGAATGAAAATATGGAAATCTGAGGCACAGGACCTTGTACCGTGGTAGGATGTGAGGATGAGTTAGAGATGTAGTATTGTTTGAAATTCTCACTGCTTTGTGTAGCGTTAAGATCAAGTAATTTTCTGCAGCTAAAACGAAATACTTTTGTGTTCAAGACAGACGGGGGGAAACATTGCGGATGATTAATTCCGCCTGGGTTCACTCCTACGGAATTTACCATCGTATCGTACCGTAAGTTATAAGTTTGTTCCTTATTCTGCCAAAAATCTCTAAAGCGTGGAATACTTGCTGAAACCTTCCATCAGAGAATGTCTAACCGTAAGATAGGGGCGAGTCGAGGAAGTTTCTTGATTCCCTTGCAACGAGATTTATTAATCAACGGCCGGAAGTATACTCAACTCTCCACCTAGTCACCAGATGGTGATGCTATCTTTACGAAGTCTTGCTCCAACCCTCGTATAACTTGAACGGTGTCTTCGCCTTTCCGAATTAATTCATCAGAGACATAAGATCAATTGGTTCCATATTAATTACCTATACATGTTTCAGTCGCAATTGTAATCCGACGAGGACGAATATTGGTAGAATTTTCGCTCTTTTATTCGTTTATTGGAGTTGGCGAGATAATATTCTTTCACGCAACAAGTGGCAAGAGAGGTGTCCGAATATTAAACAACAATATTTACTCGAGCTTTTCTGAGCCGGAAATATAGCGCTCACTTCTTCATCGTTTTCATATACTTTGCGGTTAAACCCAACGGAGAGTCTCTTGAAAAAGAATTAAAAATTTTCGTGGGATTCACGAATTTCCTAGAAAGATGAAATCCCGACGTCATAACTGTGGAACTTTTTCCATAACGATCGTAATAACAAGCTTAGAGTATAGATTTAAGGGCAAGAAAAGAATTCAGGCTTACGTAAAGTATACTTTACTACTAAAGTTTACTACTAAAGTATACTGGATTGTTATAACAATCCACGAAGTGACTCCTATAGCAACGAAGAAAAGTGTGAAAGTATATTCATATAGTTCCCCATTCAATTTTATTTTCGCGTTGTCTTATGCTGAACAGAGGTTCCTTCAGGTCGAGCTTCCATCAGACCCTGGGAGACAAAAGCTCAATAGTCACGCAGATGTCGATGGATAAAATGGATCATGTAGTTCAAAGAAGTATATTCCTCAGTTGGACTAGTCACGCAGGGGAGTTGGATAACGAGGAAAAAGATTGCAACGTGGAAAAAACAATTTGCAGGAAGATATATCGATCAGTTCACGGGCTATTACACTTCATAAATACGTTTCCGAACGAGTGTGATCGGAGGTAAACTGCTCAAGAAACGCTGTTTTCTGAAACTCTTGCAAACACGGACGGCGATTACGCAATCTCGAACGGCATTAAGAACGTGCCTTAAGTAACGAGAGTATGAACACCTCTTGAAGGTTGGAAATGATGGAAAAAAGAACATGTCTTCTATAATTGCCACGGAAGAGGAAATTCACATTGCGATTCTCACATAAATTTATGGATCATCTTTCAGATCCATAACGCGTACTGTTCAGAGGTTGTGCTTTTGTATGGGGATCATATAATAACGGCTACGAAACTTTCACAGTATTTCTGAAAGCCGAGTGATGATGAGGGATGAATTTTGATTCTGGATGAAAAACATCGTCACGTTAGCGAGCTTTTTTAACCCAGGCTTGATATGATAATATAATAATACCGTACGCTAATGATGATTAATGTAGTTGTGATGAAGCTTTAGCCATCCACTTTTATTACCAAACTTATTATCCCGTTGTGGATAATCTTCTTCCCACGTTTTTTCAATGGTACAGTGAGTATTCAAGCTTTCGAATCTTTCCGTCAAGACACACGATTTTCCAGTTCACTTTGATAAATGATCCGAAAGCGTAGTCGACAGAGGAATTAAAGTTCCAAAGCCACAAGTGGGCAATGGAACTGAAGGAAAGGGAATTCGAGAATGTTCGGAATTACGTTTAGGAAATAAATCCCCGGAATCATCACGTAAAAAAGTTACTACGCCCACTCAGAAGTAAGAGAATCAAACAAAATTAATCACTGTTAAAGTAATAAAATTGTCTGTTTCAATTCAGGCAAAATTTTTCCGTTCCTTTTCTCCACCATTCGAAACAGTCAGAAATTTACATTCAGCTGGGCTGTTATTTGAAATTCGTTGGAAGGAGAAAAAGCATTCCATGTAATACTGATTGGTCATTACTATACGCGCGGTTAGAATGGCTGAGTATTTTTCAACCCTCATGGTCGAGATTACATGAGCACAAAATATTTTCCCGAAAAATGCTCAGTAACTTGAAAATGGCGGCGGTTTCCGTCTTCCACAAATATCCGACAATATAAACAGCTATTGCCCTTTCATGGTATTTATATTGTCAACATCAGCATATTATTACCAATTTATTATTTTAAATACTGAAAGTTACGAGGGTGACAGATGTACGATGGTAATTAAGCTCTTCGGTCGAGGGGTTAATCACTCTTTTAATCTGGTGAACACCAAATCGATGAGTGATTAACCCTTGGTTTCTGGTCGCCTTTGATTTCCTTATTTATTCACGTGGTACATGTGGTGATATAACAAGCGGTATTAGCTATTCTAACAAATCCTTCTATAACAGTCTTAGTCCCTGTAACAAGCCGGAAAGGTTGAAAAGTATCCAGTCAATTGCAATGTAATCCAGAGTTTGAATGGCCCTATCTAAATAGCTATACTGGCATGGTTTGGATTTTGTAGAGATTCATGACAGCGGTGGGCGGCTAAATCAGGCAGGAAGCTATCATTTTCCAGTAACCCCACCAGAATGGCATCAGGTAGGATGAATCCAGCCCAGCCATAATAGGTAACATATAACATCGCCGTCAGGGTTTACTCTGTATAAACTCCGACAGAAGCTCAATATGTTGACGATTGTTATCGAGTCTGATTTCGCGTGGCGGAAAATGCAGTTCATTACGAATTTATCTCATTGTATCATCAGTGATAGTGGAATAGCGCATGAATTCCGATAATCACATGCATAAACAAAGTGTTTAATTTATTGAATTTTCATCACAGTTTACTCGGAACTAAAAATGATTTAAAAAATTGAAAAACGAGTTTGGACTCCGTTTGATACAAAGATAACATTAACATCACCACGCTTTTTCAATTTTGTTTTTTCACGGTGATAATCGATGTTTATATGAAATTGTTTACATAAAATAAAAACGAAAATGTTTTATTTCCGGAGCGAATTAGCGAGACTTTATCGAAACACGGTTGTGTGTGTTTGTGTACTCCGGGACCGTTATATGCGCACTTGACGATTATTAGAATCAACACTTAAATGATCGAAATACCTGGGCCAACAGCGTTGACTCGTCCAAATATCCGCAAATTAAGAGCAAACACCCGGGCAACGATTTATGGAGCAATCATAAGTAGGGGATCTATTTCTCGCCTGGTTATCTGACGTATTTCTGTACCTCAGACATCGAGTGTGTATGGCTACAATATTTTATCATACCTTGGCAACCGCCTGGAGGTAGGCCATACAAAAATCACGATTACCGTTTTTTAAGATTGCCTAATGTATAGTCGTTTGTTTGAGAGGTCTAAAGTCTTTTGCAGCGTTGATATCATAAACTGTTTAGACTCGATCACTCAATATTCGAATAAAATTGATCAAGCTCTAACACATTCCGCGGTTCACATATGAACGAATACTTGTTTATGTGATTGGTGAATTTGGAAGCCCTGTACGAAAATTTCGTTAGAGGCCCAACAGCGAGATCAGAAGCGATTCTTCTTCATCGAGCATTCTTTCGTCAGAGAAAAATCGAACGGATGACTGATTCAAAATTTAATATCCTTACAGTTTTATGTCTTACAACCATTAATTTCATCACAAAGATTTACCCAATTTCACACTGTCCCATATCCATGACCATTTGACGAGCATTTGATATGATTTCACGGATATTTGATAGCGTTTCATGGATATTTCAAAACCGCATTATACTTTCATATAATCTCATAAAAAAAAAGAAAACGGTTAAAAAAAAAACTGAGTTATCACACCCTGGGGTAATCCGTGCAGGTTTAATCGTTTGGAAGAGGGAGGTTTGTGAAATGTGTTACCGTCAAGGCGAGGGTAAATTTCAATGTTCATGTGATATCAGCCTGTGCAAATATGTTTGTCCATGCACCCATACATCCTGTAGAAATACGTGTATATTTTAGTGCAATGAGCAAGTAGGGATGAGTAGATACATTTTCTTGTCCGATTATCATGCCTCTGTGATGCTACAACAATGGGCCTAGTCCGACGACTATTAATCCGTTAGATTTCGCTACCATGACTTCTTCTCAAGTGACTGATGCGGTTTCTCCGTTTTCTGATTCCCTCTATCTGACCCGCAAATCTATTGCTTGTGGCGTGGCGTAGGTTGACTATAAACTCTGTACAAAGAAACGTTTATCACTGCCATGCCGGAATCGCTTGGTGTGCAGTACATCTGGGCCTTTGCGAATTCTAGGTGGTTCTGGGTTCTGGTGCATTTAATTAGACGAGAAAACCACTTGAATGCAAATTACAGTCTTGAATTCCAGTCGGACACGCTCAGTTCCCAGAAGACATTTGAGACACTGCACTATGTAAGCTCTGCTTCTTTATCTATAGTCTATTTTCACGGATTACGTTACCGTCTGCAATAATTATCAGTTAATTAGTCCGTTTTATTTTTGGCTCGATGAGATACTACAGAGTCTGATTAAATAGGAAATAATCACAGGGCATAATTAATTCAAGTCTGTGGTACCTCGCGAGAGAATTACATCTCTCCTGAGTCCTGCTATGTTCACCTTGCTACCTTGGCATGTGAGATATTGAAATTTCAAACAAATGAACTTGATTGAAAGATTTTCTTTTTTAAATCTCCGTTTCGCATAATTCGCGTTAATTATTTATTCAAATTAGAGACATGTGAGAGCGAAAAAATTCAGACTTTTGAAACATTCAGGAATTCCGTATTGTGAAAACGTTTTTCTAGCACTTTTTATCATCCTGATTTGCTTCGGGGCATCCTTGATGGACGTAGACTTGTGTGATGGATTCGCTCGCTGACTTATAGGCTATTTGAGTATTTTATGACTTAATTAGCTGGCACGAGACAGTTACATACTTTTTTTCGTTTTACTTGACGACTGTAGCTTTTTTGTGGAATCATCAATTCATATTTTCACGCCTGAAACATCAATCTCAGTTTGGAATACGCGCGGAAGGAGTTTAAACTTATTTGCTACTTCATAATTTATGCAATCCTATGCTATGGCTTTCTCAAGAACGATTTCTCTTGTTATGACAAAGCTTTATCATATTCTGAAAAGCACTAATTGCATTAAATTATCTGACACTGCCTGTAATTCCAGCCAAAGACCAATATCGACTATTCAATATTTATTTCAATGAGTTTTGTTCAATTGTGTGGCCTGGATCGTAGTGACTTTGGTCTCTCGTGAGAAATTTTCAAATTCAATTATACGGGCGTGATCGTGCGCGCAAAAAATCTCGTTCGGGCGTATTGAAAGTTTCAACTGTGTTCTCGATATTAGAACACTTTTTGCAGCCTCCAAGTAGAATGAAGTTAGCTTTAGACTTTATGTGGGATGAATACGTGGGTCGTGTTTTGCGACGGTGATTATCGTACGGCCGTTGAATACCGGATTTAGATCCAGCTCGTTGAAACTCTGCAACCGAGTTAGAACACTTGATGATTAAGAGTCGCATTGTAGTTATCGGAATTTTATTTCACTCTGAATCCAGTCAATTGCGGGCTCCATCGCATCTGGTAGACGGCCGGTGATTAATACGATTCCGTAGTCCCTATCTTTCTTCACTTCAACTCCTAGACACGTATTTATCCTCGTCAAAGTCCATCGGACATTTTATATCCTTTGGATTCTATTCCGTGGATATCACCTACAACTTTCGATAAGGAAAATAAATGACCGAAGAAAAGCTGCCGAAAAGGTCGGCTTAATGGCCACGTAGAGTTCGCGGACCCACGTAGGAAGCCAATTGGCGTTAACGCATCACGAATCCGTCCAAGAAGGATTACCTACTTGATTTTTCTATAATTTGACAATCAACATCGACTGCGAGTGTCACGTTATCAATCTACCAGAAAGTTTAGCACATTTATCTGACTTTCAGATCGCATTTCAGCTGGCTCGTTCACTCATGTTTGTTTCATGATTGAATCTGTTTCGTTAACACGCGCGCTGCAAGCTCTGTTCAGAATAGCACCACATCGCGTGGATGGCGGTTCTGATCCCACCGCGAAATTGCATGTCAATACGCCACCAGGAGATACAATGTGACATAGTGTCATTATGGTGCTGGTACAATGGTTTACGAACATGGCCTCCGTTCGTTACGGCGTCAGGAAACTTCTACCATCGAATAGGGAAAATTTCGCCATTGTGGGTCCACTTTGTGGATGGAAAATTACGTCCAGGCGTCTTTTGGTAATGCTTTCATTGCATAAGAGCGGATCAGTGCTCGTTAACGTGAGCCGATCATTAGCAGGTTTTGCGACGGAGGATATCTTTGGAAAATAAGTAGCTGCTAATTGGAGTGAAGTTCAATGGAAAGATTATTTTCCCATAGAGCTTATGCATTTTTTCACCTCAATGCGCATCGCAACAAAAGAGATTTTGATATTCGCGTGGTATGTTCTCGGAACGAACTTTCCGGAAGTTGTTAGGTAGCGAATTAATTTCTGCGGATTAACAAAGATTACCCTGGATTTATGAGGAAAATGTGTCTCGTGAAAGGGTTTCGAATTGAATAAAAATTTTCGATTCTTGTATATAATAATATCATCGCCTATACTCGGAACTCGAAATAGAGTTTCGAATCCGACGAGATTCTCCATTTGTTGACTATCATCTACAGATTCCTTGATCAAACAGAGGCTGAGTATAGTTTCAGACGCCCTGTGACTCAACTTGCAATTGAGGATCTCACGTTCCATAATTTCAACTAGCTCTAGCCGAATCAGTTCTGTCCACAACGTTAGAATTTCCTATCTTGACCTTAAAAACGAAGGTCCTAAAAGCAAGGGACACGTTAATTTTGATTTGATTCTGCGGTCCGCTTCGGACCGTCGCTCGAGACCAAAAACCGACTTGACCATTTCCAGGGTGCGTAGATTCTGGTTAAAATGTATACAGACGTACAGCTTGACCCAGGGAGTATATGGTCCGACCAAATTATACTTTACATGCAACAACGGCTAACCGCTAAATTAATCATAAAGTTAGCTCGTATTCACGTATAAAGGGAGGCGGTATGAGTGCGGGTGTATCACGTTCGTTTGAACAATAACTTTGAACTAATTTTCTGCCAAGAGGGAAGCGAGGTGCTTCCGGCGTTACCACTCCCCAACCAGATACGATCTTTTCATTTTTCGTAGCCATCGGCGTTCGCAATCATAATATTTATTATTCGAAAGCTGTTTCGGCAATGTGTTACCCACAGCTATGCGTATTCCATCTCCATACGTGGGTTTTTTTTTTCGAATAGCTGTTACATCAGATTCTTCATCCTCGCTCAGTTATCGCTAATTGTAAGTATCTGTAATCGTGTGCATCATGCCGTAAATTCCCCTGACGGTGTATCACGTTGGTGAAAAGTTACAATTTCAAAACCGATTAGCTTTGTCTTTGAAAGTTTAGGAAAGCTATTATAAGTTGGGTATAGGTACGTCGTTAACGGCTGCAGGCACGTGTACGCCGAAGTAAAATGTGAGCCCGGGGATTAAGACTTTGAAGAAAATTTTATAAGATCGTGTTACCAAGAAAGGAAGGAAATTACTTCATCATCTTCGCGAATGTGGTTGCGTTAATCGTCTGGATATACAATATACAACGATTCATTTTTGCTTTCAAAGGGTTGAAGCGCCTGCTATTCTCTCCAAGAACGCCCAATTCCAACGCCAATATGGAATTCAATTTTCATGGAATTTACGAGGAATAAACCACGAAGAAGCGTCTCTCAATTAGGCTGCTACCTCGGACTCGAGGCCGGAAGCTCCTTTTTGATTGGTGTTAAATCATACGCCACGGAAGTTCAGGATGGGTAAAATTTGATAATCCGGGAACATGGCGTTGGATGTTATGTATACCCACTTGAAACTCGTCGGTCGTAAAACCTCCGGACGTAAGCAAATTCGTAGCAATCTGCTCTCACTTTATATCTGGTACATGAAAGTTGATTTATTTTTGAAATTCAAGTGCCCAGACCCACCCACTTAATTACGACCTTGACGGATATTCTCAAGATCGCAGTACATCTTCATCTTAAAATACAAGTATAGCTCGTAGTCAGAAGTGCGATTCGATTGGTACATGAAGCGCATCAGACATGCATCTACACATTTCTTAAAATAGACTTTGGCTATCTGATATAATCAATTAGAGAAAACTGAAAGAAACTGAATCTTAATTTTGTACAATTTGTTCAGATAATTCATGAAATCCGATTCTTTCCAACTTCATGTCGTTATATTATGTAGACTATGTAGAGTTTGAGTCCCTCGAGCCGTTGGTGTAAAAGTTGTTGGCTGAAGTTGCGGAGTTTGTGGTTCATTCGGAACCCTACATTGCGGTGTGAAACCATTCTTTGAATCCAGATGAGATTATTACCATTGACCGATAAACACATGGTGTAAAAATATGGTAAATTTCCTGTTTATTGGGTAAGCACGTACTATTTATAATGAACGTGGGTAACTGACCCTAAATCACTCCCTCCGCTATTATCGGACTATCGAAAAAACTACATTTATCTCGGGAAATTTAAGTGAATTTGATATTATTTGCGGTTGAAAAACTTACCTCGACTTGATCTTGTGAAGTTTGCAGTACAGTTTTGTGAAGCTCCTTTCGGTTCTTTGAATCGTTTGGAACGAATTTATATATTTTTCAAATCGTTATTCCCTGCGTGCAATTAGTTTTAAATTGTTTAATAATTCATCGGTACATTCCTCAAACTCATTTACGTTCATCGCGTTAAATTATTCCCTCCGCGTTTAAACCGTGGGCTTGCGATTATGAAAATAAAAATAAACTGCCAAAATGCTTGTCGTAATTTTTTAATATCGCCTCACTACAGGAATTCCGAAATTCATCAAGTATTTCATGCGAAATTTTTCACTTCATTTTCTTTCTACTGTTCAATTTCCTCTTCATCCCCCAAAAAACTTTGCACATACATTTATGTATCACCAACTTGTTAGTTTGAAACGATTCGTAACACAAGTTTCTTTCTCTTGTCCCAAGGATATTTAGCGTTACGCATATTAGAAAATATTCATTCAACCGATTCCAAGAATTCCACAATTACACTCGACGATTTCACGTGGTGTCAACGAGCCACTTGATTCTCGTATTCAGAAACAAATGAAACACAAAGTTTCCTCAACTTCGTCATTTTTTGAAGGTGCGTTTTTATTGGTCCATTACTTTTTTTTTTCAAACAAACTGTATCAGAGTGTCAGAATAAATGTTTGTACAGGTAGTTTACTTTGAATAATCAAAGTATCAATCGAAAATCAGGGTGCGATCTGGTCGAGAGAATTTCACGTCGCAGGCGGAGAGCGCGCTGCAAACTGAATACAGGCGCCACGACGGCAAGAGGACGGTCTCACGCAGTCGCAAACAGAACGAGAAACCGCAGCAGCCAGGATCTGAAAGCAGTAAACATATAATTTGAGATTTGGTAACAATCCAGGAATCGATGGTTGATGACAATTTGTCAGAACATGCGGGTCCCGAGGGCATACTATCCTGTTTGTTCTGCTTGATAACAACGAAGCGGAACCCTACACGTCTTGTCTTTCCGTGCTTGCATCGTGCGACTAACAATGTTTGCCCTTTAGGGAGGCCCGGTTAAACAGCCAGGTACAAGGTTACAGACGGAACCCTCATGTTACCAAAATTCGAAAATTCCTTTAACCGCTCGATTATCCGACGGGCTCGAATTGTTATACAAACGTCCCTGATACGCCACAGGAGGTTCGATAAGCGCGCCGAGTTAGCGAATACGTGATTATCGTATATCAAAGAACCGAATTCAGGAAATTGATTGAACCTCGTAATCCTTTTCACCATCCTCCTTCAGTCTGAGAGCTCGACACCGAAGAACTCGACTAAGTATCGCAAGCGTCGTGAACTCTTCGAGCTTGAATTAAAACCGTTGATTAATCCATGAGTTTCTGCAAACTCTCCGATTTAGTATACCAGTCATTATTCTCACTCCGATTTTCTGAAACTTCTTAATTAACCCGATCTGCCGAAGGTACTTGAACCGTAGAAAAGATCGAAGTGAGTAAAAAAAAAAGATGGCGTAAAAAGCGGCCAGCGAATCTTAAGAAATTTCACCACCTCCCAGACGCCTGAGACGTAATCACTAGACGTCGCCCTTTCGATAGTCTTGCGGGTTGCTCAGAATTCACTACACGAATGTGCAAAAATTTTCCACCACCACGGAGAAATTTGCGGTTCGATTCGGAATATCTTAGGTCACCCTGCGGAGTAGGAACTTCTCATTTAACTCGATGATAGTGGACAAGGGCTATTTACTAACGGGTTCGTTATTTGTTCTCCTACTACGATTTATTGCCTCTGATGTATGTAGTAATGGAACGTTTAGCGGAATTTGCCTCCTTAAGAACGTCGCGTAAAGACCCCTAAAATTATTCCGAAGCACGCAGCATGAATAATATTAGTGTAGCTCGTGCCTTCCCCCACAGCCCACGAGGGTGGCAGAAATGAAAATCCTTACACATCTCGGATGTTGTCCCCACATCAAATGACACGTATGACACGTCTTCCATGAAACATATTACGTAATCAGAAAATGCTCCACACGGATGATGATCACGATTTATCACGAGATTCTTGTGGTTTTTGTTCTACTTTTTTTCTAGAGATTGAACGGATCAATAGATCTTGTAAATCAATCATTCTGTCTCTTTCCCCGATATCGACACCCGAAGTGATAACATTGAAGAGTGTACAGGAAACTGTTTGAAGTTTATATGGATCAAAGTATACGCAGATCTTGAAAAAGATTGTGCAAACTTTTTACATAGGATGGTTTACGGGACGAATTTATGTGGTAAGGAACTTCTCAGTTCAGGTAAAATCCTATCCTATTCTGCTTCTATGTACCTCTTTCACACTTTAGCGAGCACCAATGAACTGTGAGCTGGTTTCTCCAATCTTACAATTAAAGAATCTCTTCAATACAATTGCACGAGCGGTTTCGAAGCCGAGGAGTCTCGCCTGAGGCTGTATAGAAGTTAGGTATCGATTTTCAACAATTTGTAGGTGTCGATTGATATTCACTATCACAAGTTTCTACAGTCGTTACGAATTAATGGTACTCTATTTCTGCACGCTTGGTGGCACAGATCTCCGCACAGCGTCAAGTGCGAGTGAATTTCCTTGGGACTGTGACCCGATAGATTCGCATCTTGACTCTGGTTGCGGACAAGCATATTCGAACTTTGCTTGGACAAGTCTTAAAACTTGTAGTAGTTTGGCTCCGCGGGGAAACTTGGTCTCCCCTATGTTAGTCGAATAACTTGCGAATCGCGACAAGACTTTGTATAGGTATGCACTTAGTGGGTACTTATAGGCTTGTCTGGCGTGCCCTTACCCTCACCCTTCGATGCCTCTGGGTTGGAGTTTCCCGAACTTCCTTTTATGAACTTCATCTAACTGATTCTTTAATTTCAAACGGTCTGAAGAAGGTTTCAACTTTATGCAGATATAGAATGTGGATAATGTATGGATATTCGTTGGCTAATTTCGCGTGGGTCGCCTCCAGACGTTCTTCAATTACTTCGGTAATCGTTCGTTTATGTTTCTCAGCTCCGTCGAGCAAACCGTTAGAAAATTTAGTCTCGCGGAAACTCTGATTTATGTGGAAAAAATTTTTACTGTTTGACGTAAGAATCCTAGTTCGTAAGGGGATCCCGCCGGAATGTTGATTCCTGACTGTAATTCAAACCCCGATGGTAACTTCACTGGGAATAAGTTAAGCCGTAAACTCCGCCTTCCTGTTTCTATCGGACTTGCAAAGTTGGTGTTTAAATTTGAAACAGTCGTGAACTGACTCAACAAGTTCACAAATTTTCTGAAGAATGTAAAAAATACCACCAGGCCTAACGCCTATCGCGTTATTAATGTACCAAGTTATCTTCACCCGGTACCACGTCTTGGCATAAATCTCAGCTGTATGTTCGTTGGATGAAACAAGAAACTTTCAAATATTGTTGGAAATGAGTGAATCGAATCGCAATTTCACAAGGGGCCCATTACTTTACTGTCTTTTCGCAAACATGTCGAGGGCAACAGGACTTGTCCGTTGCAATATCCGTTATCCGGCATCAGCAATTTGTATAATGTACGATCTCTCACGATGATCAGTCTGACTCTGTAACAGATGGGTCATGACATTAATTGAGAGTAGTTATCCGGGGGATTGTAACTATCGACAGATTTTTTATAATGTGAGCACAGCCTGAATCTCCTGGATTCACTAGTTACGAATTAGTAGATAGTCATAACCACGGTTTGAACATTTTCTCTACTTTAATAATCATGGTAATAAATTTCGCAGATTTTTGGTTCTGACGCAACATTCATACTTATCCGGATGTTGGAAAAGCGGAGCTTTCCGAGACGTATAATATATATTCGTCTCTCCGAATTGGGTCATATAAATTTTTTTACAAACAGCTCGCACGCCCTTTTGTCAGACTTGACGGATTGAGGAGATTCATCTCTCACAAAATGTAAGCTCTACTTAGCCTTGAAGTTTTGTATTCGTTACCTTCAAAAGAATTCAAAAGCAACCACAGATTCTTGGAATTATTTTCGATTTCCTCTTCAATATCTGTACCGTCCCGCATCTCTCCTTTCAATACTTTTGAACCCGATGCCCTGAAACCCAGACTTTTTCGTCAAAATGAAAAGTCATGTTATCTGAAGAATACCAATCAGAACCACTTCCGTCGGAGAAATCGTTTCACCTTGTATAAGCGAAGATTAGATGCCCAACAAATTAGGAAAGAATCCACATTTTTTGTACCTTTTTTTCTCGTACAAATTTATAAGAATTTTCCGCCAAAAAATTACAGTGAATCATACAGACTTTAATATTATTTTCCTACCCTCGTTAATTCCATCATAAATTTGCAATTATCGCTATACCGCAGCTGGTTTTGCCTTCCTCCTTTTCTCACGATCGCTCATTGCAGGAAAGGGGTGGTTCATGCATAAGTCAGGAGGCAAACGTCCGTTTCAATCTCAATCACCAGCCACCAGAACAACCCTCACGATAGCACGCAAAAGAGGTGTATTTGTAGCACGAATTCAGACCAGGAATATCGAGCTTTCGTACGGAGGTGAATTTATAGCCACCCTTAAAGATAGAATGCTGTTTGCATCTCGCCCACCTGCCGTGGCAAGTTAAGTATAGTGAAGCTTTTAACGAGCAATGACTCGAGGATCGGCTCTTTTCTTTTTGGTCTTCTTCGTCTCTAATTCGTTCCTCGTTTTTCTCAGTATAACTAAGTGGAAGCAATTTAGATCGGTACCCGAATCCGACTTCGATCTCAAGTGGTTAATCGAGGCCGATAAAAAAAAAAACACTACCATTCATTTTATTTCCCTAATCCGATCACGAGAGACTATGCTTACGAGGGCCAATTGAGATTCGACAGATCCATCGTTAAATCCGGGCGTTAAGACAGAACTAATGAACGGAATATTTACTTCACGATCGGATTGATATTGGTGAAGAAAGCTCAAAAGTGATTATCCTTCTCATGTCCAATTCAAATATGTTTACCTTGGCCTCATTTTGTCGTTTCGAGTGCGAAGCGAAGAAGAGTAAGATATACAGTTATGCCATTTGCTTGGGTCGTTAAATAATTTATTATGAGACGACAAGGACGTCGTATAATCATCGCTACGTTCATACGTCGACTGTGTAACAATACCATAGGATGACTCAAAAACCAAAATAAAATAATGGAATCCACAATTTTGTTATTCATGTGCTAATTAGAGTCATTAAAAAACTGGTTATTCCAGCTTTTTTGCTGTCGGTCCATCCCAAAAGTATTGGCTTGCACAATTTTAATTATCTTGACTGATGTTATTACGCCCATACATAGTCATTAATGGGAGATTAAATTAGGAGACTTCGGTATAACTTTGATGAAGACTGAAACAGACTGATAAAGACTCGAATATCTAAACTTGTGATAGCATCTGATATCAAAAGTAGATATTATCGATGAACTACATATACTCATGCACCGAGCTTAGCTCTGCAATCACAGCTGTTTTAACGATATCACGAGTCACGGTGTCAGATTCGAGGTCTCGAATGGCTTGGGGCTGGGGTAGATGTATTCCTGCATACGTGTGCTGGGAATCCGCAACTCCTGCCTCCTGTACGTGACATTATTGTTTTTCAAATATCAGAACCCTAGAGCTAGCCACGAGGTGAAATCAACTAGCACTGTCTTTAGGGTGGATGTAATCGGGATAGGGTACGATATCCCCAGATGGTATAAGAAACGGGATCCTAGACTCATGAACTACCGCAAGCTCTCCCTTTACTAGTAAGTTATAATTGGCCTTTCGTACAGCCTGATTATTCAGCACTCCAGACCCACGTGTCTTCCCTTCACCTTTGCCCACAATCGTAATTTATAATTGGTATACGTGACTCTGAATCTAGATTGACAACCTTGGTTATAGGAGTAATTACGACGGCTCTAATTCTGGCTTTCATTTGAAACTAGAGGATCAATTTGGTCGAAAAAATATATATTTTCTACGGAATCAGAATGTGATCGCTGAGTCGGAATTTCACCCTAAGGCCTGAACGCAGCTGGGGGGGATCTGACCTGTTGAATAACTCAGTGAAATTGGATGCGCGGTTAACTCTTGCAGATAAATAAATCAACCGTTTTGCTAACAAGTTTTTTCATGGTATAGTACTGTATTTTCCGTGCAATATTTATAGGACGCTTCTGCATTGCATTTTTATTTTTTCAGTTCAGGTACGAGGCTGTCCCTTTGATCCACTGAAGAAATGTTTCCCTTGGTACTCCGAGACTTTACTGCACCTTGAACCAACTACATTCTCGGGAAAGAACTTTGCCCTCGTTATAGGCACCAAGAGAGCACAGTGGGTTAAATGCCTTTTCTACCAAGATGCAGACCCCAGGTTTACTTTTTTACTTTTTCCGTTCGTTCATCCGGCGCTTACGACGCCCCCTTGTTTTCTCAACTAATTTATTCTCTTTGTTTTCCATCTCCGTTTTTTATAACCGTTTAGCATTTATATCGCTTCCCACATCGGAAGATTCGCGAATTTTTAGATAAAGCACCCCGACAGTGGTTTTCGATGGATAAGCTCAGGGCTACAGGTTGCCCGATGTGGGGCAGAATATTGATTCTTCGAGCTTGACTCGAACTTGAATCTGGAATACAGTTGCTTTGTATCTCGAGTAGCTTAAATACAGAATTCGAGAAACGTATGAAGATCTCTTGTTTGAATGAGAGGGAAAACATTAGGGTTCTGATGAATTGACTCTGATGCCCTTTCAGTTTCGACCAAGCCGGAGTATTTGATAAACAATTCCACTGGTTGTTTTAGGGACCGTTCATGCGGCTGTGTTTGTTACATTCGAGTTTATTTTGTACCGCTTTATCTTCACATTTACGAATATTGTACCACCTCCATCACACGATTCCATTACGCAGGTCAATATAATTTGCCAACGTCATAACCTTGATTCTTCATCGCTTTCATCGTTACTTCGACACGGAAAGAGAATGGAAACTTTTTCCGAGTTTTCCAATAAATATGTTCGAAAAGGCTTTAAAAGACTCATTAAAGACCCATTGCGACGTGAGACTATGTAATCTATAGTTCATAGAAGTGATCTTTATATCAGAAACCACGAGCCTCACAGATATTCGAAAGAGATTGGTAAATCAGGGTTGCCTCGCTAAGAAAGCTTTGCGGCTTGCGCGAGAGCCTTCTGAGCTTCTGAGCTGATCCCTACTTAAACTTTGAATCCCAAAAAAGTCATAAGATTTAGTGTAGATCGATATAGAAATAGTCGTGGGGGAGATATTTCAATCACTCACTGACGCCACCCCTTTAGGCTGTGGCAAAAAGAAAACGGTTATATCGTACAGGTTTCTGGGTAGCCCGCAGTCCCGAATATAGGGGATTCTCATATTCCTTCCTTCACCGATTAAACTTCATGGTACCTGCGGCATGTGCGGTATGCGTCTCATAACGAATTCCTGGGAAAAAAGAAATAAGATATCCTCCCGATATGTGTCAGCTCTCATTAAGATTCATCACGCGACTCGCTAGAGCACGATGATAATCGATGCTCGATCCTGATGGGATTGAATTTTGTAAAGCGGAAGTAACAATGCAGCTGAAAATTGTGCAACTCGGAAACTCATCAGCTCCCAGGGTTTATTTTCTATAAAAACATACCGTCGGACTACACGCGACTGGATACGTTCGCAAGAACAATACACAAATGACGTGGGTATGTACACAGACGAGATACTCCCATTGCAATCTACACTTGGCGATAATCACAAACGAAAAACGTAGTGTACTGCTGCAGGGTATTTTGCTCAGCCGATTTTTGTCGGGTTATTCATTCGCGTTGACCTGACGAGTTTTAGGGATTACCGGACATGAAACAGAACTCAGAAATTGGACTGAGCACTTACGTGAAAATGTTTCGTTTCTGTAAAAGTTCTCTGCGTCTGCAGTACTCGAGTCACATACACGAGCCATAAAATTTTTATGAGGAAATACCAGAAGAATTGAATCCCTACTACAGAAGTTTCTTTTATGGGTTGTGGGCCCTTATTCAATTTTTTCATCGTCTGCACCGTAAGCTTTGAATCGCCGACCGGAATCACGTCATCTTCGCAGCCTTCCGTTTCACCGAGTGAAAAGCTAGTCCTCGTTGACTTTTCTTTATTTACTTTCCTCCACTTCCCATCTCTTCCTTATTCTGCCCGTCGTCCTCTCCACATACCCGACGTAGCCATCGCGTCGTCACGGTCCCAAATCTCACCAATTTTTTTCCTTTCTTTTCTTCTTTCTTTTACTTTCGTATAACTCCGTGAGGACTGAGCCCTCGGATTATATACATATACCATTAGACAATGGGCGCAGACGTGAAGCATCCGATGTTTAGTGCGACCGTAAGCAGAATGACCGAACTCTGCCACATTGGTTGCTCCAGGAGTCCAAGGATCAAAATGTGGCGAGCAAAATCACTTCGGTTTCCTATCTATGAAAATTTGGTAAGCACTTTATTCGGTCACTACAACTTTTGCCTCAGGGTCAATTTTTTGTTTAATAGATTCCAGATCCGACCATTCGAAACCCATTTTCACCCTCAAAAGCGCTCGCAAGTTTTCTATCTACATTCAACTTGCTTTTGTCATCTTTCGTCGATCTAATCTTTTCACCATTATTTTTGCCAGCAAAAAAAACCTAGGGTAAGTTTACTATCGATGGACCCCCCTAAGCAATGTTGGTCATAAAAATTGCATTTTGAGTCGAAAATGCAAAACCGCTGGTGGATGTTTTCCTTGAAACCTATTCTACAGAGCAGTCACGAGTCACCGAGGTTATTGTTAATCGCGGATTATTTATTACCGATTTTCTGTTTTTTGAATTTGGTCCATTCATGGCAACCCTGCTCCATGAATGGACCACCCCA
The DNA here is from genome assembly GCA_018257835.1 of Euura lappo. Lineage (NCBI taxonomy): Eukaryota > Metazoa > Arthropoda > Insecta > Hymenoptera > Tenthredinidae > Euura > Euura lappo. The sequence goes on from JAEUYN010000570.1 coordinate 90,874, forward strand.
TCTCCTTCGATGGACCACTAAAAATAATGAACATAAAACCATATAATGACCCAATATATTGGTCTAAATGATGAATTGCTGACGTATAAGTAGATTTTTTAGATTTTTTATTAGAATAGCAGTCTCAAATCTTATAGAATGGATTTTAATTGCTCAGTAGTAGAACGTAAGATGGACTTATCATACTTAAAAATATTACTGACAAAATAGAAGTAATATTTCTTTTTGATTTCACACGACTGCGAAAAACCAAACCATTTATCCGATGTAGACTCAATATGAACTAGATAAATATCTGTTTAAATGTTCATTAGTTTCACCACAGACAAAAATGAAGCATAAAATTCTTTGATTTTACACCTCTAAGAATTTCAAAATAATCTCCAAGTATTTAAAAACAAGATAAAAATACGTTCAAATAAATTGTGGGTCAACCATGATAGATGCTCTCAAAAGTGTCTTACAAACTGAAAAAAGTATAAATGCCTTCCATGCTGGTCCATCCATAGCGCTGTTACCTGGTCCATCCATGGAAATTCGCATCGCAACACATAACCTATCCTTTTACCACAGGATGAAAAGATACGAAAAAAAACCATCCAACACGATTTAGGAAAAATCACCGATACAAGGGTTCAAACACGTTTGCAAAATTAGGAAAAATAAGATCAGAAAGGGCCAATTCGTACCTCACTCAATTTTAGCACACCTATGGCACCCGGGTATGTGACTGTTTTTAATATGGCCACTCTTTGGCCACTAGTAGACTTGATTCGCACTCATAGCAACGCCAAGCACCAACACATACCTGAGATATACCACCGGTCCATCGAAGGCAACGGTCCATTGATAGCAACTTTACCCTAATTCTTCTCATGATTGCCTAGCGGATGATATGATTGATGTTCAATTCCCGGAAAATGGACCCCGTTAACCGACTGCTATCTCATCACCGAGTTTGCTCGGGGCTATACTCCGCTCCCTCGTATCGATATCTCCATAAGAGCATCGTTAAAAAATTGGATGAAACTTGCGGAAAATTATTTCAGAGCGATAACGGTAAATTGGGTGGCAAGTGCGAGTGGAAAGTGGGCGCTATCCGATAACTATAATGTCTGCAATACGAGCCGAAGGTGCAGAATAACATCATTGAGGAGCTGACGTATCACTCACGCGTAAAAAGAGCCATAAAGCGGAAAGCACATCATTTGCGACGTGTGCATGCGCCAGCTTTTCCCTTTTCAATATGGCATCCAAAATCAAACGTTGAAAGCAGGCTACTATAGTCACTAGATTATTACACGACTTGTTTGGTGAGCTGTATGAGAATTCTTTTTCGCTGTAGACGTTACGCAATGTCGTTGTAATGAGTAATGAGAATGTAATGTGAATAACTTTGGAAGGGTCCTTGAGTTCTTGGTAATTCTACCGATTTTCTTCATCTCGTTGAATTCGCGAATCTTGGCTCTTGCTTCTTACTTGTCGCGTTAAGTAAACTAGGAGTATACGTATTGCTCGTTCTTACCCGAAATGAGGTGGAGAGTTTAAATTCCCCAAGGTGCTGGTTATAGTCGTGGGTAATGTGGTGAGTCGGTGAGAAATGGTGAGGGGATACTGCAATACAACGCCTAATGGTACCGGCTACAATAAGTAAAATACATAAATTCGCGTCGAATTCATAAATCAGCGCATGGATGTTGTTCATCTTGACAAATAAAACGAGTCCGTTGAAGAGATGAGTAAAGCATTACCTCTTTTCCCAGAGATAATAAAGAGCTTATCAGTAATGGTATCGTCACTTCTGTAAAGATTCAAAGGCTCCTTTCCAGCTTTCCTCACTTTTCGAAGCCGTATGAGATCTTTTATTCTGATATTTTTCAGACACTTGGACAAGTTCGAAGATGGAGAGTTTGATAAATTGGTTTCGAGTGGTGTTCGGTACTGCGAGGGTGGCTCGAAATTGACGTGACCTAAAATTGATCATTTTGGCTACCAGAATAAATGCGTAACGTTAGGGTTTTTCCTATAAACCCCTGTCCTTTACCAATTTAGCAGTGAGAAGTATTCTTAAGTTCGCTAAGTTTGAATGAATGTCTTCTTTGTTCTTGAGCCTATGAATCCTACTAATTTAGATTAATTGCTCTCAGCTGTTAGATTTCAGAAACAGAAAATGTAAATCGAATTGACGGTGAAACGGTCTTTCTGTGAAACTTGGCGAAAGTAAATTGTATTCAAATACTCAATCGATGTATAATAGTACAAATATTATAAGCGTTACCACTAACACGGAGACAGAATATCATTGTAAATGAGGTAGAGATAACGTGTTTGCATCTCGTTTATGCGGTAAAAAACTGAACAGTTGAGAGTACCGCAAGCATCTATCAACCATAAGTATATTGATGTAGGGTGAACGTTGATCAAACCTCGATGTTTACCACGTACCTACACGTTGTCTCAAGCGATTTAACGCGACGCAAGCAGATCCGTGATACGTCTGAAATCCGCCTGGTATAGTTACGGGTACAAAATCTTCTCCATTTCCGCATCCACATTTAACTAAATCTAATGGCTTAGCAGTGGTGTGAATAGCCACTGAAACATTAGTCGCTTATCGTCGGAACGTTTTCAGAAAGACTTAGTCATTTACCATCGCAGTTTCAAAGTTACTCGTTCAATATCCGGAGCTTCACGCAATGAGTAATGAATGTCGAAGAAGAGAGACTCTACATATCCACAATTAGAAAATTAAGTCTACAGCAGGAACGGAATTGTTTGCAACAGCAATTTTGGGTGTTAAGCCAGATCGTGACTTGATTGAATTTCTGATTGGCGGAGATGAATGGCCGTGCAATAATTCACCGGTACGAGGCCTAATCAGGTCTTAACTTGTACCTAACACTGCAGTCTTGGGTTAGCTGCTAACCGATGGCGCAATATCCGTCGAGATAGAAGATTTTCGGATTGAGTTGGATGTTCTGAGGTGTTCCTGAGGTATTTGCAGTCTTGTCCTCCGTTTATCTCTGTTGACAGCGATCGTGCTTTACTCCTGGATAGCAGATTATGCTGATCCTTGAAAGGGGGTGAATTTAGTGTAAGTAATTCAGGTGGAAAGCAGGAGTCTGGGATGTCGTTTTCCTGCGCAACCTCCAGGCTGTCCACAAGTATTCTAGCTATTCCTGGCGACGCTGGTATTCCGACGATGAAATAGCGTTACTCCCCCGCTAAAGAGAAGCCATACGTCAGACTGTCTATACACCGAGACTGCAGAGTTCAACAACTTTGTGCCATATCGGTTCACGTAATTTTCGTATTACGCTTCCAGACTGGATCCGGACGGAAATAGATTCAGCAAGACAAGCAGTATTCGGTAAGATTTGATGGAACGAACCTTCATTGGTACACAACATCAAAGCTTCTTTTTCGCACGTGATTCCCATACGAGGGAATACTGAGATAAGTTAGACCTCGTAGTTCGTCAATTCATCCTTCAGGGATCGTTTACTCCTCCTCCTGTATAATCAGGATCTTCGTTAGAGAAAGAGGCGGAAATTTGTTTTTTTGCCATCAGCTTTTCCTCAGGAACGTTTTAATGAAACTTTTAGAAATTGAACGAAATTGAGATCAATCAGATTCACGTAACAGCATCTGGATTGCCAGGAGAAATTTGTAGCAATCTTGGTTATACATGAAGGACTATAACGTTTATCAAGCATCGTTAGTATCGATTTCGACCCATATCTACCCTTTTGTTATGAGATTAATGTCAATGAGAATCGTATATCCACGGTAGCCATTCAATCCAGGCGACGTAAGACTTGCTAATTATCTCGTCACAAGGATGGGAAGGGCCCGAGTTGACTGATACCTTAGTCTGACAAGAATCAGTGTCGCTCCAATTAACCGATGTCTGCTCCATTTCATCGAATTTAGGCTGTTCCTAAAATTGTGGAATATTTCTGAAATCATGTATAACAGTAAGTGGAACCAAATTGCCTTGTTCCGGATCTAACTCAAACTTTTACATCATTTAAAAATTCATATCAAAATGAAGTTCCTAAATACTAACACACTTTATTCCAAACAGACTGAATTTCCGTCTATCAGACGATTATTGAAGCTGGAAGGTTCAATAAACGTTTCCGATACGGACATTAGGCCTGTTTTCACACCCGAATGTCGATCGGGATACTTACGTCGACTGGTTCCGAATTAAATGACAAGAAAAAGGTTCCAGAATTTATGTGTTTTCACACAAAAGAGAAAAAAAAACATGTTTGATATATCTGTCCGAGGAAAGAGAAGTCAGTCGTACCTAGACAAAGAACTTACGAAAAAGATGGCAAAAATTTTTTAAAAATTGTATCACTATTGTATCGTCCACGATACTGGACTGGTACTGGCAACAGATGTTGAAGAAAAATGGCCTCATAATAAATGCAGAACATGGGGTTTTGATATTCCGAGCATGAAATTTGAATTGCTATAGAAATTTCAGTGTGATCAGTCCGGACGCCCGAACTGACCTGATGTACCCTTTGTTGCTCTGACGGATGGATACTACCAACTGTATGTAACCGGTAATTTGGTCATTCTCAGCATGAAGTTACTAACCGTTTAATGGAAGCTTGACAAGACTAGTCCGTATGATAAAGAAAATCTATAGAAAGCTGAGCTCAGGGAAGAACCGACAGAGCAATAAGCTCCGTAACCTGTGAGAGCTTTCAAAGCTCCGGATACGGCCGGCAGATGGAAGTCCTGTTTCGAATCGAAGCTCATCATCCGATTCGCACCGAAGAATCATTACCTGCTGCTGATGCTGTGTTATCGGATATCGAATCGATATTACCATTATTGAATAAGTTTTGACTGTTGGTATACGAGCAATGCGATACAACTTTTCATACCTAGTTTTGAATTACTGAAATTAGTTGGTTGGGATCGTACCGGAAATGTGTACGTACACAGTCATTTAATATCTCGGTTGAATTGAGAGAGAGCTTGGCTCGTTGTTTGCGGAGTTTACAGTTTACAAATGGTTCGTAGCGTTTGAAAATACTTTGGTGTTCCTTTAATGTATGCAAAGCGTGGTTTAAATTTCTGGGTCCAAGCGTAGGTGGGATTAATGAATGTGACGGGTATATGAATTGTCTGAATTGAAAAGGCGGACGAAAAAAGTAGACCCGAAAAGCACAGTCCATTGTTGCATGGTTAGTGATGAAATATTATTTAGTCTCATCACTAAAGGTTGTATCAACTTTTTACGAGGTTGAAAGCAAAGTTTTTATGGTACGTTTTTTCTCTTTGCACTTATCAGCGGCTGCGATAATTCAGATGCGAGCCCTTCGACTATTCTTTTTCTACTGAAAACCATGAGGTTATCGAGTGCTGTAAAAATTTGAATAATATGAATAGTTAAGAAAGTACATGGCAGCACGTCTGGCAACGTGAGATAAAATTTACTGCACCATTTGCTCTCGGTACTACCTACATATCTTGCTCGCGACACAAGGTGAAATTCTTTATTTATTTTTCTCAGAAGCTAAATTGAGATCCTGAATAAAACGCGGATTCACAAACAGCAATTTTTATTCGCGGAATTTTCTCGCAACTCACCGACATTGGAAACTTGAACGATTTCTCAACTTTTGTTAACATTGAAATTCCTCAGCTGACCGTTGGTCTCGATTCTAGAAAATATTGTAATTCAATTAACGTCTGATACGCGCGTTACTTGATTTGTCTCTAATTGAGTTGATTGCGCCGTTCAATCGATATAAGCCATTACTTTGGAAGGACGAGGCCAGAAATCACTGCTCGTTGTCCTTCGGTATCGTCAACTCGTTATTTTTTATTGCATTCGATTTATGTGCGTCAAGGCATCGTTCTACTTTACCCCCAAATGGTGGTGCCAAACTATTTGCCCTAAGAGCTAACGAACAACATCGAATTTAGAAAATCGACTAGGTATACACATTCTTGCCCAAAGGAATTCGACACGTAGTGGAAAATGGCGTCATAATAAAACATATAAAAATGAACAGAGAGGCCTATGACCGCACGTACTATATCGGCGAGATTATGTTGCAGCATAGCTTAAGCTTGTACCGAGACACTGCCAAATAAATTCATATGGTTATATCCATTCTGTTCCAGGATTACGCAAATGTCCCGAGATATTCTGGCCGCCAAAATCTTCAGCGTTCTATGCAGCGATAATACTCAAAGATCTCGTGGAATTCCTCATATAAGTTTAAGCGTTTCGTCAAATTGGTTGGAATTTGGATACATTGCGAGTCCATAAAATACCGGTGTGACTATTTGCACGGAAGTGTGAACGGAATAGGTTCACGCAGGGTCCACGCAGGGTTCACTCCAAAAATAAAACGCACCGCAATCAGCGCGGTCGAGCTGGCAGTGCCAACAAATTCAGCGAAACGGGTGGAGCAAGAAACCTGGGAATGGGAGAACAAATTAGCAACAAAAGAGCAATTGAAGCCCTAACATAGTCCGATCTCATTTTTCCGAAGTGGTGACACTCCAAAACATTTTCATTTTCGCGAGTTGGCGAGCAATCGCAACTTTTTATCTCGCTTTTCATCAGTATCGCAATTTCCATAAGAATGGCGCGGGATCCTTTGTCTTCCGTCGTCGAGGGCGCGAATCTTGCATCTTGTGAAAAATGAAACCGCTTCTTTGATAACTTAGAGTTATCGAACGCGATACACTCATATATTCGAGAGAACGTGTTTATTGCGCCCTGCTGCTAGCAAGGAAAATGTAATGTCGCTTCAAGCATGCAGGTTATATCCTTGCACTCACGTCCAGCTGCTCATTGCCATGCTGAAGGGAGTATTGAAGTATGTTTCTCCTGAATAAATATCAAAGAATTAACACTGCTCACATAAGTTCAAAGATCTTAGATCATTATGGAGAACCAAAGTCAGATGTGACATTCGGAATACGCCTCGAAGGGTCTATTTTCTCTGCTCCATTGTCATTCCCAGCTTGCGTCTTCGAGCGCAATCAATTATGAGTCTTTACCCACAAAGTAGCCGCGTCACTTATTTTCACTGATATGAACGCCTACGCATAACGGGCGCGAAAAAGAAGATAAGAGCGCACTTCCGCATGAAATTCCGAACACATACATCCCAAAATATATCTCTGTTTCGAGCAACAAGAACGACGAAATCCTTGTTCCTAACTAAAATGATAATGACCGCTTTCAACTGGTGGTCGCGGCCATTACCGTTTTAGTTAGGAACAAGGATTTTGTCGTTATTGTTGCGCAAAACAGAGATATTTTAGGATATATGTGTTGGGAATTTCATGCGGAAGTGCGCTCTTATCTTGTTTTTCGCGCCTGTTATACGTAGGCGTTGATATCACTGAAAATGAGTGACGCGGCTACTTTGTTATTGAGTCGGGTGTTTCTCGAGAGATAAATAATTACTTGGTTTCGATGAAGCGTAAAAAAGTGTTTTCCGCAGGTCAAAACCTCCATGATAAAAGTGAATTACCCTAACTCTGAAGATATTCGATACTGTAATACATAGGCTATGAAATAGTTCTTCTCTCTTCGCTAAGTTTCAATTTCTGCTGTAATAATCACATCAAATTGAATCGGGTTATCCTGAAACTGAGACGACGGAGTCATCAACCATACTGCAGTTTAGAACTTCGACGGTGAAACCCGCCCTAGTTGTTTGAACTGAACGAGCTGTAAGGCCATTGTTTCTGAACGTTATCAAGTAAGGATTCAGAGAAATTCTCGCCTTCTCTTGTACCCCAACTCCCAACTCTGTCAGTGCCAAATTAACTTAGTAGAGGTAGGTACTGTCGAAATTTTATGGTACCGCTTCGCCGCCTGATAGCGAAATGGTATCTATGTATGTATGTATGGAGTGTTTATTATGCCATAGCCCAGGTAAGGCCTGAAGGCAAAAGGAAACAAAATGTATTACAAAGTGTACAATATAATTAGCAGGTAAATAATTAGATATCACAAGAAATGAAGTTTGCGAGTAATGACAGCACGAAAATTTATTTCAAATTAATGTATGGTATGAGCTTCCCAAAGTGCTGACTACTTTCGAGTATGAAAGATCTTCGAGGCATCGGACCGAATATCGATCGAGGTTATGAAAAACAAGTTGACTCCTCACTGATTAATCAGACACGGAGCTTCCCATTACTGTATTTCATCAAACTATGGAACAAAGTTTTATCATACATTTCAATCTAAACGATAGATAACGGTGTGAAAAATATTACATTTTTTTAATGAAAAAAGTGCCCGAAATTAGTCCATCTGGAATCATATTTGTCATCGACTATCTGAGTCACATAGTGTTTGATCGGAACTATCTCCATGATTGAACTGTGCAACAACTGTTCACAGAGAAAAATACAGATATTTTTTACAGTGTGATGGTGTTGAAAATTTCGAGAACCTGATATCAACTTCACTGATCCTGAAAGTAGAACCATTCAAGATCCTCCGGCATCGCTAGAAGCTTCGAAATATACGTATCAGTGATGAAACTACCCTTAAAGGCTGTATGACCGCTTAGCACACTGGGGACGGGGTAGACTGGGGACGGTTGTAACATTGTTAATATCTCTAAAACTAAGGGTAGGACATTTATATACCGCCGCCTGATAATCCGTGCAAGTATAGTCCGAACTAGCACATTAGTAGGTGGCGGTCCTCCGTGCAAAGCGGAAGTGGGTAGCGTGGCCCATTGTTATTTTCGGGCCTAAAGTAAGTTCTTACAATCTTAGTTAAACATCGATAATTAGACTTTTATGATAAATCTTCAATTTTTCTTTTGTTCATTGTTTCCTTGGCCAATTCCGTTCCGTATTCACAGTATTTTGAGTTGATAGATTCGACAGAATAAATGAAATTTTGACTTGAAGTAAAAAAACTCGTCTGGGGTCAGTTGTAACAGTTGGTCCGGGGACATTGCAACCATTTGATGGCGGATGATTACAGCTAACAACATTCCTTCTCCTTCTTTTATTCAAGCATTATCGTAGTTTACGTTATGAAATCATAATAATAATATAAAAAAAACATTATATTTATAAGATTTTATCCAAACGAAAATATTCGGCCATCAAGAGGTGATGAAAAGATATTTTTATATTTTTTAGTTCCTGAAACACGTATTCCTTATGGGAATTTCTGATATTAATCATCAAAATCCTGATAAATAATTTAATTTTGTGAAAAAATCTTGTGTTACAACTCACCCTGGGGTTGGGGTCAGTTGTAACACTTTTCCGATTTTTTTTGACAGGTTCATACTTTTTTTCTATTTATGCTAAAGAGTCCTACTTAGCGCCATTTTGTCAGCAATCGAATGCTCTTTGCTATGGTATTTGGAACATTGATGTGTTCACTGTAGTTTGAGCTCAGTGAGGGCAAGACCGAAAAATGTTACAGCCGTACCCTGCAGTCTACCCTAACTGTATCCGGCCGCCACATGACGCTTGCTTACTTAAAACCGAGCCACGGCCAGAAACACCGGTGAAATATGAATTTTCAGAGGTTCAGATACATCATACAGAAAAAATAAATAATTCGGGTTGATTGAATGTCAAATATTTTGAAAAGAAGGAACTATGAGTCGTGTGGTACCATGCATCGTGGTGTGAAGGTACCGTTTCGACGACTACGTCAACAACACTCGCTTAGATCACATCTCGTCAGTCTGCCATTTATTTATATCATGCAGTAAACACCCTGCAGGTTCGTGGACAATTTCCTGGTATTGGGGTTCCGCCAAAGGTTCAATAATCACGCATGCGAATTCGAGCAGAAAACAATATTTGAGGAAAATTGATTCGCCAGGTAAACCAATGAGAGAAGTGTAGCGTGCCGGGGCGTGAGCCGCTCAGCACAAACACACAATTGGAATGAAAAATCTACCCTTATTTTTCATGAACTGAATTTAAGTTTGAAAAAAATATACATTCCGTGCAGTGTTCATAGAAACCACAATTAACCGCTTCGCGCCACGAGGGGAAAATATCGTGTAATAATTTATGCGCAAAAAATCGCGAGTTATGCACATATTTATCACACTCAAGATTTCCCACCCTCCTGTTCCTTGTTGGGTTTTGGGTTTTATCTACTTAGACCCTGACTTTGGAAATTGCCCGTCCCGTATCCACTTGTTACAGTCCCGTCGCGTCTGTAGCCCGCAGGGCAATTCTGGTGGTATTCAATTTCTTCCTTGAAAGTGGTCGACAATTGCTTTGACCGTTAAAAAAAGGGGAGAAAAGGTTTGTGTGAAGATTGACAAATTTTCAGCTTTCCATAAAATAAAGAGACTCGGATTTAGAATATTTTCTCGTTTCATATTGTGATCGATGCTTGCGACGGACCTTCAACGTTAGTCATCATTCATTCTATCCATATGAAGAAAAAGATTGTTTCTTTTCAACAAGAAGAAAACAATAAAAAAAAAAAATGACCGAAGAACGTTACTGGAAATTCAGTGAAAATGCTCGAACGAGCTTTCAGCGATGTCCAACGCTATGGAAGACGATTAGCTTGAATGATCGTGTACCGAAAAAGAAAATACGAACTTAGTATCGTTATATGTTATACCATAAACTAGACTTTATGTTCGTAATTGTGTACAGCGTGAACATTGAAGCTCTTCAATTCCATTGATGCGAAGCCGTCTTTTCAACACTGGACTCGTAATTGGTTGCAGTACTTTATCGCAGCTCTGGCCTGGATGAAAAGAAGATTCGCTCGAAGCAGTTGCTGCTCTAACAATACTTCTGTTTTTGTTGTCCAACTGACTCGTCGAGCGTTAATGATTCGTCTTGTCGATTAGCAGCCCAGACTCCCAGAAAATCGGTGAATCTCAATATTCTTCGACACTTTTTGACATCGTCAAGTTCCAAGAGCGAAATGCAATATCTTCAGTAAACAAGAGTAACTTGAGTTCTTTTGGAACTCGCCATCGGTTCTTGAAGAGTTATGAACTTTTGAGGAGGTCCTTCTCCTAAAGTCTCTGTGGGGCTCCGACCTCGTGTCGTGAATCAAGATTAGCCAGTATTTTTTTTTTTTTTTTTAATTGCGCGGGTGTAGGTGGGTTCATTATACGCTGCGAAGCGGTATGAAATTTTCTATTGTCGTACGAAACTAAAGCTTTTTGGGACGGCGAGCAAGCGGAGACACGAAAAACAAAGAAAGATTGTAAAGAGACCAGCGAACGAAACCCTTCAGGGTCGTTGTCCCAGTGGGTTTATCCATCCGTCACGTGCCGTTCCAAAAGGTTTAATGTGTTTACTTGAAATGTGAATCATCCGTGTATGCTTTTCAAAGATCGTGCTAAATCCCATTAGTCCACAAAGTGTTGCAAATGAGTTTACCAAAGGTGCGAATAGCCCCCAGGGTTGTCGATTCACTATCAACGGAACAAAATTAAAATACTATTTCGGCCTCTCACGCCATAAATTTAAGAAATCGACCGAGCCCTGATTTTCTACTAATTGCAGTTGTTCTTGCACAAATTTCCTTCTTCGGAATCTTCGATCTCCTTAGTTTTGGATAGAGATCTGTCACACGGCAACCGACGATTGTTCTCGATTAAACAATCGCGATAATAGTTCGGAGTCGAGGGCTGCTGGTGAGAACCGAGAAAGTGGGAGTCGGGGGTGTGCCGGACGCTCTTGCGTGCGGAGTCGCTGTCAGTAGCGTCGCGGTGCGCCTCCGACGCGGATTCAGTTTTAGACGAAACTCGAAAAAGTTCCGAAACTTCGTGTGAAAAGGAAAAGATCACTGGATTTCACGGTAAGTGAAACAGTTCTGAAAAGAGTTAAGACCGCTTTTCATCCCTTACCGGATATTCTATAATTAAACTTCGATACATAAAAATTTTTTTTTTCATTTCAAATTCTCGAAATTAGGTATGTCTCAACTTGTGTATCAGATTAGTCGACGAAATTGTCCCAAATTGAAAGTTAATCTATCGATTATTCAAAAGTTTTTAAATTCTTTCAACACTTTGTTGACTAACGTTGAGAAATTGCATGGTAGAAAATTGATATCCTTTCAGGTTTTCAGTGATGATATGAGTTTTTTGTGATAAAAAGTTTCTGTCTGGGTTCCACGGAGCATTAAAAGAAAACATTCTCCTACATCTGCACTTACTCTTACAAACTTCATGGAAGTACGAAAAACTTCGAAGATATCAGGAGCTGTCGGAATTTGGCATAAGAAAGTTTTACTTTGCGGTATAAGATGATGTGGCCATTAATCACCGATGAACTTGTCATGTATTGACGATTATTCGCAAACTCCATTCATCCCATAATTCGAAGTTTCTATAAACATTATAACGTTAATACCGCTGTAATCGCGAAACTTTTAGTGTGTGCCAGAGTCACACAGTTTTCGCCCAAACTAAGTTTTCAATGCAAACGTTTCTTTGTATCAGTAAACGTGTCAGACGTCGTGTATCAAGTTTTTTTTTTTTGCTGATAAAAAGTCCCTGCGCGTCTTGAGGCAACAATAAAATTTTCTATGAATTTTTCATATTTCTTTTATTCATTTGCCACACTTTTTCAGGTTTTTTCATCACGGTCATATATGTCAGATTCATATTTTTCTTTGGATCGTCTATCTTTTCCGAGCTGGTAAATATTTGCGGTTTCTTCAGCACAAGATATATAGAAAAGTTTCCTGTTTATTTCACTGGAAAACTGTCATTTGTAAGAAAAATAGACACAACGAATCATCGTGACTTTATACACTCTATGTTATCACCACATAAAAAAAAACCGGAAATTTATCAGGAACTAAATGTACGCGAAGAATACTGCATAATGGGCAAATTAGGTTCAGCTGTCGTCGTTTGTGAATACTAACGTGATAAAAGAGTTTCGTATTCTCAACAGCAAATTAAATGGGTACCTACATACAGGGTGATTTATAAATAGTGACAAATTCCTTCAAATAATTCCAATTACTTGGTTCTGTGAGAAATGAAATTAGGATAGAAATTTTCTTGGCTATTGTTTCATTAAATGCTTTTTTTTATGCTTCAATTTCTTATTTCTTTGGGTCGGATATGACCTCAGAATAATAAATTGTTCGAGAAATTTTAGGGTAACCAAAAATTGACGGAACAATGAATATTTGAGGTTGATGAAAAAAAAAATATATATGAACGCCTCATCCCACTTTTGGTAAGGATTGATCTCGTGGAATATTCATCACACATTCTAAATTACCTCGTTGTAGGATTCATGACAAGACTCGGATGAATATTTAAAAAAAAATTCAAACCATATTGCAGCCATGACTTTGATGGAAAAATTCTCTTTGTATTTTATGAACATATACATCGTATATATGCTGATCCAAACGCATATTTCGAGGGGAAGAATCGAAAATACATGAAAAATTGGGTGTAAATATACACACCACTCTATTCGTATGAGCCACTGCTTCAATTAACTTCTTCTATAGAGTAAGAGCATGAATTGAACTGCCAAAGTCCGGGTGCGAGCCAGTTGTTACCAGTACAAACAACTCGGTAATTATTTCCAGAAGAACCATTTGCCATTCGATTTCGAATAAACAATTCTTTTCATTCCCGTCGGGCCAATTCACGAAGTTCATGTGATTCCATAGCTACATCCTCCCTCATTCACTCGTCTTTGAAACTGACGGGGTTGAAAATCTGCTTTGATCTAGGGAGTGAATCAGCCTCCGGACCAGATGGTTGAATTTAGTTGGCTCCACTTCGATTCCATCTTCGATTCCTGAACGGTGCTTTCAGAAAATGAGGTTCACCAAGCTCTCAGTATGTCGGGTACGTTGCCGAAGCTACAGGCACGAAGAGAATTTACCGAAACGTGTAAATGAAAAACGAATTCTATCGCTTCATTACGCTCCTAAAAATTATGGCCGGTTCGGAACCGGAAGTTGACTTTGAATGTTTAAAACGATTCCGAGAAGCCGACTAATTAGGTTCTTTTTATACAAGCGTACATCCAGTCAATATAAATTGTTATTTCAATTTCCTGTGAACTCAAACAAGCGATTGATCGCGACGTGATAAAAATTTCTCCCCCTCAGACTCGACCGTCTAATTAGCTTGCGTTAATATCCGCCTCAATTTTTCAGACAGACTGAAAAATCCGAAAACTTTGAAGATAGGAATGTCGAGGGTTTTCCACTGGTATACTGCATCTGATTCAACGGAACGAACAATTTTATAGCAGTTATTTTATAGATCAAGTATTCGTCTTCATGAATGCAAAGCTTCGGGCCAAGTCGAGGACTCGACAAGAAATTCAAAATGAAAATAGTTCAAATTTGAATTTTCAGCATACGGCTTATGGTAGGATCAGAATTTACCTCTCAATGTCTTCCTTTTTTTCTGTCTAATGGACGCGATCGAATCGAGTCAGGCAATGAAAAAACATGTAGATTAGGTGTCGAAGTTTCTGCAACATCCGGAACTTTATTGTGAAAGAGGAAAAACAGAAGAAGAAACAGGACATCAATTGAAGAATACGTGATGTCAGATTTCGTCTCATGTTTTTTCTCTTCCACATTAAAGTTCCCCACGAAGGCATCGAACTGTTGTCGAAACGTTGGACCCCAATCTCTCCGTGTTTCTTATTATCTGACTCGATGTGATGGTCCATCCTCAAAAACATGATGTCCCTAGATTTACGGAACAGATTCTGAGAAAAAAAAGTCACGTCGATTGGATCACAAGGATTGAAAATACAGCAACAGAGAATGGGGTCAAAGACTTATGTTATGAGATATTCAAGGTTAAAGTATCGGGAAATTTGCAATTTGGCGTGATAAATTTCGTGTGGAATTCGATTCGACGAAAACCTTGAAAACGACGAAGGAAATGAAAGCTTTCTGGGGACTATGTCACAAATAAACCTGCTTACAACGGACGTTAGCTAAATGGCTGCATCACATAACTTCTTGGGGCCAGAGCTCTATCTGTACTAAAAAAAATCACTGAGATGTAGAGCATTTTAGGCTCGAACTTTCACTACGGCTCTGATATACCTTTTAGCTTGATGCGATTTCAGAAAATGCCAAAGATAATTGAATGTGGAGTAGCTAATTATTGCGAGGTAATTAGTGCAGGTAGCGATATAGAAGGAAATTAAATGCAATCTGCAAATGCAAATGAAACCGCTGCACCGCGTTTAATTAAAGGAAGTTTTGAATTAGTTACGTTGTCCACGGTACAAAAGGAGGACAAAAAATAAGGCGGAATCGGAATTGTAAAAAAAAAGTTGCAACACGAGATAGGCAATCAAAAAGCAATCGCAAACACGGTAAGTTTATGTAAACGAATCGTTAACATAAATCACAATTTGTCCTGAGGAAATAATGAAAATCCTGTCATTCTTGTCCTGGATTCTGTGAACGAGATCGAACAGACAACATAAATTACGAATTGTATCAATTAGAGACGCCTGTAAAAAATTCTTCCGGGATATCAAGCCTCAACAGCAATATAACATGACATTCTTTCACCGCTGTCAATAATTAACCCACTGCAAGCACTTCAACTCCGCGGAATTATTGCGCTTGCGAATTTTTCAAATTCAATCAACTTAACCTACGGTTCACTGTTTATTTTCCAGTCAAATATTCGCTTCATTAACCTTTGGAAATATTGAGTTATCATTTCCACATCAATTCTGACAGCGGTCTAGCACAGTTTTTCACGGCCGACAATGAACACGCGGCGGTTCAATTACTTTTTTTTTTTGCGTCGTCACCCTAAATTGAGTGATTTGAATGAGTAATAGCACACGTAAAATCAGATCTTTCTACCCCACGGAGTTGGCAGACATGATTGATTTTTCAATACAAAAACAATTCCATAAATCTCTATCATAAAATACGACGCAAGACGAACCACGAAATATCTCCCCCATTACTGTAACAATCGTCAGACACGTGTTACGGACAAATTTCGTTCGATCATAGCGGAATATCTTAAAAGCTCGGAAAAGCTCACTTAAGACTTTGGCAACCGATCATCGAAAAAAATACGGGCGACGACGAAGTACATCAGGCAACCCTCGACAGGTTAAAGCCGATGGATCAGTGTAATGCAGCTTCAACCACCGGCGATAATTGACCGAAAGTTACGGTGGATCGGAGTCAAGGGAGCTGATTGATCAGTGAGGTGAATTATTGGCCTGTAAAAGAACAGTAACTTCTCGATTATGATAGCCCTCGAGATATCTGAACGTTGGAACGAGGAAGCAGGGTTTTCCTGACCCCGTAAAACTCTCGATTAAATGTATATGGACAAAAGGAAGGGTCTTGAGATTGTTTTTTGACTTTAAATCGACATAGGAAGAGTCCTTGACTGTTTTAGCGAACAAGTGGACAGAAACTCGTGGGTGTAGCAGTCATGTTGGACTTGAAAATTGTTTATTGAAAACGACGTTTCGATTGGATCATGGCCAATCATTGTCAAGCCTGTGGAACAGACCACAAAATACATCACTTAATGTTGTTATAAAATCTGCTGCTGTTTAAATCGACATAAAAGACGCCGGTCTTCCCTTGATACAAGATTCAATCCGCTCTGAACACGGATATGTCCGAAGAATCTCGGAGCTTCTTATTAAAACGGGGTCGCAATGAAAGTAGGAGGGTGGAATCTCTTCATCTGTTTTTATGATAAAAAAACCGTGGAAAATGATACATCGGTGGAAGTTGCGCAGCGATAAATGTATCAGAATCTAATACAAACCTGGTGATCAAGTGAAGCGAAATTTATCGGTTGTCAAGTAAATCGTCCAGCAACGAAGCTACCTGTGGACATTCGGAGAACGACTCGATCCGCTTTGTTTTCTCACGTTGACATATCGAATACGTCGTTTCCACTTTCTGGTTTCTGGACGTGGGCTACAATTCGCGAGCGAAGAGCGCGAGGTACGGATGATAATGCAATCGGAGAGTGCGAAGACACAGCTTTTCCAGTTTCCGCGAGATTGAGTTTACAGTTTACAGTTATTTTACGAGTGACAGCTGGGAGGCACTTAAACAGCGCCCGAAGAAGAAGGAGTGAAACGTAGAGGAGAAAAGCACTGACTTTGGAATTTCGTTTCTATCCTCTTGTTTTGGCCCTTGATATGAGTTCTATGGCCATCAATCAACGACGTTAGGCATCGACCATTTCAAACGCAGTTCGCATGCAACGAAAACCGATTTCTATAGCCAATATTTGAAATTATTGGATTCTTTTTCAATGACTCCAGAAATTTAGATCGCTTTTTACTTGCTTATCATTGATCAGGTTTTATTTTAGTTGGATGTATATGGCGTCCACTTTCGATTGATATCGAACTGTAGATATCGGGGAACGAAACCGCGAGCTGTGAGCCACTGCCATTATCCGCCCTGTCGTAACGGAGAGAAAGGGACAATTTTGGGTTTCTGCTTATTACTAATCCTCCACTTAGCGCCACTTCGCTCCCCTCGATCTGCCATCAAACTTGATAGCGAATTTTCGCACCGACATCCAGTCTGTTATCCAATCATCCGAGTATCGTGCGGCTGTCGTTGAACCAGGAAAAATCGTTCCCATTTTTTTGACAGACGGGGGTCACGGTTATCCAGCATTGTCGAAAAATGCTATGTGCTGTAGGTATATAGGTACTGGTACTGCGTAGTCAGCAGTCCAACCAAAACTCGCAATAACTTCTGGACTTTTATTTTCCGAGGTAATAAATTTCGCAAAATAAAATTGTGAGTAATTAAGCCTGAATTTAGGGCTCAAAAGCGTGACAGTAACGCTAGAATGTTTTACACGTTTTTCCAGCCTGTGGTCGGTTTCTGAAGCTGGGGTTTCATCGACGAGTAGAAATAAAGTGACTTTCCAGTCCTAGGCGTTAAAAGTGGCTCTATTCCTACTCCGCGCATGCGCATTTTTAGAAAATTATTAGTTCATTGGACCCTCCAATTTGACCTCAATTCAAAAAAACGCTAAACGTATTTTTGGTATCTAAAGTATCGTATGCAAAAGGGTGGCGATGGTCTTTTTGCCCCCTTGTTGCACGATATACTATTGTTTCACTCGATGTAGTCTATGATTCAATGGAAGCTTCAAACAAAATTGTACATCAAATCTCTAGAGTACAATTCAGTCATGAAATTTTGCACAGACTGAGTTTTACGATGTTGAATCCTCGTACTCGGTTGCTAATATTTTCGCCTCCAATTGCGATTCGATTTTTATGAGCGTTTGTTGAAAAAAAAAAGGAACAGACAAATAATGGGAGCGTAGAATATCTACCCGATGTGGTGGAGGCTACTCATTTCTCCGTGTAAACACATATCTGCTAACAAATGGGTACCTACATCCAGTATTATTCAGAACCGTAGAACTCCGCCACATGTCACTATGAGGTAAACCACGCAATTTTTTTTCATGAAATCTCGCAAATTCCTGTAGACAACTTGACAATTTTATCTCTTTTTTCGTTGACGACTACATCGAATCAGACGTTCGTCATCCGTGTATAAACTCTGCTCGTGAAATATAGTATTCAATATGATCGTGTAGACTGGGATCAGATCACTACGCATATTGAAATTAGTTAATTGCTCTATGGCAAATATTTGCTTTTTCGAAGAGAGGAATATAAACTTAGACCCAATTATATACAATCGATCTGAAGCCTAGCATGAATAATCACACTCAAGTTGGCTGTTGGGGTTTCAATTTGTTTGGTTATTCTTCCGGCCCAAGCTTCTTACCTCGGCGCTGAGCTATTCATTAGTGATCAGTCAGGTGAAATTTAAATTGATCAAAAACGGTTCAGAGTCCTGACTCACCTCACAAACACCTTGAAATGTTCAAAGTATGATAGAGTCGTCTCATCTTTCCCAGAGTAAGAACAGTTTCACGATGCCGGCAACAAATTGGCTGGCAACATACTGGAGGTTCAACTGCGGAATCACTTGTGCAGTTCGAAACAGAGTGTATCGAATAAATCACAAACAGATCGACAGAATGTTTCGTTGTTTTATACAAACCATTATGTTTCCTCTGTGCTTTTCTGATCTTTGCAATAGATCAATCACTGTGATCCATGTGTATAATTAAAATATAATGTTTATCGTGCAGATCTTGATACCAGCTAAATTCACGGAATCCATAACCCGAACGTGTATAGTATCGGATATATCAAATATCCAATCAAGTATCCGTATTTTTGTCAGAAACCCTAATTGGTTTCCCAATCATGGTACTAATTATTCAGTTAATTAATCGCGTTGTTGGTAATTCAATCGTCGGATGACGCGCTTTGTCTGACAGAACACAGCATACGATACTCAAATTGTGGTACCGGGTCACAAATTTAGGTAATTTGAAACACCGCGAATTCCTGAACCTAACAACGATTTCGCATTCTTGAAGTAATCAAGTAGGAATTTCCTCCGCTCATATCCGGAACTACATGATGACACCGGAGACGTAAGTAACTACATAGACTGCATAGCGAGATGAAAATGAAACACGTAGTAGCCCCCAGGTCCTTCGAATCAATCTTAATACGAAAAAGGATTTCTCCTTCGCGAGTACTTTCTACGATACAGTCTCGAGAATGATTATTTTCTGCTCACGTCCGACTTTTTGTTGATTTCTGAAATAAAGTCGAGCTGAAATTAGAAGAGGACACGCGATCGACCCCCCTCAGCCAAAACCA
Organism: Euura lappo; assembly: GCA_018257835.1. Taxonomy (NCBI): domain Eukaryota; kingdom Metazoa; phylum Arthropoda; class Insecta; order Hymenoptera; family Tenthredinidae; genus Euura; species Euura lappo. The sequence continues at coordinate 110,623 of JAEUYN010000570.1, forward strand.
CCCCCGCGCAATGTTGGTCGTATAGTGCTTTGGCGAGGAAATAAAGGAAACTTAATCCTCGCGTCAATTCGACGCTGATCGTTCGGCCAGCACGCTAACTACGGAGAGACATGATATCGTGGCGAGGACTCGAGCCAAGATGGGTAATAGCTACCTTTATTAGTATCAGAAAAAAGACCAACTTTCAGGCTTACCGTTATCTCGCCTCGGTCACGCTACGCTATAAAATTTCAAGTGACTTATGGACACACCTGTCCAACCCTGTCATCGCTTTAACAGCTCCTAGCGATAAGACGCATCAGTCAATCCGGAACCCAATTGTACGGATATGTAAAATAAAACGTGGCCGAATCTCTGCGAGCCTTTGTGTTGACTAAATTGACGTGAAAAGCTCTGTTTTGCCAAATTTGAGCCATTCCAAATGGCTCCTAATGATTGTGATGTCACGTGGGTTTTTGTATCATTATATAGTCAGTTCTTTGAATAGTTTAGCGGATTCCTTGCTACTCTGTGGGAACAATTTTGTTTTATTTCGTTATGTCTACCACGAAGGGTTATTCGCTACGAAAATTAGTGTTTTTGGTTCTCCGTCGCAATCTCTCGTATGTGTCACGACGAATTAGGTCCAACTTGTGCCAAGAAGTTGAGGAGTTGTTCTTTCATCTGACAGATATTGGTTCGTGATACAGAACACCTACTTGAATGGTGTATTAGATTCTGAGTTTGGTATTTCAGAACAAACAATGGCGATCTCTGGGACAGAACACCCACGTACTTCCCGAGCACGTATCTCAACTAGCTTGTTTTATGAGGGTAGATCCAGTTAACAGAAATTCGATCTCTTGTTTTCTTTCCAAACAGCATATTCAGTTTTTGGTCACTCGAGCCGCGTATTGCTCGTGATATCTCTTCTTTCCCATCTCTTATTTGCGGATACTGTGTCATCGGATTAAGTGTTCCACGAGCTTTCAGCTACATCCTCGGAGGGACATTGCAGGATACGTATATCCTACAACCGAAGAAGGCCTCGGTTTTGAATTTGGATTTCCATGCCTTAGACCTTGTGCGAACTTTTAGGGGTTATGCTGTATCTACTTCTGTGAAAAAATTTACTCCCTGTGGACTGTAAAAACCAGATTGCTTTTTCCTCGAAAAGAAGGCATCTTCTTTCTTGTTTCCAACAATAAATATTCCTCCTGAATATCTGATTCAAATACTTCAATATCTGCAGGTGGGGTCCACGGAGTTACATCTGTTCCATACCTCCGTGCTGAGATTTCCTTCGAGTAGAATTTCAAACAAGCATTATCCAGCTTCTATGTTCCTCTATTTGCTGAGGCCTGTCGATTACATGGAACCTGGTATTAAATTCAAAGCACAGGATCAGTGCGTCAGGAAGTTTGAGATTTACCTTGGGAGCAGATATTCCGTTCCCGAGCAGGCGTCTAGATCCTGTAGTTTTAAAAATATTTACAACAAATGTGAACCATTGTAACATCCGCGAGCAGATTTAATGATCAGCGCTATCTCTTATTCATGCACGAAGGATTTATCCGGCAGCCACAGACGATTTGCTTGCGAGTTATTGGAAAAAGCCCTTTTCACGGGAGATTTAATAATTGAATAGCCTTAGGTTATCTCCGACTCTATACATTTTTCAAATTCGATATTGGTCAATTTGAAATAATTACTTTGAGGTAAAAATTGTCATGTGAAACTAAGATATATCGTGGCTCGAAGTGCAACCCCGTAACGTATCATTCATCTCATTGATTATGTGTCGGTATAGGTGAACCATGGAGGTGCGATATGTTACAATTTAGCGAACATATAGCGGTGACATATTATAGATGATAGTGCGGTAAAATATCATTCTTGAGATCTTCGCGTGAACTTCAAGATTTATATGTTTTGAAAAAGTTAATTTCCATTAGCAAGAAAATGTGTGTATATACGATGCACCAAATTATTCAACAACTTAGGTTAAATGAAATGTGGCGATGCTAATTAATCTGCTATGCACATATTAGGAACACACCTTATAACACTTTTTTTCTTCTACGCCCGATCAATTACTCACTACGATATTCTGGACATTTTTACTGTTCAGCAGCCTCCATTTAACGAGGTCGATTAACGTGAAAAGAAAGAAATAAAAAATTGTCACGTTCTTGAGCTTACAATATAGCATTCTGTCCCTGGCTCTGACAAACACAGCTGTCTTGGAAATTCGACGAAATTGAAAAGAAGACCCCTTTCAATTTCCCAAAGAACGATTATTTCCTGCACTGGACCGTGGCGATGAGTGCGTAAACGGTAAGGGCACGTGGGTATAACCCATCTGCTGTATTCTCTATAATGTATAACAGTTCCAAGTTAATTTGTGATGGATTAATGTGGGGTGAAGCAGACTCTTATAATCAAATTCGATGATCGTTTATTTGGAAATCAGAATCAGAGTAGCGATCAATTCCATCTTCTGGTTTATAAATTTGACCTTACATCAGCCCTGGCTACTCGCGACCTTGTCTCCAATGGCAGATGTAGGATTCGGTCGATATCGGCCAGTGTGATGTATCGATATATCTTGTCGTGAGTCGTCCAGCTTATTGACGCAGTAGCTACTCTTGATTTTACAGGCGTCTGGTATCCGACATCGTTTATCAGTAACTTTGAATAATCTTTGAACGCATTTTCACTACCTTGCCAGAAGCCAATGAAAAATATTTACGTTTACATCTCGTAACCAATTCGACCCCGGAAGTGAAAAGCAGTTCGGCCAAAAAAAATATATGTAGTGTATAATTTATTATTTCCCGATCCGACTTCCGTCTAACAGCCCAATAAAAATAATTCTGTGCTATAAAATGTCTGATCGTAAACACCTATAACGCGTGAAAATATATATAATTGATCGTTCTTATCGTTAGTGTCAAAGTTTATAAACAGTCGTGATAATACTACCGGCGGGGGACAGCGGATTAATCTACAAGCACTTTTATATTCTACGCCCACTGAATCTTGAGATAAGAATTTTCCCCCTCATTTCCAGTCTACGAGTCTTCAGGGAAAACCTGGATCCGGGACAGGGAAACACGTACCGAGGCTAGACACATGTTATGGCTAGCGTACTTTCATGGGGATGGATGTACTGTTTTCTAGACTCCCACTGGTATCTTGTAAAATCTGTTCACATCCCGTACATATATTCATTACCGTAAACTCAGTCGTTTCATTATACTAAGTATAAAAAAAAGTTATCTCTCGTTGCATCAAAATCTGTGGTCAGACTGGCTCTCACGAAAAGGTCAAAGTTATGTTCGTTTCAGTCCACACACGATTAAAAAAAAATAACAAATAAATAACAACGATGATAAGGAATTTCTGCACTTTCGTTTAACATGTAAATTGGACTGGCGTATATCAGATACAAGGTCGGCTTTTTTTCTGTTCAACTGCAGAATATTTATTATCCAAAATATTTATGCGCTTGTCTCGTCCGTGATTCATATCTGCTTTGTGGTGCCTTTGCATATCGCAAAAGAGCTTTCGTTCGCATTCAACAAGGATAAGGCTTTTCGTCGTACCCTCGCACGTTTCAGTGTTCATTTTTTGACAAACTTTGAACGAGCTAACTTTCTGCGTGTTGCTAATTATAAAATGTTCAAAAATATTTGCGTTCAAATAACCAACAAATATTTCACATCAGACGGGAACGAACAAAGTTCGTTTCGGATTGAAAAACATGGTCGTATCTGGTTTCAAATGATGTTTGCCGAGTTTCATCGTAACGGTTCAAGTGATCAAAGGAAGTTAACTTTTTTATGCGTACAACCTCTGAAATAATTTACTTTCATTGCCGCTGTTACTACCCGAGCACGTATTTAATTATCACCTTCACTCCGGTCAGTCGTCTGGATCTCTTATTGAATTGAGAAAAATTAAAAAATTTCATAATCACCTCTGGAGTGGCAGGGATAGAACGTTTATCCACCTTCTATCTTATCTGTACCGGATTAACGAATTCAGGGACGTCTTGGCGTTGTAAGTTTAAACGATTCCGAGCGGATTATAAAGACTGAAATGATGAGTTGCCAAAATTTGAGCAAACTTCGCTGGGGCTAGTCTCTTCCGATTAAGTTTGTCGACCATTTCCGATATCGGTAAGCATGGAGTGGCTGCAGACTGCACAGAAACCTCCCCTAGAGAAGAATCACGTCGTTTGTAATTTATAACAAAGCAGAAAATGATTTTCATAGCGGATACGGCAGCCACGACATACTACCCTGCAAGGGGATCTCCAGGTTCTAATTATTTGTGATTGATGGACCTCGCGATATTTGCTATTCGATGCTAATAAATTACTTCAAGACGCAGAAGGTATTGGAAAATGGAACCACGTCTCTTGCTGTAGCTTTTACATGGAAATATATTTCATATTCAACCGAACACGAAGTTGTTAACAATAATTTATACGTCAATCGTGTCGTTGACGAATCTTCGAGTATTTCAACGGTGTAATGAGCGAAGGGATGAAAGTTTCCTAATTTTCTTGACGCGCTAATCCGCTTCGCCTCTTTAACTCGAGTGGATCGAACCCTCGGTAATTGAGTAGGTATATAAACAAGCTTCTCTTTTCACCGAGGAAACTTTGGATGACAGTATCTACTTCGAATATAAAAATACTGAAAAAGGGTGGTAATACTGATTAGGAGCTTACTATTCAATCGAGGCAAACACTTGACTAAAGCCTTCGTACCTATGATTTCCGTATTAAGCTCCGTCTTGAACAAATTCAGACGAAGAGTCTGGTTCTTGGACAAGGTCAGTTCTAGTTAATCATCTGAGTGAACCTAATAGAAAATTGATCAAGTGAAGAAAACGTTATTGAGAAGATCTAAAATCACGTCATAAGAAATGAGAATTCATGAAGTTCGTTGAAACAAATTTTCGTTAGTAAGCTCACGGAAATTGGGCCTGTAGAACCTTCTTGCGTTATCGGAAAAGTGATTATTAAAGGTATTTTCGTTGGCAGTAAGATAAATAATTCATGACATAACTTTGAGTTTTCCCCTCCCTCGATTAGTAGCTGGTGTTTTACGAAACACTTCATGTACCACTCAGATGCCGTTTAAAGTGTATGAAAGAATGGAAAAATCACCGAAAAACCACCACCTTGTCTCTCTATCCTTTCCTACGTTATAGGATCGTGAACAATCTAGCAGCCATTAAAAGTCTGAGCCACAAATGATAGATTATCGTTGAAAAGTAACGACGATACGATTCGGTTTATTCCCGCACACGCATGAAAATCACAATTACGTCAGCGATTCATAAACGCTGTAGGAAATATTATACTATGCAGAGAGAGGATTAAACTCTATCATAAACCAATTACTAAATCGCGATTAGTTTCACTATTCATACGAAACAATTTGATAACTGATAATAGAGTTATTCACGCCGTACGTGGACTGCATGATGCTGTTTTCATATTGAAACACATGATCGGGACGTGTGAAAACATGAGGTATTATCGCTTCCAAATTGTGAACGTTAGTTTACGGCGGTTTATAAAACTGGTACGTGTTTCGAGAGTACCAATAAATTATATCCGGCTCATATTGAAAATTGATAACGAGCCAATGTCCGAAAATATTCTTTGGAATCAGGATTCTAACAGTCTTTCTTTCAACTAGACGAACAAATGATGGAATTTCATTCAACATTCCAACTGTTCGAGGACAAAAAACACCATTTTCTTTTTCATAGTAAAAAATGTAATTGTTTCATCGACTCGGTTCTCACAATAGGCATCAATTGTTCTTTTATCAGCGAGTTGATGATCCTTACCTTCGTGGATATGCCCATCATTAACTAATGTTGGAAAGTTTCTTCGTGGCAAAGGTGCGATCCATCACTGTCCTCACATGTTTGCATGTTTGATTGAGAATGAGCACACGTACATGATGTGGTAATTTTTATCGGCACTTATAATCTTAATTACGATACTGTAGAAGAATGTAGGCCGGTAGTTTCGAGAATAAAGAGTCAGTAATGAATATTCAGAAGTTGGAAAAAGCCTAGATTAATCGTGCATTACCCTTTTTCTCTATTTTTTTCCTGCAGTATACGTAAAAAGTAATGAATTAGCAGAGCAACCGAAATTCAGATTACATCTCCACCATTCCGTATACCTTTTATTTGCTTCCAGGATAAATATTTGATTTCGTTATGCATTCAGAAATTTAATGTATAAGACAGAAAATAATAACACGCAGGGTGTCCGTACCACGCTTTGGAAATATCGTGGGTTGTACCTGAAAGTTGAAACCAAATCCGTTTCACCCCGGACAAGGGTACGTGAGACGAATTAATTATCGTCAAAATTTAACATGAATCCCCATAATCCGGGAGAATTCGTTCGAAGTTCGATGTGTATATGCGAATCCTGTACAAATAAATTTAAATCGCTCTCAATTCTCGTACCGGTACCGCGAATCGTAACCATACCACAAAATTATCCTAATTTGACCCCTGCCATAAATCCAAACTTTGGAATAAACTGAAAAACTTTTTCTGTTCGCTTGAATAATCTCATTATAAATTGAACGTTGTTTATCTCATCGCCCAATCAACGGTTATCCGAGAATACATCTTTCTCTTTATAACGCGAACTTGTGAAGGAACGGATCTAACCGTCAGTCAGCTACTTCGGAAACGTCCAAGTTCAGTGAAAAAAGTCCAAGGCTTTACCTCTGCTTTTACTTTTCACCGTATTTTAATGGGGTGATTGGAATGGGTATAAAAATTATGCGCTACTTTTGATGTGTCTGAAAAAAAAAGAAAAAAAATTCAAACTGTGGACGAAACCAAAGTGTGGTAAAGGAGTTTCAATTTTACGACCCCTGAATCACATAAAGGCTGGTTTTTTTTTCTCCTCAAAGTGACTTTGTAAACACACTCAGTTCCCGATACATAAAAATTGGTAGGCGTAAATGTTTCGAACACATATCGAACTTCACATAATACAGATATAGAAAAAATGTTATAATGGTTTCTGAGTACGTGATGGCAGCGAGGGGTGACACCGGGTGGCCGAAATGGATCCTAAAGTAAAATCACCAATTCTAGGTGGATGTGTGATTTGTCAAGAGCACATGTTGACGACATATATTACCACGGTATAAATAATGTTGACGAACGAAATTTTTCAAAGTCGAATTCAATTCGCTTCTTCTTCCCTTTCTGTTCTTTCAACTCCGACCAACGTTTTCCCAATGTCTTTGAATCGTTTGAGACATTTCGTCGATAATTCCATCTTCCAGGCGAAACTGCAAGCGGCGTTTGTATTACCATATCAAAGGTTTAATAGCAGTCATTTTGTGTGACCGATCGCTTTACCCAAGTTTACCTGATACGGTTACATAAATTTTCATCACGCCGTGCGGAAAAGTGCCTTTATATGCACGCAAGCGTGCATATAATCGCAATTTACGCACGTTTGTGATGAAAAATTTTGTTCGATACACGTGAAAAATTTGTTTTTACACTCGTGAGATTGTCACCCTCGCTTCGCTCGGGCGACAGACCTCTCACTCGTGCCAAAAAAAATTTTTCGCTCTAGTATCGAAATATACTATTTCCTCACAATTTCACAGTGCAACGTCACTGTGTGAGATTCCCTGAATTTGAAAAAATATTTGATCAAATTAAACAGCTGTCAAAATTAATGAGGAAGAACTGGTGACCAGTATCATATCATCATAACGTTGTTATCTATTCATACCATGCATCATCCCTTTGTTATAGACACTGGCATCAAAAAGTCACATTTTGACGGCTGATGTCTATCCGTAAAGTGACACTTTTTACACCGATAAATTCAGGAATGCCTGAAAAAGTCTTTTTACGGCAATTTAGTACTTTATAGGACAGTTATTCATGCGTATTTCAGATTTTACGGAGCTCAGCTGGCGTCAATTGACTTTCCAATGCCCTCGCCGGAAGAAAAAAATTGTACGGGGCATGCGCTAAATTTAACTGCTCGGTGAGGATTATGTTTCAAATGCTCTCCCCGTACCGAAAACAGTTATTTTACACGCATATGGCATAAATAATTATTGACAGTTCCTGAAATATACTGCCACAGTTTTTTGTTCAACTTCAGCCAGATTATTGATTCACACCAAAGATTGCACATCTGGCTATTAGCGGTGCTGAAAAAAATACTGCAAAAAGCTCAGATACCCTCGCGCAAAAAATTCACTAAAGTTTTAACTTAGGTAATCTACGTGGGCGTGGGCAATATCCGAAGTGGAAACTAACCGTTCATCATCAGAGACACCCTCGAATAAACTGCCACCATGTAGGTATCTAGCTTTGATATATTGAGTATCATGTTCGACGATGTCGATCCAGATGTTGAAATGTGTATTCCACTCGTACCACTCGCGGTTTTCCTGCGTTGAATAATTTATAAACTCATTCCATAAACTCAAGAGTGTTTTTCATCCGGTTTATCTTCCCTACAAATTTTTGTGAAAACTTGATGATGTCGGAGGTGTGTAGCAGGATCGAATACAAGAGATTCCTCCTTTCAAAATATGTAAATTCAGTAAGCCTCAAGCTCTCGGCCGAGTTCCGGAACGGAATAGTGACAAGGAAACGCTATCTGAACGTTCGAAATCGCAACGATTCTTTCTTGTCAGTCAGAGGCCAGTTTGAGTCAATGTTTCATCGTTACTTTTTACTCGTATGTTACCACGGGGTTTTGTACGCCTACGCAATTCCGGCTGAATCTGACTTTTATTCTGATGAATAGATTTCCAATCTCTGGCTATATTTACAAAAATCGTATAAAACCGTCGTCGCGTTGATGTATATGGATATCGTTTTTTTGTTTTTTTTTTTGTTTTTCTTTTCATTCGTTTTATAGTCGGAAGGGGAGAGACGAACGGCTAATTACATGCCCACGTACCAACCACTAAACCAGCCTTGGGCAAGGCTGAATTTGTCTAATCCAACAAGTAATCAAGGCACGCAGTGTATTTGAACATGTACTTATATCCCGTCAAGAAGCTGTTTCGTGACCCTAAAATAGAAGGTGAAAGCTACTCGTGAAAACTTTACTCGTTACAAGTGGCTACTCCAATCTTCGCCGAAAACTTTGAACGAGTTAAATTAAGAACTTATCAGCTTAATATTCTCCGGGGCTTTCAATTAGCCATTTTACTTTCCCGTAACTTAGCGCCTTGCACTTTTCCTGTCTCGGTCTACATATATACATATTCAGATTCTGAATGAAATAATAATTTTTTGAAAAATGCGCGACCATCTGTGTCCTATTTTTAGCCCGTGGTAGGTATATTCAACAGCTGAGAACTGTGCAGATCGTACAAGGCAATCTAATTTCCCGACATATGACATAGCATCGCGTATGTTACAGCGTTTCATTCAGCAACGAGTTATTATCTTTCACAACAAGATGGCAGCTTGGATATTTCAGATCTAGCATACGGTGCGCAGGAGAGATCGCATAGTCGATATTGATTGAACAAACACCTCGTGTTATGCGTGGAGCTATTCTGTTTCCCGCACCATGCCATCCGTTGAGAGTTGAAAATGACGTTTTTATAGCGCGCTCTAAAAGCTTTGACGGTAAAGCAAATTGTCCGGTTATAACGAAGCTTTCTATGCCTCTATAAAAAAATCAACCCCATAGAGCCATGCACGTGACGTAGGGTTGGGTGTAGGTAGACGCGGCCTTTTAACCAAAAGGAAATGAATTCTTGTTCAAAGCACTGTTACGTGTCGCGACTCCCAGGGAGCATTGAAGGGAGGAAAAGTACGGCGTAAATTGTACCTGAGTCCCCCTTCGACCTACCCAGACCGCGTAATCTTGTCTCTTGATTAATGGGTTCGGGGTGACAGAAGCATGGAGTCGGATAAGAACATTTTTCAACATGTTGTATGTACGCAGAAAAAACGCGGAGAAGCGCTCGAATGAAAAGATAGAAGAAGGTGCAATTAGTTGGAAGCGGAAATGAATCAGGATTCCTCCGTGTCAGATGTCACGGAAGCCTCGTGAATCCTATGCATCGGTTGTCGATCTCGAGGATCGAACAGCAACTAGCCGTCTGGAGCCTTGAGACAAACCGAAAAATTGCGTAATTGATATCGTAATTGATATAAAGTAAAACTTTGAGACAATAAAATGCCGCGAAGGTGGTTAATTGTGAGAAATTCCGATGAGACATTCGACCGCTCTCCTCGTCTTCAGGGAATCCAACGTTTCATCTTCTTGCCACGCATCTTCGCATTGTTCTGCGGCCTTTCTTCCCGCGAGCACTGAAAGTTTAATTTTAATCAAGGAAAGTTGAGAACATGCTTCTCCACTGGTTGATGCTTCAAAATGTGAGGGAAAAGGGGGAAGCGTTGGGTTACAAAATTTATGCTGCTTCCGTGAGTAATTAAGACAAACACGTTCTTCATCCAACCAAGTGAAAATACCTCCGATGAATCGCAGCTCAATGTCTGTTTCAGATTCTCTGAAATTGAAATTCACGTTTTACCCGCAATCTCCGATCACCTCCATCTCGGAACAAGCTGATATATCGACGACCCTTGGCCCCATCTTGCCCAGCATTTTCCTCTACACCGGTCATTCAACTTTACCGTGAGATATATTCGAACGAGCGAAAAAGAATAATCGCTAATCGTAAATCCCGCTTCTTTGGTACACATGGAAAATTTTCTTTACCCAGCTTGAAAATCGCTGGGTAATGTTCTTTTAAGATTGACTTGGGTAACAAATTATCGCTCCTGATCCTGACCTCCTTCAAAAATTCTAACCAGTCGGGAGGGCCATTGTTCGACCCAATTATTTGACCGATAGAATCCCTCGGGAACAATCGCGTCTCATCATAAGGGATCAAGAAGTTTGATGTATTTGCCAATTAGCCAGTTTGAGGAGCTAACTTTAACGCAAAATTACGCACACCAGTATTGCTTCAAACACCGCACAACCTCTGCTTCATCACGTCATGTGGTACCCAGAATTCAAACAACTCACTTACAAGGGTAAGCAGAACTTTGCGAGTCGTTTCTAGCCACCACTGGGGACAATAGTGGACTGAAAAGCACTTGTGAGGTCTTCATTAGGATCAATAACTGAGATTCAGAATGGCGCCAATTACGACCCCGCGCATTCGGCTCTAGAAATGTCATTAACGACGTAGGAAACTGATCGCTAAAGAAGAAGGGTTCTGGTATAGGGCAACTCTTGTGATGACGCAATCATTGATCCCTTAGACCTCCAACAACATATCCACATAATCATTTTCCCGATGTTGGCGATGTCGCCGGCCAAGGAAAGTGCAACATCGGAGGGGACGTATTTCTAGTTTTCCCTCTGATTCTGATATATGCTCGCAAATTGTATTGTATACGTAAACACTGTACATGGTATTCATGCCTTCAGCCAGCAGTAGGTATGGTTTCCGCCGTGAACACGTGAACACGTGTAGAATAAAGTATTATGTAAGAGTATGTGTCTTATTCCTTCCGTTAAGTATTTAACAGATTCTATCCACTTTCATTTCTCGTACAGTATCTCTGAGATACTATACACACAACGTAAACCTATACAGCTGACGGTATGACGGGATCAGAAGAATAACGCTGTTTTTCGAGCTAGGAGATATGCTTTCAGAGTTTATATCCGACCTTTGGAAATTTTTCCCACTAGCAACAAGCCGGGATACGAAACTCGTTGCTACGGTTCTATCTCGCAGCTTTGCACATGAGAGTGAGTTTGGCCAATGTGGCAAAATGGCGTCAGGCTCTTATACTAATTGTAAGTGCAGAGGTTACGGGGGTTTGAACCATTCTGCGCTATCTCGTGCCTGCATTCCTGACCAGACTTCAGCTCCGATGCCCGCGCAGATTGCATTTTGATTTAATTATTGACCCGAACAGCACGCCGCGAGTTTGACGTCTAATACAATTTTCTCCATAAATTTTTTGCATACAAGAGGCGGAGAAATGTTCCATTGAACGCCCACAAATTTCCGTATAACTGTGGCCGGTTGTGAGAGAATAAAGACCACGACTTCGATTTTCCTATTCGAAATCGAACAACCGAAACCGATCAATGGAAAGTGGTGACTAAAATGTTCAGTGAATATGGAGGCGATTACGCACCGTGTGCATTGTGAAAAAAAATGGCCTCCGTATATATAACTAAAATTTTCGTTTGTGTCGAGTGAAGTCGATGCTGCTTATTGTGATGTAGGGTTTTTTTACCGGGTGGAAATATTCTACTCGAAAAAAATTTGAAATCACACGAGCGAACAGTCACACGATTGAGGAAAGCGATTTTGAAAATATATTGAAAAAAGCGGCGAATCGGTACACGAAAGAGTTGAAAGAAAAACTAGACTTCAAAACTTTGCACGGCTCTTGAAGGGTGTCGAATTATCCTATAGTCTGGAACCTCATGTTGTCCAGTAGATACGGATCAAATAACGCAAGTTACCGGATTTTATGAAACAATCCTAAATATGTTTAATTTTGAATTTTGTCAAAGTTTCCTGAAAAATTGTTGAAAATAACTAAGAAGTCTTGTGATTCCTGGAGGAAAAGTTGTATCACGACTCGCAATGGAAATTGTCAGTACTAAAATTCATAAGCATAACTACTCACGTAGTTTGCTAGTCAGCTCAAAGTATTTTCATGTGTAGGTGTACTTTGTAGATGAGATGGTGACACAAGACACCAATTCGATGTAAAGAAAGCTCTGCAAGCACAAGATAGCACTCGCAGACCTGATTTTTATGAGTTTTTAATTATCGTGTGGCGATGCTTCTGACCGGAATAGTGTTCAAAACCGAACTGGCGTTGGGTTCAACTCCTGAAGATCTTTATACCCTCGAAGCCCACTCCTGTTTCTTATTAAGAGGAGAAAAACCTTTCTTAAGAGGAAGCAAAACCTTTCAACTGCAAAGATAAAAAATTACTAGTCTAGGGCCTCCGAGCAAAAATTTCCTAAAAAAGTGCTATGTACTTTAAACTTTCCAATGTTCATCATACAAGAAATTCTGATAAATTGAAGATAATTGCTAACCCTCCGCAATAATTTTTATATTTCATGTACCTCATTTCACATGATGTGATTAGTATTTTGGTATTCCTGATCGAAATGAAACCACATCGTTGACGTTTCGGCCATTGTAGATCGGCCTCTCCAGAAATAGTAACACTTGAGTGTCGTAGGATGAGAACTGCTGTATCAATGCGGGAACGCCAATTGTCAACAGCCATTATATGATCATTCAGGGGGAGTTAATACAATTTATTCGGTTTCTTCGGAAGTGTTTCTTAGCTGTAATACATAAGAGGTGTAGAATTGAATGATACTTATTTTATTAAACTTATTCAATCGCTTAACGAGGATTGAGTGACTCTACAACTCTGTAACGGATGAAAAATACCCTCAAACGAACCGGGTCCTTTTCTGGGTTAACTCACTGAGGATGCTGCAGATCACCTACGGCGAGCAAAATGTCAACGATGTTGATTTACCCCGACCTTGGGTAACAGAAAAGTTATCACTGGCGTTATATTGAAAAGCCTGGAGAGGGAGGACATTGTTTTAGTCTACTTCAGTACCTAATGAAGCAATTGCGTGCCACGTATGAAACGAGGTTTAACAGCTATGTGCCTCGGGCCAGGAAAGTTAATAATGCCAAAAATATGCAAGTAAAATGATCCCTATAGTGACGATCAACAACGAAATTCTGTTTCAATTTTGAATAAATACTCTGCTCGTAAATTCTATGCATAAGTAATACCGTCGTGCCAGTATCCACCGGTTCGAGACTCGAAACCAAAAAGTCTAACCAATGGTATCAAAGTCCCTAACACAACTTGTTTTGATCACGATAAAATACCAGACTTTATGCTATTGAAGAAGGTAGAACCATTTTCCGACATATTTTGAATTGTGTCGACTTATTCTACAAAGGAAACGAATACCCAGAAGTGTTTGCGATGAGATTCCTTTTCGTTTCACAGTATTACCCGAAACTTCTTCTGTGTAACTGGGGCATACGAAGAAACCAGTGAAACTTCTATATCCTGATTTTAAAGAGTCCCAACTTTGATTTTCTGAAAATTTTTTGCCGATTCCCGATCGATTGCGATTATTCAATTATTTGTGCCAGAAATTGGAGCGATTCGGTGGAGCGATAAGACCGACTCAAATGAATTTTGGCATCTCCAATATTTCTCAACGACTCGCAACGACTCGGGGAGCGCGAATCTTGAATGCTGCTTTGAATTGCCATCGCATTGAGCGTTTTCCGAATCTCGAATCTCGGACTGGATAATGAAAAATGTTTCTTTCTGATGAAAATACTTTATCGACACTTCGACGTGCCTGTTGAACGGAAAAATGTAGGTTCAATCGTCTTTTGGCAACAGAGGAACTGGAAAAACAATTTTTCTTTCTGGAAATTTCAAATCTTTTAACAATCTCCTTGCCGTCGTGTCCAGAATAAAAGTTGGAATGTTTGTAATTTTTGTTATAAAGACAACGTCCGCTACAGTCGAGTATCAGGTCAACCAAAGATTACCCAGCCATGTCGCTCTTCGTCAACTTGAAGCATTCCGACCAGAGTGAAACATAATTGTCACGCTGCGAGGTGGGACATTCAATTGTCGCGATAACAAGCTGGATGGTTGAAAATTAACTCATCTCGTCACAGAATGCAGTCACAGGACTAAGTGCGATGGTCTGAAATCTATGCTGACAGTCCTTTCTGTTTATCTGCAAGAAGATCGTCCCAATTTTCAAAACACAATTGACATAGCAATAATTCACTAGCATCGTTGCGATTTTTACTGCCATAAGCAAAATAAAAACGCTAGTTTTTCGGAGACTGTAAGCAGTTGGTCGACTTCGTGAGATTAATCACTTCAACTTTTCACACAACTCTTGGCTCGCCAACTCGTATTTTGAAATGACGTCATTTTTGTCTGCGCTCGTAAATAAGCTGAGGAATATTCGGTCTGATCAGGAATAGAACATCGACATTCTGCGGTAATAATAATCGACTCGATTCAGTGGGATTTATATCGTTAGGGAAGCTCCGGATATTCTGCGCTCCCAAGAGGCAACATTTTCACCAAGTCGATTCCCTGTTTAGTATGGTAAGCGGATCGTTGGGAGGCTGCTACTTTCGACATTTTTTTCTGACTCTGTCCCTTAGCCTTCAAGTGTCACACCTTCTACCTCTTCAATTTTATCCGCTCCCTGAGCCGTTTCGACCCTTACCACAATTTCGATCAAGTTCATTTATTTCTCTGTTCGAAAACTTCTCTTTCTTTATTGCTGAGGGCCAGAGCATTAATCGAGCAATCCACGTCACCGATAAATGAGACAATGATCGGTCTTCGGAAAAGCGATACGCATTCTTGTGACAATATGAGAAATTAAAAACACACATAAATTTTCAAACTGTCAACCGTCATATGAAACTCATAAATATATTCATTCATCGCTTTCCCCGCACGCACGTCGCTATCGTGCGATGGCCTCGTGGCCAGCGACGAGAACCAGGCTGTGACCCTCATCCCCATCATCAATCACATACCGATGTCAGCCTTGTCCCCGAATGTCCGGGTCAGCTTATGAGATCGTCTAGGTCCTCCTAAAGACCTGTGTGCTTTTCATACGGTGACATCCTGACGCCCTGCGGTGCAAGATGACATCTATAGCATCACCTGTCTCTGATAAAACGCTGGATGTAAGCTCCGATGTCTTAATATAAATTTATGAGGAAGCGGTCTGACGAGATTCATACCCTGCACGGTGAAAAGGGCGGAGTCTTGCCAATCTATTGTTTCTATCAAGTAATTGGAGTTACTACTCACTCACGTGGCCAGAAGACTGATAGCATCGATTGTAGATAGACTTCTAATTGGAGAGACGACCGACTCGTTATGATTACACGTGTAGATTAACAAGATTAACTAGATTTCGAGTATCAAATATAACTAGTACCCATTCATCATTTGTATTCGAGAACCTTTCATCCATCACAAGCTTCGGGATACACGTTCATCATCTGGATCACCTGCTCCACTACCAGTTTCGATAGAGTCCCAGGAAGCCGATGTATATCCTCGGGTTATAGTAGGTAATGTCACTTTCTTCTATAATTCTACATCAAACAAAACTACGATCATTCACTAGCCACTTGTTGCTAATGGCATCGGTTGATTCGTAAGAAATAGGTATGCCGGAGTCGAGTTAGAAAACGTTTCTCAATCCGACCCAGTGCGTCATTTGTCAATCATGGGTACACTAGAATATTCGATTCCGTGGAATCCCATGTCGGTATAATTTTTCTTTTCTTTCCGGGAAGTCATCGTCAACCGATAGTTCAGTGGATAATGAATTGATACTGGGCGAAAGCTTCCCTTATCGATCGTACCCAAACGATATTTCACTTTGTGTGATGGATGTCGTCGGTTATTACCCATCAGAAAAAAAAAGAAAACACACGCTGAGATATACCGCAGAAAAACGGTCGATATAGTATTTCGGTCATTAGACGTGTATTTACAAGGGGATAGGAAGTCATTTATTTTTCGAATAGCTTTATGTTGGCTCTCGAGCCAAATTCAGCTAACAAGAAACGCCTGATTGCTGCCAATATCTTCACCATCTCGGTGGCCACCTCACGATCCGTTGAAATATAACGGTAATTTGATAACGTCCAACGTATTTCAAGGAGGCACATGAATTTATGGAATAGTTTACTATTCACTATTCAATTTAATGAGGGAGGACCTAGGGCAACACGGAGGAGATAACGATCAATCTTGCCTAGACGGACGCTTCGGAAGGTACGGAATAAGCCGTAAACCAAATTTTGAGGCTATCAAGGCTTATTTACAAACACTCATATAAGATCTGCTGGATCATTCCGTTAGATGAAGCACGGCGATATCCCGCCTTCAGACTATCCCGAAAGATACCTTGAGGGTGTTTGCCTCCCGCGGTCACCACTTCGGCTTTCTATATCCTGCACCCCCGACTCATGACATCCCTTTATACATCACGTTGTTATGAAAAAGCTCATGTTGTGAGATTGCATTGTTTTCTTCTCAGGGTATGCAATATCGCGTTTTAACTTGAACACTGACCCCCATTTCCAGAGGTATGAGAAAGTCGGTTATTGATCTTATCGTTTCCATGAAGTTTCAAGCAGTAGCGGATTAGACTCTGAACAGAAAAGTCACTGACTGTAGGCACATGACACGATAAAAAGTATCTGAAGCCATTTGATATTGTCTCGTGGGAAAAATAAGATCAGAGCTAAAAAAAGTTACTAGAAATCTTTATTTCGTTCAACGTTTTCCCTATAGCCACTTTTGCTGTCTCGTTTTGCAGATCTGGCGGCAGTGAAATATGCACTCTAACCGCAGGAGGAATAAAAACCGTTCTGCACTTTTCTCAGAACTACGCTGCCCAACACTTTTACTGATCATAGTATTCGAATTGCCTCGAAAAAAACTCGACCTGTTCAAGGTCTTTTTTTTTCTTCGGTCTCAGACAAGTTGAGCGTCGGAGTTTTTCCTTGTAGGTAAATCGCATGACTTCATGTACATAAAGTAAACGTACGGGACAGGACTCCCGCTGTCCAAACGAAATTAGCACCGAAGTTATCCTAATCTTTTGATCAACACGTGAAGTTCTTATCGCTCAGAAACTTCGCGGTACCTACTTGGCCAAGAACCCTCACGCAATGTGTGGTGTATATAAAACAGAGTAAAGACCTCGCGGATACTGGCTTCGGATGACATTTCCCAATGGGAGTTTGGGAACTGTCTGAAAACACTGAATAATGAAAATGATATGTTAATAGGTCGCCTATTTCTGAAACTTTTTTTTTTCATGTGAGATATGTGGTCACATATTTTGACAGATAAGATACACTGCACTGGGCAATTAGCGAAGTCGATATCACCCATATCTAGCCATCAGAAACTGTCAATTAAATTCAGTGACGTAGACCAACTGTTGTTGTTCGCAATTCAATACCAAACTTTGCACTCAATTACAGTAGCGATCGAGAATTACAGTTGGATTTGTCTCGCAAGAGGTATGATCCACGTTCCCAGTCCAAAGGGACAGAACCAGACATTACGGAGGTTACTTTTGTAATTTGATGCTTATTGCAGTTCTCTATTGAAATCAGTCGCCGGAGTAATGTCACTAATTGAAAGCAATCCGAGCAACAGTTCCGTTAATGAATCGTAACTGCAGGCATAGATATCTGACTATGTCACATTGATTTAAATTCATCTGCGTCCCGACACATACCCACAAAGTTTAAATTAAACTAACGAAGTCCAAATAGGGCTGCTGCAGTATCGTTTCGCTCTTTTTATCTTCTTCTCTATTTGTGCATCACTGATGCAATTAATCGAGGGGATTCCCATGATTAATTTCATCGTCTTAAATAAGGAATCTGAAACAACGTGACAAACAGACTCTTGGGCATTGAAGCTATAGGCGAGAACTATTTTATTAATTACTGTGGGTATGATGAACAGTAAAGTATCAACGTATCATGTTGAGTTTTAATTTGATTCGATCCATGATCCCATGACGGTCAGATCATACCTGCAGGATGGATGATGGAGACGAAAATCCGGAATTGAATATGGCATATGCACATATTTCATCGATATTGCGAAACCTGAGTATGGCAGATTGCATTTCGCTGATAAACTGCACAGGGAATTGAATAAAGTTGTCGGATATAGCCGAATGTAATATTACTGATTGTATTTGAGGTATATTCCAACCAACTTTTGAGGAAATTTCACCATAAATTGACATTTTTATACAGTTTATTTCTGATTTATTCAATTCCACTATTCCGTTCTGTGGAACACTGTAAAATTTTACGTCTTTTATAAATTAGGTGTTTTTTGAATTCTCACAATGAGTTTGCCACTTACGTTCAGGGTTTGAATTCTACCCGAATTCCATATCAGAGTACTCCCATTTTTCAAGATTCATGATGTTCTGAAGTGCAGAAGGAGATAAAAGGCGACGAACATTTTATCAGACTTTCGCAATGATCAGTTGACGTAAGTGCAGTCTAACGGTCTAACTTCCCTGGTGCTTATTTACCGAAATACCGATCATCCCATCGTTTTCCGGATAATCCTTTCCTCTTTGAATTTCAATCTAGTTTTCGCTTGGTTAATGCCGTAATCTCGTGACTCGCTATAAGGTCGTATGAATAATCGAAGGGACGGTAGATTATTAAAGCCAGTGAAGTGTGACGGCGGCGAACATGCTACAGCAAATTTCTCTATCTTTACGGATGTTTGAAGACACGAACACGTACACGAACACGAACGTGATCCCATCTTATTTATGATAGAGAAAATTTTCCCTCGCTTTTTTTCACCATATCTGCACGACCCATACCTGAACAGTGTTCAGAAACTTTATACAAATGGCTTGACTTAATCCTCTATGGAGCAATTACCATTAATTTATTGAACTCCATCCTTTATTGCCATTCACAGTGCTTGCTCAGCCGGTTCAAGCCGCGGTTATAAATACTAGATACTAAATTGGACGATCCACTTTTAGACCATCAAACTTTTTCCAGAGCACCCACGTCAACGCGTTATATAATCGAGAAATTGCGTTAGCCTCGCAAGAGGATACAGATATCAATCCTCGATTCTATTCCAATTTCGAGTTGTAATAAAAATGGTAGCCCCATTTTTTTGCTCTTATACCTTTGAAGTATAATCGACATGAGTGATCATGACTCGGAAATGAAGATACAAATCCATCTCGTACGTTTGAAGCTGCTAAAAATATCGTGGGATAGGCATATTTCGAAGTTGGCCACAAACTTTGTAATTTATTCAGATTCTAGAGCTGAATACATCATCGTAATTTGTTCCTCCTATACCCGGTATGAGCACTTCGCGTGAGAACGTCCCACCCGTATAGAGAGAGCGGAGAGCAGTATTTTCCCTAAAGAAAATTTCCCATATTTCCTTTCAGCCTGTGGAATTTCTCTATCCCCGATATCTATTCCGAATAAATCTTCCGCGTCCTTAGCTAAAATCAGAAAAAACCCCTGGAGCTTAAGAGCTTTAAGAGTTTTGAGGGAGTGTGACACTGCCTACCTACTTCAGCCTTGAATGCTCCTCCGGGTCACCGAGCTCTGCTCAAATATAGAACTTACCCCCAACTTCATCTAACCCCTGGTTTTGGGTTTCGATTTCACCTAATACCTTCGAACCAATCGTTTTTGGCGAGGGAAAATTCATCCCTGTAATTGGTAATCACGGAAATTCCTAACTACCCACAGTTAGCGTGTAACACTCCCCCGCTGATCGGAGGAGCTTGAGTATTCGGTCGTTTAATTTTCACTAGATGAACCTCAAACCTTCGAAAAGGTATTTGAACTTTGCATTGAGTTTAGGGCCACCCACTCGAACAATGATTCAAACAATCTTTGGCCAAGTGTGCTTTAACCCTTAGGGGACGTCCATAAACTACGTAACGCTATTTCAGGTCAATTTGTAACACTTTGCATGCCCCCCTCCCGAATGGTAACGTAGGTAACGCATTTTTTTTTCATCCAGGGTCTAAAACGCTAAAGCTCGTAGCATTTGAATATCGAGCAACTGAACAGTCAACAGGCTTGAATGTGCTCTTCAAATATTTGAACGTTATCCCATCCCTTGATTCCAACAGTGGAATGGTGTCGGTGTGACTGTCTTTCAACCTCGCCTCACCACGTCCGACCACGGACTCCGTTTTATTTCCACTACTGACCCAACTTCTTTTTTTATAACTCGACGTCTGAGCGAGTCCTGGGATCGAGGTTATCCCTTTACCCATGACACGGATTTGAACTACTAGACTAAGGATTTGTCAGACCATTTCCATCCTCAGTTCCAAGTTCCTTGATGAGGACATTGAACATTTGTCGGAACGTTGAACGGTAATTGTATTGCATCTGGCTCGATTGGATCGTTTTCTTACTCAAAAAATATTTTTTTGGATGTAACTTTTGTTCTCGCAAGAAAAACGGATTTCGTAATTTGCGGATGGCCTCTTGGCCGCAATGGATGAATTGATTTTGCTTGAATTGAATAATAGCCAATTTAAAAAATCTTATTCACTGTTTTGCCGCAATACTTCTCGCGAATATAACAACAACAACAACAAAATTGGGCGAAAGGTAATCAAGTCTGATTAATCACATTGTTTGTTCTAGAGGCTGCGCCAGGCACTGAGGAGACGTGAGTGGCAAGCAAACGAGGAAGCAAAAATTACGAACAGAGGACAACACCATGGCTGAATCCGTCACAGTGGATGACGGTGAAATATGGTCCGGCAATTATCGGACACCCTGAGGAGGAAAATAGGTCACGCTAGTAAAATGAGGACGGCGAAAGATATATGGACCTGTGGGTTACAACTCGGGCGCCCATAGCTAAAAAAAATACAAAATAAAAAACTGCTGTATCGCAGCTTTAGTTTGCCGGTTGAGTGAATGTGCAGGGGCTGACTGGAGTTACTGAGTTTAAAAGAAACTAGGAATCTGATTACGAATTAAACGTTCAACTCCTCTAATCAGTCTACGGAATATAAATGGGGCCGAAGAAAATCCAAGCCAACTATAAAGATAAGATTAGTGCTAGGGAGTGATAGATTAACCTCTTTAAAGCTTACCAGGGATGCTACTTTATCCTTATAATTGTGAAATCTACGAAGGTTCGGACTCGGACAGTGGACAAAAAAATAAAGATAAAGAGTTAGACTAATATCACCTCGCAGAAAAGATACTGCACAGAGTACGGATAATAAAGTGGAAAAGAAGATGGAGAAAGGTTTATTTTCGGACACAATTTGGGCTTGGTTATTGAAAGAGCGAGACAATCAATTACTTATATAACAGAACCGATAACCGATAATAATGATGTAATGTTCGAGTTTGAGGAGTGGAGAGAAACAATAACTTCTTCGTTAGCATTTAGTCAAGTTTCAAAGATCTACCGTAACTCTGAAGTTCAATAAACCTGGTGAAAGAAATGGAGAAGAACAGTTCAAGGATTGCGCCCATGAAGCATTCATGAAATTGGAAAAGCCTGAAGGAACTTTTATCGCAGACGTTGCCTAGAGCTGATATTTACCCTTAATGGTGGATTCAGGTTAGTGTCGAGCGTAAGACAGCCGACCCCGAGAGTAGTAATTTGAAGTGAACGGATTAAATCACGTGGCACAGGAGAGTCTGGGGTGAAGGTAAAACGGGGTCAATGAAATTCGGCGTAATAAGTTCTATAAAAATAAAATCAATACAACGTTGGTTTGAAGCCATGCCCACAAATGAATCGAATCACCAAAGAGGGTAAATTGTCCCGAGGATGGGCCATTCGTTTGTGGATAGCGTTAGCGTGGGGGCGGTGATTTGTGAATAAACTTTCATCCACATTTTGGTCTGAATTAAATCCAGTCTCGCAATGGCGTACACAACGGAGTTGCCATTATTCATCGAACTATCTAACTGCTCTTTGAACGCGAGCAATTGCACGGAGCAGGATCCACGGATCGAAATACCCATGCAACCGGAAACGTACATCGCCCCTGTTGTATTCCTCATGATCCTTATCGTGGGAGTTGCTGGCAATGGAACTCTGGTGCTCACTCTATTGCGCAATGCGAACATGCGTAATGTTCCAAACACCTACGTACTTTCCTTGGCACTTGGTGATTTGTTGGTAAGATATGCTCGTGAATAAATTAATTTTTATACTGTACAGAAAATCGTGGTTTTAATATACACGAAAATATATCACCGAACCTCGCTTCATTCGTGCATAAAATTACTCAAACCATGAAAATGGTGGGATAATTTCTCCTCGAAAGTCACCTTCCAAAATACCGTAAAGAAGTTATGAAATTCCTTCAATTTCAAAAGGCGAGCAAGTGATAATGCAAAAATTGAAACGTGATCACAACCAAAGTACAAAGCAATTCTAATTAAACAGAATATAACTATATATGTATATATATACACATATACAATACTATGATAACAAGGAAGTGCAGTGAAAGAGCAAAGAACCGAATACAATCCGGAAAATGAAAATGGTCGAGTGAGATTGTGATCAATTTTACGGACGTCAATGGGAAATTCGATTTGGTACTACTGTTCTAGTGTAGATTAATTTTCTGTAAGGGTTCGCTGTCCATGGATGACATCGATCCAATATTACTTGTCACGTTGATAGTGAAAGGTATTTAATTACGGAACATGAATTTCAACTAAATTTCAGATCAAATAAATATCTGGATCGTGATTAACGTTGCAACTGATCAGTTCCTTCGAAATCTAGACTGGACGGCCCATTCGCTTGTCGGTCAACTGCTAAACCGTGAATGGAATCCCCTGAGTGTGACCTATTTGCTCTCTTCCCCAAAACGGTTTCATTCGGTTAACTTTTTTAACGACTACCCTCGGGCACATATGTGTCTTTGTGTCACTAGAACAAAGCTGAATTTATTTGTCTCACAGCAAGCTTATGTCGTGATAGCGCTTTAACTACTGACAGATCAGGATTCCGTACGTCGTATATATCTCGATAAAACTCGCGCTTTTTTCCCCAGAGATTTACTACATGTATCAGCATTATTTTTGTATATATATTATGAAGGGCGCGGAAGCCCTTTGGACATAAAATGATAGATCTCACTCTCAGCCGGAGGTGACAAAGGAAAGGGGTCGCAATATCCGAGCTAAATATATCAGAGAGATGAAAATATCCTCAAGATCCCATTGTCAAAAAAGTATGGTGTAATTGCTCCAGGTAATTTATGCGAAAACTTATCCAAGAGTATCTCAGATTTAAATGAATTTCAAAAGCTCTATTGTCTTCCGGCTGAATAGCACTTTCTAAGACCATTTTCCGTCTACGATAAGGTGAGGGTGGATTTTGTTACAGTGAGATGTAATTCCACATTAAAGTAAAGACATATTAAGACAGTGTCCATATACAACGTTCATTCGTATCTGAGCTCTGTAGAGAATTAAAAATGAATAACCATATGACACAAAGCTTTTTTCTTCTCCAGGTTATACTTACCTGTGTTCCGTTCACACTGACCATCTACATAGTCGACTCTTGGCCTTTCGGTCTGATTCTCTGCAAGGTCTCAGAATTCACGAAAGATGTCTCTATCGGAGTTTCCGTTTTTACATTGACAGCATTGTCAGCGGATAGATTCTTCGCCATTGTTCGTCCCATGCGAAAGCTCCACGCCGGTAACGAAAAAAAAAACCTTTAGAAAATCTTTATCGCCGTATCATCAATTCCGTGATGAAATCAAAACGACTCTATCAAGGTCTTTCTTTCCGGCAGGGGGTAGTCGCAGAGCTACCCGCTTGACTATCCTGATAGCCACGCTCATCTGGATACTTGCCATCGTTTGTGCGATTCCAGCTACCTTCTCATACCTCAAGGTCATTCCTGTTACCAATGACGTCTCATTCAAGGTGAGTTCGAGCGCAAGTTTTCACTCCAACTAAGGTAATGTCATCCGATTGAACGACTGCGAGACCATGCCATGGATTATTGAAAAGTTTCTTTAAACCCTCGATCGATCATTTAACAAGCATAACGCAGTGACATTCGATTAGGATTGCTCCATTTGATAGTTTTTCTCTTCAGATCCGATTACGCTACTTTCTGCTTACGTTTCTGTTTCATGTAACCAGTCAATTTTTTTTCTTTCTATCGTTGAGTGACGGGTCTCTCCGTCAAGCACGTTGGGTACAATAAAAACTCTACAAACTTCCGACTTTGTGGTCTACCTTCAGAAGTTTTTTTTGCTCTCCTAGTAACTTCGTTTCTTTGCGACTTTGATTTCTTTTGGAACTTTCACATCCCCGTCGCAGCTTTGATCTGGGCTGCGACTTTAAAATCTCTACAACAAAGAGAAAAGTGAGAAAAGAGAAAAGAGAAAAGTGAGCCTTCTTTTGCTACTAGCACCTCGTTACATTGTCTGATTATTTTACCTTTTTCAGTCATCCTGCTTTATTCTGATTTCCTCTTTCAGGTGTGTTATCCCTTTCCGGAAGAGTTTGGCTTGAATTACCCAAGGATGGTAGCTATCTGTCGCTTCATTATCTACTACGTGCTCCCTCTCAGCGTGATTGCCGTATTCTACATATTGATGGCAAGACACCTTGTGCTCAGCACGAGAAACATGCCTGGCGAGTTGCAGGGACAAGTCAGAGCCAGTGTGAGTATTATTAATGCTCACTGTTCATAAATATCCGACATTGGATAATTTTGTGAGAATTTTTAACCTCGGAAAATGAGTTTATCCATTGAATTAAAATAAAATCATACAAACATGGAAAAGAAAATATAGGACTGACATCTCCAGATTCCATTCAAAAAAGATGAAAGAACGAAATCTTGATGAAAACATAAACAGTTTGAAAAAGCTGAGACGAACTCAATTACGTTTCTGCTAGGTCAAGCGGAGGTTCGCAGACACCCGCGGGTAATGAAAGGAGATTGTGAATGTGAATGAATAAAAATTCCTAAGGTATCTTCAAGAAACCGTCTTATATCGCGTACGTATATTACCGGAAGGTCTCACTCATACTTCTCTTGAGTCAAAGTCCAAAGAACAGTTGAGTAGGTCCGACTGACGGCAACCTTACAAGTTTAATTGCAATAAGGAAACAGTAACATCTGCTTCTAAGACTTCCGGCTAGGATGGAGTTTGTGCATCTAAACAAGAGTTGACTTTTATCTCTCACCACTGGGTATCTGCACGTCTGAACTTTTAAGTGATCCTCCCTGACGTGGAGAACCGCGAAGGCAATGTGAGCTTTTCACCAAGCGTAATAAACCAGGATAAAGAGGCGACGCTGTCACGTGTTGAGTGTGAAAAATTACTTGCTATTAAATAGTGAAAAACTCCGGTACTGGTCCGATAGTCACTTCCATGAAGCCTGTGAATACGATAAACTGAACTTTTTACACCATCTGCTTAGTTTTTCTCAGAAGTGAAAGAATATAAAAGAATTCGATCGATCGCTGTTTCCTTTTCTTTGCCTTTCCAGGTACCAAATCCTGCCTCAGTTGAGTTATTTTAGAAGCACTGATTTATACAGCTCTGTAATAAACCAGACCAAGCCGAACTTAGCTAGGAGATCAGTGGGAAGACATGTGCTCGTAAAATTGACATTATATGACGGTCGTAAAATTATTATCTCAATCAGTTATAGAAATAGAATCGGATTGAAAATATATCCAATTTGATGATCGAAATAAACTCCTTTTCTTCAATAACCAAACGGTTACGATTTCATTTTATATTCAAAGTAAAATATTTATTCACAAAAATTTACGGTAGTATAAGGAACAGTCATATTAAAACAGTTTATTTGCAGCAATCTCACGGTCTATCGTCAGAAATATTTTTACTTTTATTTTAGCCAAATTATCGTTACTGAAACGAACCGAGCTGCAGGGGCACAATCGGATAAACAGAAATGAGGATTTCTTGGAGACAAAAATAGCCTATACGATAACGCGTTTCAATAATTTTTTCACCACACCTGCGCGGAAAGTACGACTTTCGGCCCGCTGCATGAACGGGAAGTCGTGCTTTCCGATGCAGGCGGTGGTGAAAAATAGTATACTACCCACGGGAGCGAAAAAGGCCATCCCAAACTGCGTTCTTGCAACCCTCGCCTTCGGCTCGGGTATCAATCTCACTTGCAGTTTGGAATAGCCTACTTTCCCTCCCTAGGTGTGTAATATACTATTTCTACGTTTCCCACGACTGGGTAACCTCGTAGCTAAAAGTAGTACTATTCCGAGGCTGTCCCGAGTCCTTGCGATATCTTTTATGAGCAATAAAAATTGAGTATTGTGTCAATAATAACAGTCTACAATGTAGCCTTCCGATTGGCTGATCCTGAAGTTTGTATTGGTCAATCGATCTCAGTTTATTGGTGAAACTGTTTACCATCAGGACGAAAGGGTCTCGAAATAACTCATTGATTCCTACTCAGAATATCAGACGCGGGAAAAAAATGCATGTTCCAGGTGAAGCAAGTGAAGGACAGGAAGAAGGTAGCCACGATGGTGATGGCCTTCGTGGTCGTATTTGCGGTGTGCTTCTTTCCCCAGCATGTATTCATGCTGTGGTTTTACATCCATCCAACAGCACAAGACGACTACAACGGGTTTTGGAACGCATTCAGAGTTCTTGGATTCTGTCTGAGCTTCATGAACAGCTGCATCAATCCCATCGCCCTCTACTGCGTCAGTGGAACATTCAGAAAGTACTTTAACAGGTGAGTTATACCCTCTCTTTATCATCCTGATCCACGAAATAAACCATCAGATGTAACAACAAAAATTTCAGCATTAGGGGCCATCATTTTGGCAGGTTATCAAAAAGTAATATCGACAAAACGTGACGTGTCGGCGATAAAGTATAATTTTTTACGTTCAAATTGAGTATAACCGTTGGGTCAATTCGCGCTGAAATCCTGTACCTAATTCTGAGGTTGATAGCTCCAGGAAACTGGAAGCCTGTGCATCTGCCTGTGGATTGTAGAGTTAAGTTAGCGGTCTCTCCTCTATCAATTCACCCGACTGTCTGCACCCAACGCAATTATCGCTAAATGAGGAGCAGCTGAAGCGTGTGCACAATGCAAATATGCGAGATTTGCATAGTAAAATAATTTAAGATGATATTCCCAACGCGGTTCAATTCGCTGAACTGGAAGAGCCGGAGATGGACTGGCTGATACAATAATCTGGCACCAATATCGTTTCTACTCGATAAGAATGAAGCGAATACCGCTTATCACCGCACCATTTGCGACCTTACTGGTAGTAGACCGCGGGGTTCAATTTCTCTCCAATTGGATCCTGGGTCATCGGATCGTTTTAGCTTTGCAATTAATGTGCCGCTTTGCGAGCGGAAATTGATATGGAAGTTTAATAGCGTTCGAGGTAACACGGGGCGATACTGTTCCGAACCAACGATCATGGATCACCGGGCTGGATGTGGTGTCGAATCCACAATTCTATCAAGGGATGAGGTTATTATGACATTTCACACCAACCGCGCGCATAATCCTCGGATCGTATCGGCGGCAATCTTATAACTGATTCATGTGAAAGTTTGTTCGATTGGGATTGATGCTGGGGTACCTCCCACTGCTTGAGACATCTTGAAATTGATAATATCCAAGAAAGGCTGTAAAACTTTGCTCATATCTCCTAATGAATTTTATACAAAGGTCCCGTAACTGAGTCGGCAAATATTCTGAGTATCATTTCACATGATTATTTCTGAATTTTCTACCGCTTTCACATCAATTAGAAGTCAATTTCGTCGCAGAAGTGGCAGTCATTTATGCGGACATCGCAGGGGCCAACTGCCTTAAATGTAAACGCGTCCTACGCAAATAACTTCCAAAGTCAACACCGTGTGTTCGTAACGGATGCTGAAAGTCCGAAAACCAGCAACCGTGAAATTTTTTTGTTCACTTTCGTTGTCAGTGTCGAGGCGTCTTGTTCTTGAGTATTAACAACTTAATTCATAATTGCGTCAGACGATTGGTCCCAAATCGGAGTCATTATTTAATAAAAATCGCCCATATAGTCTTCGACAATAATTCGAAGACCTTCGAGCGCTTCCGCGTACTTCTCGTCACGTTTCTCGGCAAGGTGCACGTGACGAATTCCATACTTTCCATATAATTTTATGTTCGATCGTCAGAGTACCCGTACGCTGACTGATCGTAAATTTTTGCTACATTTGACGTCGTAAATGTCAGTAGAACTCCGGGGTCCAAAAGTTATGAGAACATTCTGCTTTTGAATTATTTGCGCGAGGAAAGATGCACTATGTTCGCCATGCGGTCGTACTTGATTTAATTCACCATCTTTTTAGTTACTTCGAAGCGAATGGGAACAACGAGTGCGTCTGCGGATTCTAAAGCTCGCGAAACATTGTGTTGAAATATAGACATTGTTCTAGGTATACTGAATTCCCGAGTGCATTGTTAATCGAAAAGCGCGTGCAGTTATCGTTGGCACAGTCTAATAGAGCGTTTCTAACATGCCTTGCATACTTAATGCGCTTATAACGTTAACCACGTAACAATGTAGATGCTGTGATAATAACGTAATATAACACGCGTATTTCGGACCAAAAGACCCTACTCAGAAAAGCTGGAACGTATTTAGAGAAATATCTAGCGAGCCGTGCGAGCAGCTGGCTGATCCTTCTTCCACCTATAGGAGCACGTGTCGGTTTCTCGTAAGATTTGGCGAAAATTGTTAGGATATAAGGTGAAGATGATGAGTCGCGTATCTCGAAATTCATAAAAAAAAAAAAAAAAACAGGCAAATTAATTCTCGAATCTCTAAGTTGCAGCTTCATTTATGCTCGAATTTAACTCGGTAAATGTACGAACAAGCAAGCAGAATTCCACACCTTTCACATCTTGACTGTGATTCGATTTCTCTCATCTTTTACCTTTGCATCCACGTTATTGAAATACCAGCCGGCTTCGAGGGATCGTATGTCACGGTTCAGCACATCCGCGGACATCAATATCTGCATCCTAACAAGCCTTTCCAAGTCTTTGAGAGTCGATGTACTCCTCCGTGCCAGCATGGTACCATTGGCTTCATGCCACAAGTATACAAATTCGACGTGTCACATTTTCATCTCACTGAATCCCAGTTTCGAAACTTTCAGCAATTCTACCTGTGTTAATAATGATAATAATAACAATGATAATGTGTCACACCTCCGGTCAACGCTGAGATACCCCGTTCTCTCTGCGGCTGACCACGACTCTACTCACGCTATGAATGTCACCAGATGAAAATACTCTACATCCTAATTTACTTACCCTCAGATCTGGATGATTGAAATTGTGTTTGTCCGATTATCGTCAGATTTCATATATGGCATTCCCTTTAAAATTGCCCCAACATCACAATGTGCGGAGCTTCTTTGCTTGCAGGTACCTTCTTTGCTGGTGTGTATCGGAAAAACGAAGGTCATCCGTGAGCAGTTCCCGACGTAGGGGTCAGAGTATTTCGATCCCAACATGGCGGGGTCAGACAGGTTCGAGACATGGCCAGCAGCAGAGTATAATTCAGCATCCACAATCGGGCGTAATTATGTCTGAGGCTCGTAACAGAACTCATCATCAAGAGCAAGAGACTACGGTGACGATGTGCAACAACGGGCTAGAGCATCGAATTTAAGGTGAATCTCGGTTCTCACCCTTTCCAAACTAACCTTAGCCAACCGCAACGGTCATCGAAGCCGTTATCCTTAATTATACTCGGTACCTAAACTCTCAGGATATCTTACTCATCTCATGGGACCAGTATTCATGGTGCGTACCAGGCCGGCCATAAAACGCGGAAAACTTTTCCCGTTAAGCACCACGAGCTCACGACTGTGTCCTTGTATTCGTACTATCACCTCGGACTCCATTTCTGCAACGCAGTTTCACCACCGTCTGATAGCACTGCGTTGGTGTTAACCGCCCTCCAATGACGGCTTCAGGACTAGAAATTGACTAGAAAATGTATCATTGGTTGCAGAATGTCGCTTAACAACTCGTGAATAACGTACTCACTGGATTACACTGTGTTAATATCGCATGTCTGATGACAACAGGTCGTAATTAAGCGCCAAAAATGCGATTTTGGTGGCAAAAGGGCGAACAAAAAATTTTTCGTCCGCTGCATTTGCTTCAGAAATTAGAAAATAAAAAACCTTAGCGCAAAAGGTCGTATCCGCCAAAAATGACGATATTTTCCGGTAACTTAGAAAACATACATTTCAATTCAGTTATGCATTTTCACTAGTTTCACACAAAATGGAACTAAAAAAACAAAGAAAGATGTGCTTTTTCCGTTTTGAAGAAAAAGATGAGAAAAAAATATTCGCCCTTATGCCATTAGCCAACAATGCGAAACGACAAAAAGGCGAATAATTTTTATTTTCTCAATTCTGCTCTCCGGATGTTCTTTTTCTTCTCAAATGGGTAAAAGTGGTGATAATGCACAACTAAATTGAGTTTATTGGAATTTTGATTCTGTCATGAGTCATTGATCCGTTACTTCGTGGGTACATTACTTGTTTCATGGTGAGTAGGATAGTTCATCACACAATACTAGGGTTTCGTGTGCTTGGTGCCAATTTCGAAAACGGATTTTATCTCACCTTCGTCACTCGCCCCCTTACGATCTGACGGCGGCAAAAGCTGATGTTCGTCTTTTACAAATAACTGTTGAACATCCAACCAACGAACATCATTGAACCGACGAAACTATTCACGCCTTCTTTTTTTAAATAGATCTCTCAAACACGAACAAGGAAAGAAATCACCCTCCTCGAGGAACACGTACCTGGCCATTTTGAAGTAAACTTCAGAATATTGCAGACACTTGATGGACGCATCGAATGAGGAATCACCGAAAAGGGGTTCATCCTTTGCTGGTATTTCTGGATCATCGAATGTGGAATGTTTCTGAGTCAATTAGTGTGGAGACGATTTGGACAGTATTTTGTGATTCAGATATTTTTATTAATCCCTATCATTAATTCGCTCACTTGTGATAATTGGTCATCTATATTCTGTGGGTACCCAGAATTGGTAAGGAGCGGACAGGATATTTTTGTAAGAACGAAAGAGCCAGAGTCGGAGACCGAAATGGGACTAATTATGTAAATACTTCGAAAGCCCCCTTTGGCTACTTGATATGACGACTATTGCAACAAATGGTTGTAATTATTATTGATAATGCACAAATGCTTTTAACGAAAAATCGGTTCAATGGGATCAGTAGCATATATGTACTCTATTCGTTAGGTTTTGACGTAAGAGTAATATACATTAGTGAATAAATGCTATCGTGATAACGAACTTTTATCGAATCGTAGTACCTAATTGTAAAAATCTAAATGTAATATTACGTGTCATAGTGATTAATATCAGAGACTCTGTATAAAATGTATGTTCTAGAGATCTTATCTGCTTTCCTGGAAGATGCATCAAATCACAAATAAATGTTATTTCTTAATATGTGATCGATTATCATTATTATTCAACGTTTGTACCTTTTCCACACATTTTTAACCTACATATTTCGAATCACCTGCATATCCAACCACTGCTGAAAATATTTTTTGCGTTATCAAGATAAGTGAAGAATTTTTTCGGCTCATATACCTAATTTAAAATTACTGCAGCTCGCATATAACTCGAAACCACGAGTTAAACGCATTAGTGGCGAGGCATTTTATTAAAGTACCTCGCTACCTAGGGAGTATATATTTTACAACACCATACTTCAAAGCTGCAGAGTTAACCTACTTCATTCGAATCTTAACGGGGGTCTCGTATAAATTTATTTTACGAATGAAGACATTTTTATGACAAAAATGTGACAATTTTCAGATTCCCAATTTGCCTATTCAAAATTTCCCTTCGCAAATGATGCCACAATCAATTTTTTCTGTTATTTTTTGTTTCTTTCAAGCTTGTATAAAAGTTTGTTATGCATATAACCAAAGACTTGTAAGATCGCACAAGATCGAATTAAGGTTGTTGTTCTTTTCTATAATTACAACTAGTTTGAATCAGGGTCTGTAAGATCAAAAGCAGTGCAATGATTTAAAATCAAATTTAAATTTCCTCCGGTAACGAGAAGAGCCGGCAAACATGTTTGTGTGATTGAAAAATTTCGCCATCAGCGTAGTTGCAGTTACGCATGACTGTACGACCTCTGAAAAAACAATTGAAAAAGATGAATAAGAGAAGCTGAGTTCATAGCGTCCACTGGTTTCCAGCTCCATGGCTGACTTTACATTATTACATTCAAAGGTATTTCACTATGACAGAACTGCAAGAAAATTCGAGAAACCTGGTAATGAAGGAATGCGTTTCACATCAAATTGACAAAAGTAAGTATGCCGGCAGGAGTTTTATGAAATACCGCAGCAGACGGTCTGCAGCTTCATGACTTCGATGGGGAAAATTCTACTTTTGTGAATCTTGGAAGAAAGCCTCATTCATTAACCTCTGCGAAATAACTTGAGCAATTGCGTGGTACCTGTAAAAATTCCGCTGTCATTTATGTTATATCGAGCTCCGCACCTTTATCAAGTTCTAGTATCTGCAAACATTAATTTGATGGCTTTCAACCCAAAAATCTGTGTCCATTCCTCTTTAACGATTTTTTATTATACAGTAGGTCTAATCATGATTAAATTCCCAGGAATTACACTAGCCGTCGAAGCCTCGAAGGCATCAGTGGACAAAACTGTTTGTCCAAAGTCAAGTGAGCGAGGTGACGGGTCGGAAACAGCACCGGTCACGTACTCGTCCTTCGACGTATCGAACATGGGTGTTTCCTCTCTTTGCTCAGTAGACAAGATGAGGATTGATCACCTCGTTTCCGAACTCAATAAGTAGGTAACGGCAATTATAACCATTAAAAATGATCGACATGTCTTCCCCTACCTCCGTAATGTCCGTTTGAAAAACGAAAGGGAGAATGATACCGATTGATACATTGATTAGCCAATTAAAAACGTGGTTACTCCATCGACAGATGCATGGAGGCAAAGAGGGAAACGGAGCTGCTTCTCGAAGTTAGCAAATCCGAAAACGAAGACGTGGTGAAGACGTTTGAATCGTGTCAAAGAAGGCACGATGCTGATAAGGAACGTCTGGGTTCGGAAGTAGGTTGAATTATGATATTCATTATCTATTACGAATAATCCATCATCACCATTTGCGCAGTTGATAATGGAAACTATCGAGTTGAACAAATTGATGGGAAAGACCTCGTACACCCTGAAAATTATAGCCGATCAGATATCAGGTTGGGAACTCGAGACGTCGTTGATTACAGACACCGTTAATGAGCTATTGGCTCATAAGATCCACTTTGAGAAGGAGATAAGCAGGATGGGAATAAGAACTAGGCTTTTATCGGCTGAAGAATCGAGGATGAAGGATAGAATAGCTATGGAAAAATTATACTCCAAAAAACACGATCTTAAAGCCGTCGTGACGTTGACGTTAACGTCTGACAGGGGTTGTCAAACGGAGGAAAAAGCACTTCCATAAATTGCGTCAAAATTTATTCTAGTCTACTTTCGGAGACACTCTGAACCGGAAGCTCGGAAGCTAATAGAACGTACGTTAGAGAATACTCTTAGAACTTCCGTCACCTAGCCGAGCGCCATGAACTTTCGTGCTATTATAAAGTCAAATTGGTCGTATACTTGAACGTTGATTGAGTAGCTTCAGCAGAAAATTAGAGTTGACAATTTATCTCATTTTCCCAGATCCTCGTCTGTCAAACTGAATACAATTTATCTCATTTTCCCAGATCCTCGTCTGTCAAACTGAATACAATCATAGTCTAGTCACAGGCTGAAAAGATTTCTGATACACAATTTAACACCGTTCTGATACGGAGTGGGACATCATTAAACGGACTAGCGATACGATAATTTTGTTGGACCCTTTAATTCATGAATATCTCGTGTCGATGATTATTAAACCAGTACTCCAACGAAAGCTCATTCATTCCCTAAATTGTTCAAGGGTATAATACAGAAGGCTATTAACTAAGGGACTAAAGTGCTATCACTGTAAATGCTTTTAGCCGAAAGTAGCCTGATTCTTTTTTTTCATTACCGTTTAGCCTATTGAAAAAATGGGTCCTTTTACGCAGTTTCAATATCAACGGAAAGTGCCGTAAACACTAGCTAAATGGGTACGATATAGATTATAGATAACATTTAACGCTCTAATCTTGATGGGAACACGTAGTAATATCGTGACCACGATTTTCGAGAGGGTTTCACCTCTTTTGAGAGAGAAATCTCACGTCAGATGATAGCCATCGAATCCTTACACAATAAAAGTTTGTTCGAAATGCAATTACGACGAGGCGAATTTTAGATCCAATTTCCGTCACGGAAATTGTTGGTAAATGGGGCGAACCGAATGATATTCAACGAACGAAAGGGTTGAAACGCAATCAGAATCGAATTAGGGGTCTGGCTCGTCCGGGTAAACAAAAACGAATTTGAAATTTGGAAATGGGAGATGTAAAATAACAAGATCCTAATTTGGTTAATTCTAAAGGCCCAGTTCTGGAATTTACTCCATCCTTATATTGAATCACTAATTTATATTATTAAAATGGCCAGTTATTGAAACTATCGAACGAGCCTGAAAAGTATCCAGATCGAAGCCAATGCTATCGATTAAGACCAGAATGATACAAATCTGTTGATCCGTTTTCGAGATGTCATCATATGAAATCTTGCACTTCTATTTCTACGAGACAAAAGCAGAGTGTCTTTTTGTTGAAGAAGTATATTAATTATCGTTTTGGTTAATATTTGAATATTCTCCCCGGGTACTTTTTATCCGCTTGTGGCACAACGATTCGGTCGTAGGTCCTATGCTAATTGGCGAACACGACCACTGCGTAATTGAATGTGTTAAGTCATACCGCAGTGAGATTTCAAACCTATGTAACGCAAAAGCTCGTTAGAGGTACCTGTCAAAGGCACAAGCTTCTCATTAGCATATCTGACAATGAACTGCACATGTCTAGCTTAGAGTGATATAGAATAGGACCTGCATGCAACCCGTCGAAACTTGGAAGAATTCATCGTCTGTGAGCTTGGCTTGCAGTCAATCGTAGAACCCTTTTTTCTGACAAGCTTTTACAATTCGACGGCCGCTATTAATATTGTCTTATGTTTTCGTTTCCATTTGGAAAAGACCTATCTGAAAATGGCTCGGGGTAAAAGACTCAAGTCCTGTGTATAAGCATAGGAGATAAGTCTTTTACCCCGAGCCATTTTCAGATAGGTCTTTTCCAAATGGAAACGAAAACATAAGACAATATTAATAGTGGCCGTCGAATTAGTTTTTCCACCGCAATATTAAATTTAGTGCAGGGTGCAATTAGAACAAACGACAAAAACTAATTAGCTGCGGCTCTTCGCGCAGGTGATTGAGAATGCTATTTGAAAAATGTCACACAAAATATGAAAATTATATTCAATATGCAAATTATGTAATTACTTATCGTTAGACAGCCATGCTATCCCGCAATGTGTAGGGTAGACTGGGGACGGTTGTAACAGGGTACGGTTGTAACATTGTTTATACACCTCAGGGATATAAACGGCGGTTTATTGCCCTGTTCCAACCGAAAAAACCGCTTTATTTCCCTTTGGTGTATAAAATATCGTATGCACCACAGGGCAAACGTTGTTTTAGACTCGTGCGACTGTAATCCTCGGCTTCGCCTCGGAATACAACCTCGCACTCGTCGAAAACAACCTTTACCGCCCTAGGTGCATAATATACTATAATATCTCTAAAACTAAGGGTAGGACATTTATATACCGCCGCCTGATAATCCGTGCAAGTGGTCCGAACTAGCACATTAGTAGTTGGCGGTCCTCCGTGCAAAGCGGAAGTGGGTAGCGGGGTCCATTGTTATTTTCGGGCCTAAAGTAAGTTCTTACAATCTTAGTTAAACATCGATAATTAGACTTCTATGACAAATCTTCAATTTTTCTTTTGTTCATATGTTTCCTTGGCCAATTCTGTGTCAGTATTCACAGTATTTTGAGTTGATAGATTCGACAGAATAAATGAAATTTTGACTTGAAGTAAAAAAACTCGTCTGGGGTCAGTTGTAACAGTTGGTCCGGGGACATTGAAACCATTTGATGGCGGATGATTACAGCTAACGACATTCCTTCTCCTTCTTTTATTCAAGCATTATCGTAGTTTACGTTATGAAATAATAATAATAATAATATAAAGAAAACATTATATTTATAAGATTTTATCCAAACGAAAATATTCGGCCATCAAGAGGTGATGAAAAGTTATTTTTATATTTTTTAGTTCCCGAAACACGTATTCCTTATGGAAATGTCTGATACTAATCATCAAAATCTTGATAAATAATCTAATTTTGTGAAAAAATCTTGTGTTACAACTGACCCTGGGGTTGGGGTTAGTTGTAACACTTTTCCGATTTTTTTTGACAGGCTCATACTTTTTTTCTATTTATGCTAAAGAGTCCTACTAAGCGCCATTTTGTCAGCAATTGAATGCTCTTTGCTATGGTATTTGGAACATTGATGTGTTCACTGTAGTTTGAGCTCACTGAGGGCAAAACCGAAAAATGTTACAACCGTCCCCAGTCTACCCTACCTTCGTGCACATGCGGTTCGTAGGTTGCCGATGCATTCTATGAGTAACAACGCTTCATAACTTTTTACCGACTGCTGAAGTAACTTCAGCGATCGAAGGAACGCTCAGTTTACCGACCAACAACACTCCGCTGGTCCACCAAACGATGCTGCTATCTACACCGTGACGGGACAACAGCTGACTATATAGGCAGTCGCGCTCTGTAGCTAAAGGGGATCAATCCTGAATCCTGCATTCAAAAAATGTTCATATTGTCGAGCCATAAGGAGATTTATGATTATTGAAACTCCCGAGTCAATAAAATGCGAATTCCATTAATTTTTATTGCCGTTTTTATCGAGATCATGGTAACAGTTGCAAAAACTCTGCACCGTAATTTTTGAATAATTCAAAAGAGGAAGTAGAATTCAAATTCGAGATAGTCTTGCAAGAGAATAGAAAAACCAAAATTCATTAACTTTGTTACCCGGTCAGATTTACGAAGAAGCACTCGTGCAGATTTTGTCCATTTGCGTGGCATTGTTTCACGTACGCAAACCCGGGTCCGCCAGGTTCGCTTCGAGGTCGAATAAATCCGGTCGCGAATCCGAGCTGCTGGAGATGGAGTGGACGGAAGACAAGAAGTCCAACGGGATTTATGGCTGGTATCAGCGCTGACATCACAGCCATTAAAATTCGAGCGTATAAATGATTGTTTATCGTTTGATTCGGCTCTCTGGAATCACCACGGTCATCCGAAGACCATATTTTCGGAGTTTGGATGCAGCCTGGAGGCGGGGGCGACGGCGATGGGCCGGTGAACGTCTGCACAGGGCCGTCACGTACTCATATGAGGCACGCATAAAACACGGGGCTCCAAGACGCGAGTTGAATAATGAAATAATGGAATAATGGAATAATGGAGCCAGGGCTAATGTGGGACCTGTTGACCACTGCTGCAGACTAGCCAGCGTCTTCTCGGTATCTCGTATACGGATTGGCCGAAACTCGGAAGAGGATTGCCTACGTGTTTATCGTCGAGCTTTCTTCGTATGCAAATTTAAATGCAACGTCAATACCAGAGGAAGAAGAAAGACGAAAAACAACAGGCGCCACTGAGACAACACGGTCAAATAAAATTTGAGGCACGTAGGTATTGTCCTTTGCAGCGATCGTTCAATCACCTGGCCGCAGGACATCGATAGGATTTCTTCATTATGCCTTTTACGGACCGAAAGTCGTCGGCGGAGAAACGAAAACGGATATTGAAGGGAAGAAACTCAAAGTGCGTGGATTAATTGCATTCGTACCGAGTTTCAACGGACTCCGGCGATAAGCCTATCTGACGTATGTATCTAGGCGTAATTTAACATCTGACGTATAACAGCCGTACTCTCATCCCTGTACTAAAAAATTGAGAATACAGAAGAGAAGCGCATTCTTTTATGTCTATACAGTCAAGTTACACGGCTCCTCGTAGTCAGATTTGCAACGATAAAGCCGTAGCAATTTACATTTTACATGAAAAACACATTTTTGAAGAAATCCGACATGTGGGAGACTCGCTCCGACTCGACTGAGCCTCCATCACATTACGTCACACGTCCAGAGTGCAGACAATGGTTGCCAAATACATCAAGCAATACCATGCTTTTTCACAGCTCCGCAAAATGATCATGCGTGTAATGCCAAAGGTAGGCCGTAACAGCATCGCATCGATGAGCAGCTTGCTGAGCAGATGTTTCATCATCTGCCACCGTTGCCATGCTCCATGAATCACCATTAACCCATAAACAGTCGCCAGTCGCACCAATCTGAGTATCTGATTCAAATTCATGCTCAAATTCACAGGAATAACGAGGATCTTCTAGTTCGAATCTAGCCGAGAGTCAGGTAATGACGATGTCACTCGATGTCATCATTGCTCACGTATCATTGGTCCGAGATCTTCAGGAAATGATATGCGCAAAATTGGAAATTGATCAAAGTTTTTCTTGAACTGTTCGATGAACAATTCGCTCGATTTTCGAGACATTTGATCACCTGTTGCATCATCAGTATTAACATACGTAATATCTCCGAGTTCAGCGACTACTGCATCTGTATGTTTTCCAAGGGCATCTTATCGTCTGGTTCGAGTTGCCCCGTTTGATCCCTAGTGGGCGTATGCACGTATACTACATACCCAGTATCGAAGAGACCTTACACAGGCACTGCGTGTTCACTGGATGTTATGGAAAGATCTGGGTCTGCTGTTTCCTGCGGAAGCGTTTTTGTAACCGGAGCCCCGATGGTGTTCTAGAAATATTCTCT
This sequence comes from Euura lappo, assembly GCA_018257835.1. Classification (NCBI taxonomy): domain Eukaryota; kingdom Metazoa; phylum Arthropoda; class Insecta; order Hymenoptera; family Tenthredinidae; genus Euura; species Euura lappo. The sequence continues at coordinate 150,315 of JAEUYN010000570.1, forward strand.
ACCAGTTCGAGGGGCGACTGGCAGATGTTGGGTCGTGGCACGCGCCCCTTCGTCTGTTAGTGGTGCTCAGTTCCACCTTTATTATCATTATTATTACCATTATTGTTTTCGCGAGTGCTGCGATGGTTCAAGGCCACATTCATTCCATCAAGCTCGAAGAAACACAGCAGTGGAATTATGTGAACCGAAACTTTCCCTACTATTCGTACGTATGTACATGTATGAGGTGAAAAAATTTAATTGTACGAAAATGTGTCTTGACAAAAAATCTCACCACACTATGTTTACAGTCCTGATGAATTTGATGATTTTTTTCAGTGAAAGAGAAGAATTTCTTAAGCTTTTCAACGCGTTTCATGTTTCAGTTGAGAACTACTGAGTGGCTGATAGATTATAGACACCACCTAAGTAATACGCACGTGAGTGGGTATAGCTGGGGTGTGTATTCGGTGGCGGTTTCGTTGACGGGAAACCGTATACGTCTCTGAACAAAACGAAAGGTTTTCGGATAAGAGACCAGGCTCCGAGAAATTTTTTAACCCTACTTGATCCCCCGGAAGCCCCTGTGCGATAATGAAAAATCCTGCAGGGAGGAAGATCGTTCTTGAAAAATTCATGGCTAAGAGACCATTTTTCAAGGATTCGTACGTTCTGAGAGGAGTTCTTGAATAAAAAAAATCGCCGTAAGGTTTTTTCAGCCGTAGTCCTCCACGGTTCAATGCAGCCGAAGGGAGTTGAGGCTTTTGCGATGAGACTGGATTATTAAAAAATTCTCGCAGAGTACAATGGTCCTTGAGAAGAGCGTGAAACTTTCTCAATAGCGCGAATTATTTAGCGTTCAAGATGACGGTAGAGCTTGGAAGCCCTCGGTCGATAAACAAAGTGTTGAACAAAAAAAGCTTGTACAAAGAGTCAAAAATGGGTTTCTCATAATCGTATCCGACGGGGCGCTTGGTTCTAATTAATTTAATTGACCGTTGTAAACCAGTTTGGTGGACCAGACCTTCACTTATTTTTCGGAGGTTCACCGAACACGCCACGTCGTTATAAAGCAAGAAATAGTGTTCGTTGCTTTACGCATGTAGGTATGTACCGTTTCAAGATGCGTTTCCCATATAATTGTACGATTTGTATGCGCTCAAGTCTCCGTCACGATTGATTCGAGGCTCTTTACAGACTCAACTATAGCTTCACTGTATTCACTTGATCACGGAAACTATTACATACAGGATTCTTAAGTGAAGACTTGATTTAATAAGATTGACTCTTAAACCAGGTATATTTTATTCATGTTTATGATGATATGCATTACACATAGCAAGGAAGCTATCAATAACCGGATTGCAACTCTGAAACGATACTTTTAATTACATAAATCGTATACATGCAGTCGAGTGATGGATAACTTTACGGTATGAGCAGACTTCGAATGAGTAAAATTCGATTAGATTTTCAAACAAACTGCAGCCGGACGTAGGTATAGGTTCGATAAATATTTACACAAGGTTGGAATGCAGTTTTTCCAAAATGATGTAAGGTTTTATTTTGTAAAGAAGTGCCCCGCGCTTGGGGTCTTTGTGGAATCCATATTTCTAAATTTCGCAGAATTTTCTTGTGATTACTAAAGCGCAAAGGACCAGGCAAACAATTGCGTGCGGGGCGCTGTTGGAATCAGAGATTCATAGAATGGTGCAGGAGCGCATTGTGCGTGATCCGGGAGGCTGAAAGGACGAAGGACTAAAGCCCACCGCCGTCTCCGACAACATCCTTCTCTTTGTCGGTTGAGAAATTCCTGGAGCATTTTCCGCGTAAGGAATCGGTGACAAATTATGTGCCGGCATACGCATGCTATCCTCCGTTGCTACAGCCAGCCCTTCGAATGCACCCATTGTCGTTCCAACTTCCACAGGTAAAACAAGAGTCCCTGCAGTCTTTCCGCGCCAAGGAGAACTGCGACCGGTTGCAATCACTTCACGTTTAGCACGTAGGCACTACCGCTACGCAATTATTCAGCACAATGACGCTTCTCCCGCTACCTTCTCGAAACCAATGATGGAAAAAACAAAGGAAAGGCAGCGTTAATTGAGCCATAGAAATTTTGTTGAGAAACAAGTCAGGGACTTGAAAAACCAGAGCCATTCATCAACGGTTCCAAAAATTGTCTCCGAAACTATGATTGATATTGTGGCTTTGGGACGTTCGTTAGCAATTTGGTCCTTAACGAGGTGAGATGATTGAGGAGCTGATAAAGTGGGATAAATGAAAACCGTCCGGATCGTTTGATGGTTTGGGCTTCGCTTTGGTGGTCTGGTGGCTCGCTAATTCAACGATTAGCAGCTCGTGGTCATTGGCTCAATAGTATCTTGGCTAATGAGCTTCCCATGGTCGCGAAACCCAACCTTCCGCGTAATAAATTACTATTCCGTTCGGTCCATCTAACGACAGGAATTCCCACATTTACGGTGACGTGGTCGTACATTACTACGTTTCTCGTCGGTATTTATCATTTCATTATTTCATCGCTGGTGATTCACACCTTGGAATACACACCATAAACCAATCTCAAAATACGACGCGCATATCGATACGTGCATGAACAGCATCATCCGATTCAAACGTCTCTAAGAAGCCAGTCACGTATCTTACGATCACCGAAAGAATTACCACCATGTCATCGACCGACTCATTCAATTCCTAGATGGACCATCTTTATCAGTTCTCTAATTAAAATATTAGCTTCCTATTTGGATCGTGAGCGTTATGAAACTATCAGATTCTACGTATCTCATGTCTTTTTTTTCAGAACTCTAAAGAACTCCGGAGTCCCAGCTTTGAGCATCGATAATGTGTGATTTGCATGTGGGAAAGAATTCCTGTGGCGTCAATTGTATCTGGGGTAGACAATGTAACAGCGATGCCGTACACGATTTGTCGAGAGCATTGATCGCATGAGAAGCACCTCGTGCGTTGGAGAAGCCAGCATAAGTTAACCCTGCGACTGTTCACAGTTCACTATTTTGTATTCATGTGACGAAATTATTCATCGTCTTCGAGTCTTACCAGAAATACGATATCGCATTGAAAAATCATTCAGTCTCTGAAAATATCAAGGCACTCGCCAGGGGTCAGAACTTTTGTGTGAGAAAAATATGGCGGAAAGCATCCCCCGTTTTTGTTGGATGCGTACACGAAGTTCAAACGACGTAACGGACTTTGCGTCTTCGGACAAAGGATATGTTACAGCGTAGTTGGTATCGTCCCGAATCCACCTGCTCAGCAGTTTACACCTGCTTTCATTGGGCATCTGTTTTTCCCTTCGGTTACTCAAGCCACGTGCCATACTTCGCCTAATTTTTGGTTACGAAGCGATAGAGCCCGTAAGAAATAATTATACCACTGACTCTTCACGGTTTGACACTCAAGCCGGTCGAGAGACTCGATTCGTTCCGCTCAATCAGTCTTTGTAATTATAATACCACGCAACTGTCGGACAAAAGTCAGGAAGACTGCCAACCGAGAGTGCCCGGAAAATTATGCAGATATTACGAGTCACTTCCAAAAGCCATCTCATTTACTCAAAGTTCGATTGTTAATTGTTACTTCAATAGCATAGTATACTGCGTTACGCTACCGGAACATCGGCAATAGCGTGGGTGTCGTGATCACATGAATGGGCTCACCCATTCATTCACTCCTATCACGCAAGGCAATGATTCTCAAGGTGATTTGTAAGAGCGTTCTGGTCATAAGAATTGATACAAAGCGCTCAAGAGTTGTTCTCCATGCCCCGAGAACAACCCCTGAATCTTGAATCCTTAAAAAAAATTGTCATCCGTTGTTTAGACCCACGGATTCAGTGATCAGTATTCACTATTATCCTCATTACATTCATGATCGCATTGAAAAAAAAAACCAGGTCCGACTGGCGTCACGTGTTGAATATAGTTTTATAGCAACACGTAGTTCCGCTTGAAGCGAAGGTTGAAAAATGACGCCGAGGTAACATTGTCTGGATTAGAATCGAGAGTATTGTGCACACGCAGGGGACCCACCGCGTCGCGAGATGCAGAGTGGCAGTTTGTCAGTTTGTGAGGCCCATACCGTGTTCCAATGTAGTGGTTCCAAAGCCTCTCTCCGATTGGTCTTCGGCGAGGGGGCCCTTCGGCGGACTTTCCCCTGCGTCAGGCTTCGGGGGACCCGCAGGGAGACAGCAGGTAAGCAGCTGCAAGCATCGGCAGGGGCGATCGCGTGTTCGAAGCAGTACCAGCAGAACTCTCGAGCTAGCAACATGCAGAGAAGACCAGAAAAAGTTGACCGGGTTACGAAACACTTGACCGCGGGTTAAGAAACACTTGACCGCTTATCTGATCCAGTTGATAATTCTTTACCTAAACGTAGAAATTAACTCGTCGTTACATTTATCGTTTATACATTTGATGTTCAGAATAATATTTGCCAGTGAAGTGAAAAAAACTGTGACTTGTAACTTCTGGAGTGAAGGGCAAGGTATCGGCTATCAGAACATTTAGTCATAAGGAAACTTAACTTTGTTCATTTTTATAGTGAGTTATTGAACGATTGAGCAAAGTGGTGTTGAGGTATGAGGTGTTTCTAGATACACCGATGCTCTGGATTAGTAATTGAAGCAGATACTCAACAAAATGTTTCTATCAAGAGTAATTCTGTTCCTCGGCTTGTGTTGGGTGGTTGAATGTGACCTGCTCGACCTGTACGTCCAGCACATGGACGAGACCATGAAGACTATCGCCTACCAAAAAAATCACGTCAAGAACGTGGCCAGGGGAAGAAACAAGAGGAACGCACCATTTATGGATCACTTTGGCGAGGAAGAGGCCTTTTACAAGTACGGAAATTTCAAAAAACAAAAATTAGAAGTTGACGAGGGGTGGTACGATGGAACCAAAGAACCGGAGAAGATTTTCATCGAAAAAGACGATGGGCTGGACTTCCAAAATAAACAAGAGCAGAATCTGGACTCGGGACACTACGAGATTGTGGGAAATGAAAAAGTAGTGGGATTAGATGTCCCAATAGTCGTTGAGCTGGAGCCCGAAGAAAAGCATAAAGGAAAGGGCAAGAAGGTTCCACTGAAAAAGGACGATGGACTGGCGGCTGAAAACGCTGCCGAAGAGAGCGACCATGCCATCGAAGATTTCGAACTGATCGGGCAAGAGCAGAGCGAGACTTTGGTATCGAGCCAAGAATTTTCACCAGTATCAAACGCTGGTCCAGAGTCCACAACCAACGTCCTAGAGTCTGCGTACGAGGCGATAGACATGGACGACCTAGAGGTCCCAGCCTCCGCCCCAGTCGAGGGAAATTCCGTGTCCGAAGTAACGACGAGGGACTCCGAAATCGAGGAAGACGTTAACCTGGACTTCGAAATCGTTGACCAGCCCGAAGATACCTCCGCGGAAAAAACTAGCGGTCGGAATCCACCCCTGAAACGGAATCCAAAGACAATTGATGGTCGTACTCCGAAGAAGTACGCTCCCACAGAGAAGGATCTAAAGCTCCGTCAAAAAGTAACAAACGGAACAACGAAGTCGGGTATCTTTACTTTGACGGCGAACGCGACCAGAACTAAACGATCCGCGAAAAAGCCGAGATTCTTGAGACGCGAAGAACTCGACGATGATGGCCACGTAGTTCTGGAATGGGATCCGACCGACGATGACATCGTCGTCTTCAGGGTCACAGCGAAGACTTTGGGCTACGTTGGGATCGGCTTCAACGGCAAGAGCCACATGAAGGGTGCGGATATCCTACTCGCCTGGATTGACAATCACGACGGACAAGTCAACCTGCTGGTAAGTATCATTGGATGACCATCATCGATAATGACCGCATTCTTCAGTATGTTATAATTCGCGATGAGAGTCTCACCGCAAGTGGTAATCTCGTATTTCAATCACGTGTAGGAGCCTATAAGTAAGCTTGTATCAGTACCGGGTGATTATAATTGAGACATCATCTAAGGTATAGTGCATTAGCACTCTATACATTTACATAGGAGCCACATACAGGAAATATTTATGACTTTAAAGAGTGAACGTGAGTGGAATGTAAAATTGATTTTAAAGGAAGCGAATCGTTGATTAGGGAACACATAAATTTTTTCGTCTCGTCACGTTGACCGGCTGGATGGAACTGGACCTGTCTCACTCCTTCGGAGCGCGGTAGCCCTGTGTGACAGCGGTATAAAAAAACCAATAAGATAAAAATGGAAACGAAACGCGCAGGAGTTAAACGAAGATTAAGAAAGGATCCGGAGGGAGTCTCGTGTGTAAAAAAGAAGGACCTCGCGTGGTACCTGCACGTAAGCGAGAAACCGGACGAAACAAAAGAGGAACGATACGTAGAGGAATTGAAAGAAATTGAGAAAAAATAAACGAATGCACTCACTCACACAAAGAAATCCTCGAAGAAAAAAGTTGGAAGTGGAAATGAAGAAAAGACGAGTCATTAGAGGGCTTCGGAAGATCGGTCGATTGATTGTAATAACGAGGTTTGTTAATTGGGTCCATTGATGATGATAAAGCCATTTCAACCCGAAGTTGAAGATGCAGATGCTCTCTCCGCCCTAATGGTAACAGACTTGCAGTGATTGCGCCTCTTGTTTATTGTCCGGGCTGGTTAGGCGAATAATGTTCGCGACGAGGAAGCAGCATCCATCATTCCCAAGGATAATTGGCTCGGAAGCCGCAGTCGCGAAGTAAGGGGGAAGCATTTTCGAAAAAAGTAGGGAATCAAATTCTGAAATCTTCCGCTCAGATTTTCCACCATTCGACCTTGTATCTATATCCAACGATCAGTGGTCTCGTGGGACTGAATATACAGCCTCCCTATTCATTAGGAGCAGACGAAAAGCGATGAAATTTTAAAGACCGAAGATAAGAATCTTCTGACAAAGTGGCAAACTTCGAAAACCCTAGGATTATCTGAATCCCTAAAACTCTCTCGGTTGGGGTTTTCACACGTAAGTCGCCCTCAAATCGATCCCATCTTCTGAATTATTCGTATTCAGTACGTCTTGTTAAATCGAGGATTGTGTCGTCACGGACATACGTTGCGATATCCCTAACTCGGTATCTGTACCTACACCAGGATTGTGGGTCTGTCACCTGTCGTTTATTCGACTGTCTGGACCTTGGACATTCTTTTCCCGACCTCAGGTAGTTCGGGACAGAATATTTCTCCGGCGTTGCTCTTTCTTTTTCTTTTCTTAGCTCGTTAATCAAATACAGTTGTTTTTCAAGACCGAAAGCTCTGTAATGACGAAAAAGTTTAATTGGAGAAGTTTAAAATGAGTCTAAAAAAAAGAAAAATACGGAAATCCTAATTTATACGGTGTAAAGAAACCCGCCACGCATGCGTGAACTTCGTTTAACTGATCGTTGCACTTTGGTGAGAAAGGAAACACGCTATACCTCATAGCGGAAATCGTAGTATCCTGCAACAGGTCAAAGTTTAACTCCCACGAGATACATTTGGCCCACAGTTTTCCGGGGGCTCTCGTTTCCCCGTTTTTAAGGGTGGAAAAAAGTTGGAGAATGTCCCAACTGTATCCGAACTAGAGTCCTGAAATTCCACGCCGTTGAAGCATATGAGCACGAATGTTGGCGTGCATTGAATAATACTTTAAACCGATAAAGATTTACGACGCATCACGTACGTGCGGTGCAACGATGCAACGATGCGTGAACGAGATCGAGAGAAGCTTTTGCTCTCATTGTTACACACCTCGAACTTCCGGTTTGATCCATCGCGATTCTACACTGGAATTGTTTCTATATACGTTACCTGCGAGTATTGCAAGGAATTAATCAGAAAATCTACAGGCCAGCCCTCCGTCGCCGTATCTTTTATACCCGGTTACACACGGCAGCTTCGCTATAATATGAGGAGCCCATTACACGGAGGTACGTGTTCAACCGAGTTTCATGAGTCTTGAGTTATTCCACGAGCAAAATCCGCCGACTGCGGACTCGCTTGACCAGAGAATTGATAGCGATGGATAAAAATGATCAAATTCCACTGTTGCGAAAGCTGACTCGAAGATTGTCACGTTCGAACTGCAATAAATCCAGTTTCGGATCGGAGCATGCGATTCGAAACAATGAAGAAAATCGCGGGGTTATCGAATGCGGCAGACTTCGGTCACTTGATCAAACTTAGCAAACGTTCAATCTCATCGCTAAAATTGACGATGCACCGTGAAAGGATCACCGCGTCAGATGGTCTGGCCCACGGTCAAAGACGTTCCCTTGTTAAAATTCCCTTTTTGCTTCGATTTAATGCAGCATATCATGCAAAATCACTGACGAATAAAGCGCGTATAAAATTCAGTTTCTCGCATGTGGAGAAGCGATGGTAAATTTCGTCTGCAATTGGAAGCAGGGAGGAGTCGTATAAAGAAAGTAGGAATTTAACAGATTCCAGCTTCCATATCCTGGAGCCGTTGGCCCAGTTGTTGCCGCAGCATTGATGAAAGTATCGCTCGGATTCTGATCGTGTAATAATGCAGTTGCGTTATCGAGTATAGGAGATAGCTTTACTGCAATTATAAATCGGATAGGTCAATACGTTTCTTTTCAGGCGTGGCCCCGTATCTAATTACAGGTTAGTTCATTATGTAGGTACGTGTATACATACACCGCGAAGAACCAGAACGTATTTTTATACGTTATTTAATTCCATAAAGAGATAACCACAGGGTTACAGTTTTACCGCTGCAATTACCGATGGTTTACAATTAACCAGCAAACTACAAGAAACGAATAACCGACAAAAAGACAAACGTTCTCCAACGGTTTTTAATTCGGAATTCACAAAGTGAAGCTGTACGAGACGCTCTACTCTTAAAACCTCACCCATTTTTTTGTCATCATCTCTGCGCCGTAGGCGTTGCTCCTGCATCGTATGAAAACAAATCCGTGACGAAGAAGAAACGAAGCCCGTTTTGCCATAGTAGGAAGAGAATGCCAGAAACCAAACGACTTCGTATATATACCGTAAGAAAAGAAGCACCTGACGCTCTTCCTGACTCAGACCGGAGGACTAACGAAGGTTCCATATTCGGTGACGTAATTGAGTCGTCGAAACCCAATGAAAAAGGCTCCTGTTTCCTAATTAAGTTCGCCTGACGTTTGACGAGGACTGAAACCGTATCTAGTCGTCAAATCTCTTGTACAATTCTCGGAATTCTGAACAATTCGTGATTAAGGATGGATTAAAAATTTCACAATTTACTCTCGGATCTTTGATTCGCGAATCTCTGACCTTCGAGGATAATAAAAAGGTGAAAGTGTAGATTTCTCAGGCCACCGATGAGATAAGAATTATTCAAAATTTTTAATTGGTATTTCGTACAAAGTTTGATAAAAATAAATACAAAGGGGCGTTGATTGGCGGTTCGGTTGAGCGAGGGTTTCGGTCAGATCCTGATCCTCGGATGCAGAAGGTCACCCCGGAGCCGAAAGAACCTGTTTTGAGTTCCTCGAATTCCTAATCCTAATTAAATTCATTTCCATTAGAATTTTTATCCCTGGGCGTTATTGAGGTCTGATACACCTCTGATTACATTAATCTCTGCAGGGTCCAGCCGCTACCTGACGATTATCGTGTCGCGTACCGCGTCTATAAACCACCGGACCTTCCGCTGTACTATAAATTAAGATAGAGCCTAATTCTGTATAAAATGCTCGATGTCCAACGAAGGTGAATCGTGTGGGTTGTGGTTATAAATATTCAACTTTCGTGTACAGCTACCATGACTGGTATTCACTACCTGCTACACGATTACGAAAGGAAATTGACTCGCGATCTTTTCACCATTGGAACCAGGATTCAGCAACTTTCTGGAGTCTTAAGAACGACAGGTGTATCCTTCGAGGATATGATGACTGTAAACAAGCGAGAAACTTGATACGGTCTTGGTGTGCTGACATGTGGCAGCATTTGTTCCGTGTCAAGTTTGTAATTCGTAACAGGTATAATGATAAAAAGAAGAATTATCTACTGATTTAATATCAGACATGTGTTATATATAGCATCTCGGATTTTGTCAACTCCGACAAGAATAATATATCCCCTCGTTTATTCGTGGAAAAAGAAAAGAAGATACGAAAATTAAGGAACACGCTGTGAGACTGAGATAAGATCGTGATAAATTCACCTCTCGCTGTATCCTCCTGCAGTCTCTCAGACTAGGCGGAGGTCCTCGGTCTTCACTGTGTCAGATTCTCGATTCTTGTCGATTGAATAACGAATTAACAAACATAACCCGGGGCTAGCAGCAATCCCACGTATCAAACGGGACACAAAAATAACTGAATCAACTTTCGTCGTAAGATAATCCGGAACCAATAAACGACACAAGTCGCATTCTGCATGTGATTTGAGAAAACTAGGTCGTCCTGCGGCTAATGAATTCATTAACGGTAGTTCATGGACCCAGATACGTTACTCCCGCGGGATGATCTGCCCATGGTAGGATAATCGATTTGATCGGGCTGCATAAGCAGCCTCTAGCCCGAGGCTGAAGGGCTGGGTTCCCTGGCCGGGAGTTATTACCCGCCAAGGCCTTGGCTACGGATGGTGCAGCTCCGTGCTCCCGTGGCCAACAGTCAAGGCCTCCAGACATGGTAGCCCCCCTGCCGCGGCAGCCGGTGCAAATTTTAAACCTGAGGAAGACAGACAGACAGATAAACGAAGAGAGCAAGCTGCGGCAATAAGCCGAGGCGAGTCCTCTTCGCCGCTGATTTTTCCCTCCGTAACTCTTTTTTTTATTATTATTATTCTTTTTCTCATTATCCTTTTTTTACCCCTTTTACACGGGTTCGACTCTCTCTCCCATTCGCGAACCTGGCCACTTTTTTAATGTTTTATTATGTAAACCCCTTTCGCGCCAGGCTCGCCTCGAACCTCGTATCTTTGCGAGTCAAGATTATTTCTTGGCAAATATTTCGAGGATTAAGACAGGCTGCTTTAATATTGGCTTTTGTGCTTCTTGAGTTTTTTTTTTTTTTATTTTTGTGCTATTTTCACGATTCGTTGCGAAGTATTTGGTTTTTGCACGGTATCGTGACGACCGTGTCTTAAAAATGAAGGTTTAAAATAAGTGGCCATAAATAAATAAATAAACGGTAGTAAAGGAGATGAAAATGTCGAGAGACGAAACGCGGCGACGCGAGTTGAAAATAAATCGTATCGCGGTTGGTTCAGTACTGGGGAGGGACGGCACCATCATCCTCGGGTTCTTTCCCCGAAGAGATGTCCGCAAAGTAATCGTCTCAAACGTGGTCTTTACTAACGAACGTCACGAGCCTCTAATAACACGTCAAAGAAATACGAAACGATCGATATAACCGCAACCGATTGTTTTATCGATAAACTTTGAGGACGTGGAGGAGAGAGAAACACTGGGCAAGAAATTAATATATAATGTTAATCACGTATAACTGAACCGCACTCAACGGTAAGTATATCGGACAGAAAAGCTCATTAACATACCAGGAACGACATCTCCGACGCATTATTCAACGTATATGACTTATACACAAGTTCGATACTCGGGCAAAAGAAACCGGTTGTCATATAAATTAATAAAAATACCCTCGTTCTCTATCCCGACTGGCACAGCTTCGTACAAAGACGGATGCTGAAAAGATGCTGATTCTCAACCCCTCGACATTTTATCTCCTACTCTTCAACAAGCCACCATTTTTCCTCAAACGATTCTCAGACATTTTGATATTTCCATTTCCATTCATTAATCTCGCAGCACCGGTACAGTCTGATTCGACGAATTCTCCATACTCCGTCCAAAGTTCATTACACATCGAAAAATGGACTATCCTAACTGATGGACTAAATGGACTGATGGTTGATCCGATCATGTCTCGACATCTCATTTTCTTTGGAAGGCAATCCTTCATCGTGTGAATGAGGGAAATTGAAAAACAAAATTTTTCAACCAAGTTATCACCAAGAGAGTGAATAGATTGATAACCATAAATTATCACAGGATTTTTTTTCTCAGTTTCCCTCATTCACGTCATGAAGAATTGCTCTCCGAAGAAAATGAGACGTCGAGAGACATAATCGAATCAACCGTGTGTCTGAAACCTTACGACAAGTGATTTTTAAAAAAGTCATTTTTTCGATGTGTAATGAACTTTGAATAGGATATCAATGATTTTCGGAGTATGGAGAATTTGTTGAATCACGCTGTACTGGTCCCCTTGAAAATGTCGAGTCAATTGAGATTGGTGTAGCCGATGGCTTGTGAAATTGTGTTAAATTTCTCGGGGTTTGTAGTTTCCGAACCAGCAATTAGAAGGAGGCACGACATCCGGTGCAGACTTAATATTGTTACAATATGCGGAACCCGATCCTCAAACAAGAGCCGCGAAGAACGGTGTGGACGTCCGAGGCTCGGCGAGAGGCTGTTTTTGCGCTCTCTACGGTTCTTTTTTATTTAAACTTATTTGAATTTTTATTATTTTGCCGCGCTAACTTTTCGTTGCGTCAAATTGCCTCCTTAATACGCGTCGAAGAGTTATGGCTGATGCGAATTTAACTGCTCTCTTAGTCGCTGGTGGTAGCCCTTTTTATGTCGATAGGTAACCGACTGGCAAATTAACTTCATTTCCTTCCACGACATTCATTTTTCTCATTCCATTTATCCTCCTCTTCGGCTCAGACTCGAACTGCAGCATCGCATAAAACTCAGAAACGGGTTCGCTTCGTTAATAAAGGGAAAATTAACACGGCAGCTAAATTACCCTCTGGATATTATACCTCTCAGTTTCATAATTCCAAGATCTTTTCCGAGAAAAGATTCATAGAAACTACGAGTCCAGTATATGAAGAATAGAAGAGGCGGCTTCGGTCAAATCGAACCGCTACCATCACCGATTCATTTTAATGATCACTAATGAAGGGATGAGAAATACGAATGGGTTATATTTTCAGAATCTCCAATGAAGTCGGAAGACTGGTTGCCAGTTAAATTCGGACAAAGTTTAATTGGTCGAGTTGTAAAACTTTAAGCCGCTTCTCTCCCCTTTTCGCGATTCTACTTCAACATCGTCGTTAATCGGACAACCAGTATCTCAGTCAGCGTCGTGTGAACAAACGTGAACCCAGGAAAAGAGCCAAGACTCTAGAACTGGGAACTCCAGATGCTCCTCTTACCAGGTGGGCAAACACCCAGGAAGAGAGAGAAGGAAAAAAGGGAGCTGGACTAGGCGAGGGAACGGAGGGAACGGAGGGAAAGGGGGGAAGGCGAAACCTTCGGCAGCACCTGGCTACCGACCCCAGACAAACGAGGAGGACAGACCGATATCCTTGCGGGAAAAATATCCCTCAATTTCGAACTTAGAATCCATGGGAACTGCTTAAAACATCTCGGGGGCTTTTCTCAACCCTTGTGTAAGGAGAACGGACTCGCCGCCGTATTCCCACAGGAACGAGGACCGACTGATCCACCCCAGAATGTCTCGTATCTTGTCTCCGCGGTTCTATGCGAAGAATTCTACACTTTTACAAGAAAGAAACCGTTCTTTTTTCTCTAAAGTCTCTTTCTCCGTCTATGAGCAGGCTTCGCACGTACACACGTGGGAAAATTCGTTTGGAATAGACAATGCATCGAGGCGCCACGGCCTTTTGAGGGGGTACATACACTTCAAACTGTCAAAGAAGTAAAAACTGTCAAGTCATTTTTCATATATTAGAATGTTTTTCACACGATTTTGGGAACACATTTTTTTCGTCTACGATGCACGAAATAAAGTCTAATGGTGGATCGACTCAAGTTTTTCTGATCTCAAAGTATTCAGTATTAAAGATGCACTTTTTCAAAATGAACAGAAAACTTCTTGATCCGATCAAAATTGTCGAGATATTTATCATTTTCAAGAATGCAATAGCGATTTAAAACAATGTTATGAAAAAGTTCTCTGTTCATATTGAAAAATCCTCTTTACTACACGATTTGAGACCAGAAAAAAAAAAAAAATCCAAAATCATGTGAAAACGATTCGAAAGTCTCAAAAATGACTCGGGGGGTTTTGAAATTTTAGAAATTTTAAGGCGTATGTTCCCCCTTCAACCGAAGCATCCACTAATTATATTTTGTAAAGGTATAAAAAATTTACCAACAAATAAAAATTGATAGAAAAAGCTAAGAGGATCGGACATTACCGTCAACGAGACGAGTTGAGATCAGAGTGGTAATGACCATGGATTACTGTGACGGATGTAAGGGTTACGGTTGGGTTACGGTTGTTTCCTGTCTTCTTCAGCCGGGAATTTTTTATGCAGGTATCCTAATGAGTCTTCGCGGTAAATATCACGCATATCTCGTCATTTCTGATCTTATCATTGACAAGGAGTAGGGAGATACGATTTTATCCAAGTTATTTCGGATTGATTGACGAGGCGTCGATCCCACGCGAAGAGATCTAATTTTTATAGACATTCCAAAAGGACGTTTGATTTATAATGGATATTTCAATATCCGCTCCGCGCCTGCCGCAGGCAATCATCTCCCTGTCATTATCAGATCCGATAACACCATATGGGAGAATTATGTTGCTCCGGAATTCATTGCGTGGCTAAACATCGACTAATACGGTTAGCGATCACCAGCCGCGGTGTTACGTTTGAAATTGCTGAATGGAATTTTGGGCGATAAAACACCCGGGCCAGGGATGGTCGTAATGACTGCCTCGGAAAGTTAATAAAGACTGTAGCTTCAAGCCCGGGATAACGACCACACATCAATTATAATCAATTTTTTGTTCGTTTTTTTCTCTACACTCGCTCTAGTGCTTTCTCTCGCCTGGCAGATTCGTCCGGTTTTTATTCTGCTCCTGTGTCTGTCATAGTGTCATTTCACGTCAAAGTATTGTTCGAACTCGAACTAGACTTGAAATTTGCGATACTCGTTAATTAACAAGATCCTGGAACCCGAGCAATTAAAAGTTAGCCGTATAACGAGTTTGATTTTATTCTCATCCCGCGCCTCCGGGCAGCGACCGCTTCTCACAAAATGTTTTAATCAGATCCTGGCTCACCGCGTTCATTGTATCACGTTGATTATTTTTTACCCCGTGAGAACAACGCTATCATTTCTAAGTAAATAAATTCAAGATCAAGAATCACTCGTCAAAAGTTTCTCAGCTCCCACAGGGTGAATAGCGTATCTGTATCTGAAGCCCGCCCGGTGACTTCGGCCTCGCAACAGTAATTAAAACTTCAGAGAACTCAATCCGGAATTGTGAATGTGTGTTAATGAAAAGTAATAAGGTCAGCGACGCGATGGTCATTCGCGGGCGTCTCGTATCCCGCAGGACCCCTTACTTATGCTACCGGGAATGAAGAGCGTTAGAGCGTTAGACAAGGGATAGAAAAAAATACCGAGCTCGAGCTCTCCTCAATTTGAATGAGTAAGTGGCCCCCGATGATAGACCGACGGTTGTAGATGCTAGCGTGTAGGTAGTAATTATTTGGATTCATTACGTGCAGGAAGGCTACTTCCCTTCAAGGGGCAAAACCGCCTCTGGCGCAACGGACCCAAACGCCTCAGCTCCGTGTTTAAACTGGCGCTCGTGTCTTAACGCACTTTTCTATACAACAGTAGGTACGCACGTGATGGGACGTTCGCTTAATTTTTATCACTCGATTATACTGTGATCGAAGGTGTCGCGTTCGCTCCTAACGGAACGAGCGGAAAGCGCATAATTAAATACCGAAATTCGATGATTGATGCGTTCGTTAAAGGCTGATTAAATTCTAATTTATGTCTGTGGAATGTTTTCTATTCTGTTTGCGTTTACGAGACCATTCCACGCTTCAGGATTCCCATGGAATAGAGGAGAGGAACGCATCGCCCGTCACCGACGATTCTCAGGACGTCGAGGTCCTGGGAGGGGTTCAAAACGACACTCACACTATAATCGATTTTTCGAGGAAGTGGCACACTTGCGATCCACAGGACCGCGAGCTGACCGTGAGTATTCAATGATCGATAAATCACTGTATTCCGCCCCATACTTTTCTCCTCGGTTTTAAATTCGGATACAACGCGATAATTAGACCCGATGGGTGGTCCGCCTCGGAGGATTGTCAGTTTTGTAATTTGTCTATAAGGCAAAAGTAGCTGTCTGCATAGCGGATAGGCGTATGTAAAATACGAAGTTAACGAAAGACAATAAATTTGTCGGGTTCCCCCGTCGACCGGGAATGAGTATATCCATTTTTATTTTTCCATTTTTCATTCGTATATATATTGTAAGCCGATATACGTAGCATGCGTACAAGACGAAAAACTTGGCGGTCCAAAATCGTTAACAACTTCAGCTGCTGATTTATGCTCACCTCGCATTTGGGCCTTATTTCAAGCAATTCCCGCAGAGGCATTTAGCATGCCGGCACCCTTTGCCTCAGCGGGGTCTCCCATACCCCACGGTACACACCTACCTCTGACTGTGTGCGTACGTAGACTCGAATCACGTTTCGGTTCCCGGCGAACCGGTGTTTCAATAGAGGGCGAGCTAAGGGCGACTCGAGAGGGGGGCGAAGGGGCCCATTAAAATATTTCTAATCCGCGGGTCCGACGAATTCTTCGATCGAGATCTCCGCCTCGGGTTTCGACTCTGAAAATTCAAGGAGGACCTTTGTCGAAGCGATTCATTAGGGCCCCTGCGTCCTGCCCCCCGTCTCCCTGGGCCCGGCGTTACTTCTCTCGACGATCTTCGCTCTCAAATTCTTTGAACTCCTCCGTACTACGCAATGGGAGATTCGGAATTAACCCTCGTTACGATTTAGGGAGATACTACGCACGTGCTTTGGGCCCTGCACGAAAATGACCCAGAGATGAACAACGCCGAGGGGCATGGCGAGAGGCGAGGAGGACGACCGCTCAGACTCAGGGCATCGGCACCGCATCCGAAACCAATTATGAAGAATCCGGGCGACACGCACTGGGACATCAAGTTGAACCGAGTGAGTATACTATCGGCAATAAGGTATCTTTTTTGAGGATGGAGAAATCGGAACGGGTCTAATTGGAAATATTGCATAGTCTCACATTGCGGAAATAATTATGAAAGTAAAAACCACAAGAGTAGCTTAGTTGCTCGTCTGAAACCTGCTTCTTATTTATTGGGACGTTATAATTATAGACGGTAACTGGAAGTCGAACTCGAACAGTTGTGTTTGAGGCACGATGAGAAATACTGGCGAAAATAAATTTGAGCCCTGGAGCCAGAAGCCAGCGAGTTTTTAGAGTGTTTTTTTTTGTTTCGAAAAATGAAGAAAGAAGTCAATTATTGTAGATCGCAGGCGAATTTGAAGCAACTCATCCAAGACCTACGAAGCGGTAGCTCCGAGCTACTTGGTACAGGTAAAAAATGATAGTATAACGAGTATAACAGTTATGGTTGGTGATAAACAGAAAAAAAATTTACTAACCAAAGAATCGTGTTTGAGGCGACTTATTTCTACTCATGAATCGAGGAAGACGCCAATTTTCTCTCGAACAAAGGCCATCGTATAGCCTTCGATAAATGATCCGAGACGTTAACCAAACAATCGAATCGCTGATGCTGATACGCCGGAAGGACATTATGCTCACCAGATACATTTATCTACGCGTTTAACTTCATTCGCAAATACCTCAGCTTCGTAAATTCGTTGTGATCCGATTCACCGCATATTTAATACTGTGGCTTTATTTTTAACTGATGAGATTTTTTCCAGTTTGCAGTATCAAAGACGCAGGACACCGTTTACTGGTGCAAAATATTCACGGCTCCCTCCCTGAAAGAGAAGCATCACCTCATTGGCGTGAGTATTTCACGTTGTTGATTTTGTTTTTTCGAATTATCGATCCACGAGAAGCAAATGTTGCAGAAGAAAGACATAAATCTAATTGCGTAGACGACAGATCCTGCATTGGCAAACGTTCCAACTGATGGATCGATGAAATATGTGAGGCTAGTAACGGTCGTAAACTCGCCTTACTGCAGATGCCTGATGTGATAACATAAAATGAGATTTTTTTTTTCTTTATATTCTTCATCCAATTACGTAAGCAGGATACACAAAGAACGCAGTCCAGATTTAAAAGGCGGCATAACTTATGGATGATAGAATGAGCATAGCCCCGCGATTTGTAGACAAAAGACCTTATGTATTTCACGGGCATCGCACCGTGAGCGGATGTCATGTCAAGTAGAACGACGTTAGAATTCAAATGAAGTCTTTCGTGAATGATGTCAGACCACGACGTCCGCGGACTATAAATTGATTTCCGAAAACTTCCCGCAACATTTGCATACTGTGGACAGAATTAAATCCTTCGGTCTTATCACTCGGTCAAATCTGATTATATCTCCCTTCGATATTGCAGTACGAACCCATCGTTGAAAAGAAAAACGCGGGTTTGGTACATCACATCATCCTATACGAGTGTGCATCTGTGGACCCAATCCTTGGACAACAGGCAAGACTCGCTGGTGCAAATTGCTACAGCGCCACTATGCCCAGAGAATGGGACTCCTGTTTGCAGCCAGTCGTCGCTTGGGCCCGTGGCAGCAAAGGTCCGGTAATCGTATACGAATAATGTCCACACTGAAACCCGTCTACCGGGTATCCAAAAGAAT
Organism: Euura lappo; assembly: GCA_018257835.1. Lineage (NCBI taxonomy): Eukaryota > Metazoa > Arthropoda > Insecta > Hymenoptera > Tenthredinidae > Euura > Euura lappo. The sequence continues at coordinate 169,010 of JAEUYN010000570.1, forward strand.
ACATTGCCGACAGCATAAAATAGTTTTCAAGTCCTTCAAGTGCAGTCTGAGTCCGAGCCTTCGTCACCCTATCGGTAGATAATAGAATCTAGTATCGATGATTTTCACCCTATCGAGACATCGGCTGCACTTCTATGGTCTGGTAGATTTTCAAGGATGACTTTTGTTAACAGGTGAATGGTTTCCGGATCACGTTGGAATACCGATTGGCGAGCACAAGGAAGGATCGTATTACATGCTGGAGGTACACTACAACAATCCAGGGTTTAAGGAAGTTGAGGATAGCAGCGGACTTCGACTGCACTTGACTCCTAAACTCAGACCTCAAGAGGCTGGCATACTCGTAACTGGCGTTGCAGTCAGTCCCCTTCACATGATACCTCCACGACAAAAGGAATTCGCGACGGCCGGGTACTGCACGCCACACTGCACCAAAGAGGTAACTAAGCCTAGTGCTGCTTCGCCATTTTCGAACACTCGGTCTTTTTATGCTAATAGTTGTTGAAACTTCACCAAAGATACCAACTTCCTCCGATGCTGACCCACGGCATGAAAATTACCCTTCAATTGTCGCCGATTGAGCAACGGATGGTAGTTAGTGACTTACGTACAATGAAATGCATTGTTCCTCTCCATTTCAGATGTTCCCCGACAACGGGATCAATATAGTATCCGTCGTGCTGCACTCACACCTTGCCGGAAAGCGTCTTGGCCTGAAACACATTCGTCAGGGAAAGGAGCTGCCCAGAATAGTGCAGGACAATGAGTTTGATTTTAATTACCAGCAGTCACATACCTTGGAGAACGAGGTCAAGGTTCTTCCAGGTGATGAGTTGGTAGCCGAATGCGTTTACGGAACTCTGGACAGAGCTCATCCTACTCTTGGTGGCTACGCAGCGACCCAGGAAATGTGTTTAGCCTTTGTCCTTCACTATCCGAGGACACGTTTGGCCGCCTGCTACAGCATGACGCCGGTCAAGGAATTGTTCAAAACCCTCGGAGTCGACAGTTTTAGAGGTGTGACCGTGGATCATCTCGAACAACTCTTCCTCACCACAGGGTAAGACGATCATTGCAGCTGATCATCTCTTGACATTCTAAAAAACTAATGTCACATTAGCTAACGTTATAAAATCCTTGACATTTTTTTATTGCAGAACTGACGCTGTCACCTTACCGACTATCACCAAACAGCAGCCCATTTATCCCGTCGCAAGACCCGGTGTAGCGGTTAACGAGGAACTGATCAAGGAGACTGAAAACGCACTCAGGGCGATGAAGGATTACACAGAGGAACACGAGGGCGATAACGTATTCGCTCGTTTGTACATAGAGAGACCAACAGAATTTAGAGGTGCTTAATTGAATCTCTGAAATTTGGGGGCTGGTTCAATCGACCCTCAATTATTGGAGCAATGTATGACTGTATGATTGTTCGCAGGACGTACATTCGCTGAACACATGTTGGCCATGCCTTGGACGGACGAACTTCTGGCAAAGTCGATAGAGCAGAATCTATATCACGGAAAGCACATGACATTCTGCAGAAAGAGGGACGACAAATTGGCGATGGTGAGTTGCGAAAATGGGATAGATTTTGTTTGTTGGTTAATTGGATTCAATTTCATTCTGCTGTTTTGTAATTTCAGCCGGCGGACATCCAGTCGTTCCCCAATTTCACTGCGCTGCCGGAAAAGAACGAGACGAACTGCGAGGGGTTGAGGATCGTATCGAGTTGCAGTTTCTCGGGGGGTTCTTTGGTCTTAGTCGTTCTTGTGATGAGTATTTCATACTGGTGCCTTTTCTTCCGGATGTAAAAAAATATATATTTGTATGAAAGAAGTAAATCTATATTATTGTATAACTGCGAAGCGAAAGAAAATCTCTGTAAATTTTTCAAATCTGTACATTGGCATTATTAATTTATTATGTAATTTTTCTGTATAAGAATATTTAATTCGACCGTCCCGAACAGGTCAATGAGTAGCGATTCTTTTTTTTACACTTTTTTTTACACGTAAATACCGTAAGAATTAAATCAAATTCTAGATTGTCAAAATTTACAAAATTAGGTAAGGGGAGACAGAATCTTGTACATATATTTATATAAACAGTACTTAATTTTAGTTTTATCTGATATTTTGTATACGTACGTTTTGTATAAAATAAAAATTGAAATATTAAAATATTGACGAGTTGATATAATTCGTTCAGATTCTTTTCTTATCTCATACCATTCCTCAAATTTCAATTACCAGTCTTATTTTATACGATTCGCAGTACCCATAGAAAAGGAGCAGGTTTCACTGAGTAGGAATTACTTCCGTAAAATTCAAAACTCGTCCTTCAGAAAACTTGACTTGTGATGATTGAAAGCTGCAGTCTCTGAATGTAAGATTCCGGCGAATTGAATGATTTTTCGAAATTTGACTCCTAAGGGGCTGCAAAAGGGTAAAACGTCTCTTCACGGATTCATCGATATCTCTCCTGCAGCCCGATGAGATATCGATTTCGTCTTCGCCTCAAACTGTTGCTCATTCAGATATCTAAAAAGTAGTTAGAGCGGTGTTTTAAATTCGACCCCTACAAGGATGAAAAGGGGTGAAATCAATCTGCAAAGCGCGGAGCCCCTAAACGTCATTCGAATTTTCACCCCCATTTTCAGCAGTCATAGCTTGCCTAGTCACCCATACGCCATCAGAAGATGGATTTAGATTATCTGAGCAGAGGCCGCGAGATTTCTGCAAGATTTTTTCTAAGGCTGAGCAGCAGATGGATAATGCTTATACAGAGTTTAATTTTCCAGCCTGATACCCAGCTACACCCACGCTAGGGAGTTTAACAATCTTTCTCCACGTGACATTAAACCGCGTCGAAGAGGGCTTCTTGCGCACCACTGATCGGCCCCATGTGGCCGATGCCGATAACCACGAATTGCATTTCTATTGAATTATGGGAGAAACGGGGTATATAACCCTGTCCCTCGGGATCCTCTGCACCAGCTACTCACAGCTCTCCAACTGGGAAACACCTCCGAGCTCCAGCTGCTTCGAAACCGTTAAAGAAGAATCTCGAAAAAGTAAGTGCAGACTAAGTCTTTGCGAGGGACTAACGGCTGTTGCTCGTTAAGGTCAGATAAGCTTCTTGAAAAACTCACAGTAGACCAAGAATCGATTTGTACTTGAAACTCCGCACCCATTAACATACTTTTTACACGGTTCGAGACCACGAGACAGTAGACCTTTTTTGTGCCCTGCCAGACAACCTTTTAATTCGTCGAGGGTCCCACGGGAATTTCATTTTCAACTCACGCCCGTCACCCATCGGGATAATTTTCTGTTTCCAGAATGCGACGAACAAGGCATGTGGTGCTGCCAGTCCGTTCCTGGGAACATGTCGGCCTCATGATGGTCTCCCTGGCCTGTCTCACTCTCGGCGTTGTCTCACGAGACAGGGAAGGCCAGGCGGGAAGTCTCGCTGGGCCCGATCTGCAGCACTGTGCTCCGCACAAGTAGGGCTCGGATAATTTCATAATTTCGTCGATTCAATATCCTCCAATCCCTCTCACCCCTGTTTCAGAGTGGACGCATGTCCGAATGACAACGTATTCACCCGGCTGCCCTTTTACGACGACTCGGCTACCCCTACCGGACCCCCGAATGATGAACCGAAAGAGCATCGAACAACGCGAGTTCTCGAAACTCGGAAAACTAGGTTGACTCGAGGATCTGCGACAGTGGAGCGTCGAGACGACCGGAGGACTCGACAAACCCGAGATTCTCGGTCCCTGGAACGCGACTCTGTAGCCGAACGCAGAAATTTGCATATCTCAGAACGCAGAAACGATCAACGAAGAAGCCAACAGATCCGATTGTCCCGATCCCTCGAGAGAGATTCGGTCAACAGGTATTCACGATCGCTCGCTGACCGTACGACTGGACGCCGAGACGGTAGACTTTCGGAGAGACGAACTGACCGGCTTCGGAATTCCGAACGCGATTTTTCTACCGCAAGGAAATTTCTGGCGACGGCTGAACGCAGAGATGTTCGGCTTGAGGAGAGACGAAATGAGCGGAAAAGCACACAGACGCAAATCTCACGGTCCCTCAGACGCGAACCTGATTCTACGAACTCCAGATCGCTGACTGGACGATCTAAAGAACGCGATACCTCGGTTAGGGCTTTCCAAAGAGCAGTCGAACACCGGGACGATCAGCGAAGGCGAGAAACTCGCGAAGTCCGAACGACTCATCGCGGTTCTTCAGCCAGAAACTCGCGACTCACTTCGGAACGTCGGGATCGAAGCACTCGCTCGACCAGGAACGCGGAATTTCTTGACGAATCACGTCGCGACTCGCGCCTAACATCTGACCGCATGAGCGACCGAGCCATGAGTCTCCGTTCCGTTGATCGGGATTCTGCAGCGAGGAACTCTGGACTCGTCACTGAACGCAGAGATGAGCGAAGGACCCAACGAGCACGACTCGCCCCCGTCATTAATCGCAATGCTCTCATCCGAAATTCTCGACTGGCTGCAACTGAAGGCGAAAGCGAACGCGGAGAGGCTCGAGTTTCCGCACGCCGCGATGAACGACGAGAAGATCGAGAGATCCGAGACGCTCGCTCTAATCGACGAATAAATTCGCGGGATGCGGAACGCGATTCTTCTGCCAGGAGCATTTCGCTGGTCGCTGACCGCAGGGAAGACCGCATCAACAGGCGAGTCCGAGGCACTCGGTCTCTCAATCGCGATTCCCGAACCAGAAATATTGAACGCGAATCGAGGACCAGGGACGTTGAAATGACCAACGAACGTCGAGCTCGGGACCGTCGTTCCGCGCAGAGAAGCTTGGCTGACAGAAGTCTTAATTCCGCAACCGAGCGCCGGGAGAGTCGAGTCGGTGCCGGAATCCGCGTCGCTAGGTCCTCCGAACGTGACCTCGAAACAAGGAAGGCCCGATCGGTATCCGAAAGCCGAGGTGACCGAAGAGTTCGAAGCTTTGGATCCGGAATGGTCCGGAATGTTCGCGAGCGGTTCGTCACAAGGAACGCAGAACGGAATGAAAGATACAACTACGAGCGATTTGATTCCAGGCGGCATTCGGTCACTGAAAGACGTGCCGCAGAAAATCGGGTGGATCGGTCGACCGGATCGAGGCAGCGCACCGATCTTCGTCAAATTCGCGAAAATCTGATGCACGATGGAAGAATTGAACGTCGCGACGTTCGTATGATGGGAGAAAAATCGTTCAGACGAGACCGTGACTCTCGAGTAACGAGGGCAGGGAATAATCGAGATCGTGCCTACCGTCGTAGCCGTGAAACCCGGGTACCTGCGGCTATCGGAGACGATGAGACCCGCGAAACCCGCGACAAACCTCTGACCAAAGGCGCTGGATTGATGTTCGACAAAATTCACAGGGAACAGATTCTTCCTTCAGCCACCAAATATGAAGGACTACGAGAAACCGCTGTTCTTATCCTTTGCGCCGTCTACGGAGCTTCGCTGTTTGGTACTGGCAAAGGTTCAATTTCTGGGTGAGTAATAGACGAATAGTAAAAAGTATGAATATAGCTCTAATCAAAGTGAATTTCTCTTTGCAGGAACATAATGGGACGCGTGAACCGAATCGTTGTTTGGTGAAGGTTACGAGACCGAAGCTGATCCCAGGCCGACGAACCATTTCGATATCGAAGCTAATGAGTAGTTGATAGTTCAAATAACCAAATGAATGTATCGCTGAGTTAGAGCTATATGTTTAAGTATGAATATTCATTGTAGACTGTAGACTGTAGATTTTAGGTTGTAGATCTTAGAAATGTTGATAATATATAATTCAGTTTATTGTTAAATCAGATCAGTTTATGTAGTGTCATATATATTTTATGCGAATAAAGGGTATCTGAAATACACGTACAACATCTTGACTCGATAAGTACTATAACATTACTCTCTCTCTCAGCCCCACGTTCGGGCGTCAAATATAACATTAATCCTCACTGTAATCCATTCAGGTCACGAATCACCATAGGATACTCCGATTAAACTGATATTAATACGACTTTTGATGCTATCACTGAGTTTTCTCTTTACTTGTGGTCATTTATTAATTTTAGTGATTTGATAGCACTCGTACTGGTTCAAAATTTTACTTTTATGAGAGTATGAGACTCGTCAGGGCTTCGAAAAGGACACCTAGATCGAAATAACCATCTAAACTGTGGAAGTTTGTGCAATGTAACGATTTCTCATTACAAGGAGGGATTCTTCTACCTATTCTAATCGAGAGGACTCAGAATCGATATACTACTTTCGTTTAGTCCCTTCTCCGAAGATCCGGGGGTTTCTACTAATAGTAATCTATCTGAGGACTAACCAGTTGTTGTAGGATGTCATAGGATCGGAAGAATCGTCTGTGGGAATGTAGAGTGTGATGATGTGTGTAGGTGTTGAAATAATTAGATTAAAACCGATTTAATATTGATAGTGAAGATGCTGCGAATGTAGAAGAACAGAAATATAACTGATAACTCGGTTAATAATTCAAACTTAATATACCAAAATCAATAAATGCTTTTTCTATCTGGCGGTTAATACACTAGATTATCTTGACAAAATTTTCTCCGTACTAGGAAGGCAGTAGCCTGAAATGTAATATCTCGATTGCAAAATTTTCTAAGTCAATAAATCGAGAAAAATAAAATTTTCTATGTTCGAAAATGACTCTAAATTCGTAGATTCGTGGACTGCTCCCACGAATTACGTACCAAGATGTCCCAGTGGACAGACCGAAGTTAATACTCAATATTCGACACGTCTGACAGGCTTGTCAGGCCGGACCGAAGTGCCTCTACTCGTGTTCTGATTTACCATTATGGTCCAACTTGTATCAATGGTCTAAATTAATACTTCGTTAATCGGCATTTTTTTGAAGAATCCGTCAAAACTCCCCATAAAAAATTAATATTAAAAAAAATTAATATGCTTTGATAGGGTGAAAAATTAAATTTTCAAAGGATCTCGATGCCTGGTCTTAATTTTAGGCTTCCAGTTTTCGATGAATGGTCTGATTACTTCGTTGATCGGCTTTTTTTTAAAAACCCGTAAAAATTCCCCACAAAAACTAAATATCAGGATCTCAGGGCCTATTTTCTGTGACCGCCTTTCGATTTTCGATTCAACGTTTATAAATGGTGAGAATACTCCGACTATCGGCTATTTTTTTTTTTTTTTATACTCATTGTATGAAACTGATTCTAGCGATAGAAAATATCGAGAGAAATCCTTCAGAAAAGGCGATTTGTACCGCATTTTTCGCGCCTCCCAGGTGAATGTAACTCTTCGACAGTTTAGTATTCTTTCAAAATTCCAATGGGATCTCTAAAAGTAGCCGATATGCTACAATTCATATTACCGTCAATGGAGCTGGCCGTGCTAAAAGTGATCCGCTAATTTTGTTGAGTAGTATGTCAATCTGATTGTCGTAATACCTGTGAAAGTCCAACTCTTTCTTTTTAGCTGTTATTGCAATAACTTACTTTCATCTCTGAAAACAGGAGATCGAGAGATTGAAAAATACGTCGAATGTTACACATACATATGCAAATAACTTCTTCCTTTTTATTTCAACTCAAAGTTCAACTCAAATACATCAGTAATGTATGTATTACTGTTAGGGATAAACTAATTTGTACATTATTTTTCATCTTGAAATATATAGTAGGAAATAAATATTGACGCGAAAAAAATTCATACATATATGTATATGTGTTGATATACCCGAATGTGGAGCTGTACGAATAATATCATAATATGTATAAGATCAAATTTGTGCGCAGGACCTACGATCATGTCGTTGTATTATTTTCAACTGATATGATTAATATAAATGATTCATAATTCATATACATTGTAATCCAAAAAGTCCTATAAAAAAACTGTACTCTAAAATTTCTGGAAGAAATACTAGGAAAGCTTAGTAACAATGTGAGCTATCGTTAATATTATGCCAGTTTAGAAAGAAAAATACTACCGGCATAATATTGTGCACATTGGAAAACACGTTTATCACAATTTCTTGGAATTCAGATACTAATTTATGTTTATCATGAAATAATTCTCAAGATTTTCTGACTTTTCTTTTGTTCTTTTTTTTTCAATCAATAATAAAACTAACATTTTGGCTGTGTTTCATTGGCAAGTATTTAGCGTATACTCTGAAAATCGCAGATTCGATGCGATACCAGATATATTAAGTCTTGACGCGAAGTTTGATTAATATTGTATTTAGTATGAGTAACGTGTATGCATAGTTTCGATTTGTACGCAAAACTGTCGTCAGAACAATAAATTAATTACCACAGGACCCTGAAGCCTGCGAAATGTATATTCGTTGATGAATTTGTATCCTAGATATTCTACACGATCTACGATTATAAAAACCTATCTAAGTTTACCAGAGACATGAGAGATAAAAATACCCTCCTTCAATAAACAAGAATATAAAATAACAGTACTCTAAATGGCAATTTATAAAATTATTCAGAATTATGCAACGTAAATCGTCGACTGAATAAACGCGAAAATAACTTCAAATACTGAAAGTATATAAAACGTTGACTAATACTTGATGTGCCTACGTTGATACCTAACTAATTTCTAACTAGTCGAAAGATAGAAAAATAATCTGGCCAACGGTAGAAAAAATGTTGGCAGCTAGTTTTCTAAATTTTGATAACACTATTATTCAAAGATATTAATATTTAGTTGTAAATTTTATACGATATTATTATGTAGTATTTAATGACTGGACGATTGATTGCTTTCATCTAATTCGTTTGGAACGATTATTATCATATAAAGAACGATTATTTTATCAATAATATAATGAGGCTTTTTTTTATCAACTAGTTTTACCTTCTACACGTATAAGAAAATTAAACGTACTCTGAAATGCCGAAGTAATGATATCTTTCTATCAGTAAACGTTAGCTATTTCTTGCAACATTCCAAGAATGTGATCCAACTCTTGTCTGAAATAACACAACTGTTTATTTTTACCCTTTTCACCCTTACAGTCTCTGCACTGTGTCTTCGTCCTCAAAAGATCCCTGACTAAAGTTTGAAGAGTCATTTCCCTGCTCTCGTGCCGCTGTTGCAGGATCGTTATCTTGTCTTGCAACAACTGGAGTTGTTCCGTACCCTGGAAGCAGAATGTCTTCATGAAATAATGTAGACAATGATGAATCAGCGCAGCGCAATATCGAACTCACCGGTGTCGAGAGGTATTTTACTTTCTCATTCAGGACTTTTACTTTGTTCTCCAAATGATCCCTTTCGGTCTTCAAAACGATCACCTGCTCCTTGTAGTCCCTCAATTTCTCTATCTGCTGCTTCAGATGAGATATTATCGCCATCTGAGTGTTTATTTGACCCTGATAAAAGAAGATAGGTAATCAATCAATCTATTCACGATTATACTGATTGTTAATGAACCAGACCCGAAAAAATAGCAGAAAACATAAATATAAGTAAAATCTGTGAATTAGAATCGTTTTAATTACAAACCTGTAACTTTACCACTTTAGAGTCTCCAAATTTGACACTATATTCTTTGACCAAGGTAGCCATCTCCCTTTCGTGCTCTTCTTGGAGGAGATTCAGGTCGTGGAGTCTCTTGTTTTTCAAGGCCATGAAATCCTTGTTAATTTTGTCCAATTCTTCCTTGAGGATATCATTCTCATTCATCAGCTTCTTTGTCATGTAATTTTCTGTGTTTTCAGAGTACTGCAGAGGATTGTACAGCTTCTGGGTAGACCCCGATAGTCTTTGGTTCGAATTTGAATTCGGTATGTTACCATTCTGATAAAAGTTCGAATTGTGGTCGTTCTCCGATGCCTTCGAGCTCGTAGGTCGCGAATCCGACCCTGTGCTTCGGCTCATTTTGTCAAAATCTACCGTTCTATACGTCTTCTTATCGTTCAACAATTTTTCTCGCTCCTTTTGCAATCTTCTATTAGTCTTCTGCAACTCTTGAAAGTCTTTGGTGAATTTTATGAGCGTTTTGTCCTTGTTAGAGAGCTCGAGTTTCAGTCCTCGGATCGTAGCGATCAGATGCGTGTCCTCTTTAACGTTCTGAGATTTAGGACCAACTTTCATCGGCCTAATTTCCTTCTTTTCTTCCCTCTCGTAGTTTCCAGCGAGCTTATCTTTGTCCTCCTTTTTATTTGTCTCCACGCTTTTATTCTCCGTGTTCTTCGACGTTGTCTGGGTGAACATGTCGTTGTAAATCTTCTGATTTTTAAGAGTATATTCGAGCAATTTTTCTTCCAACTCCATCACCTGGTTCGCATAGCGCTCCTTCATTTCAGAAAACTTCTTCTGGAAGTCCGCCAGTTTCTCTTGCGCCACATCCTCTTTTACTTTAATCTCTTTTTCTAACGAGGCTATCCTGTCCTCGAGGAGTTTTACTTTCTCTGTATTTATCTTCTCGTGTTCAGAGTTCGCAGTGAGTATCAAAGCAGAGACAGAATCGGGATTCTTTCGTTTCAATATTCTCTCCATCTCTCGCACCTGTCTATTCAAGTCTATTATCTTCTTGTTATCCAGGATCACCTGGTCTTTCAGCTTCTGAGACAACTGCTTCTCTCTCTCAATATGGGATTTAGCGATCTGCAATTTCTCGTTGAAATTACTCTCCTTGACCCTGAGCTCCATGATCTCCTTCTCCAACGGCATAACATTGTTCTGCAGTTTATCATACTCGATTTTTATCCCCCTCAATTGCTCAGATTTCGAATTCAGCTCAACTTTAACATTCTCCAGTTCCTTTTTCAACCCTGATTCAGACTTGGTCATCGTTTGTAGCTGGTCTGTGATGTAATTGTTCTTAGTTTTCAGCTGCTCTTTGAACATGGCCAACTCCTCCTTCACCAAGCTACTCTGCTCGACCAGATCATCGTTCTTCATAGCATAGTCGTTGTTCTTGTTGCGAAGATCTGATATCTCCAGAGTCAATTTCAACGTCTGTTCCTGAAGGTCTTTCATCTCGTCCATCAATTTCTGATTTTCGTTCATTCCCACGGTCACCGACTTCTGTTTCAGCTGCAAGTTCTTTATTTCTTCCTGGAAATATAAATTTAACGGAATTAGTTGACAATCATTAAAGCCAAAATATGAATCGGAGGGTAGGGAATCACCTGATAACTCTTCACTTCAAGTATCAGTTTTTTATTTTCTGATTCATAAGCTTGCAGGAGAGTTTCTTGCTTTTCGAATTCTCTTTCCAGAATCAAGACTTTGGTATCAGATTTGGTGTTGAGGTCGGGTCTCTTCTCGTTCACTGATAATTCATCGACTTTAGCCTTGAGGATGATGTTATGCTTCTTCAGGGCGAATAGTTCCTCTTCGAAAGACGTCCGAATCCCTTCGATTTGAGTCTTGTAAAGTTTAGCTTCGGAATCCAGTTGTTCTGAAAAACGAGATGTGATCAAGTTAGCAGAAAAAATTAACGCGTTTTATCATTTCGAATTCTCCGCTATAATACCTTTGAGTAAAACATTTTTGTGTCTTTCTTCTTTGCACAACGTTTCCCAATCGCTTTTCGACAAATTCCTGTTCATATCTCCACCGGCCAAACTATGTTTCATGATATTCTCAACTGACTTTGTATCAAGTTTCCTAGCATTTAGATTCAAAGCCGAAGTGGTGTTTGATTTCGGTAGATCCTTCTTTGGTTTTGGCGATAATTTAACTTTCGTTGTGAATTTAGAAACCGGTTTAGAGTTTACTTTAGCCCTCACAACCGGAGATTTCTTAAGTATAGGGGCAGCGGGCTTGTGCAAAATCTCCATATGCTTGGGACCCTTGACGTCGTCTAGAGACAATTTCAGATTCGATATCGATTTTGGAATCTGATCGTAACTTTTCGATTTAACGAATTTAATTTCCTTCTTTTTTTGATTTCTGTTATCCAAGGCATCTGGTGATCGTGCAGTCTTTGGGGGGTCTAAAAAATTCCTCTGGATATCAGCTTTTCCCACTGTTGCCCCATTTCCAGTAGCTCTGTCTGCGGTCTGGGGTCGATCGTTGTTATAAGTCTTATCATCTTTATTGTCGGAATTCAAGTTATCTTTTTGATTCTCCTCCGTTTGACTATGTAATTTTTCCTTGTCCCTCTTTTTCTCTTTTTCCAGTTTCTTCTGTTCCTGTTTTCTCAGATTTTCGTTAGACTTTTCAGCGATCAATTTTGGTATAGCATCTGCGAATAGTTCCAGCCTCGGAGTGAGACCAACGGTGTATAATTCGTTCTTTGAATTTACTACATTAGCGTCTTTTTTGCTTCCGTTCGACCCAGAGCTGTCGACGCTCGAATTTCTGGACAGAATCATTTCCTTGGAACGGCTTTCGGACTTTTTCGATCTTTCCAAGCTAGAATTTCGAGAAATAGACGCTTCCTTGTTCAGAGATTTGTGAGACCTGGACCTCTCCCTACCCGAACTGGAATCCGATTCGCTTATTTCGTGGCTGACGTATTTGCTCTGAGTATTGGGGAGCTCTCTCTTCAAGACCTCGGAAATTTCCTTCTCTGGGAACGCAGGGCTATTCAGAGATTTCAATTCGTTTTCAATTCTCGATTTTTCAAACGTTGTAGCGTCTGGTTTCGTTTGGAAACCGAGTCCCGACTTATTCTTGAGATGGGAATTATTAGTTTTCGCCTCTTGGTCTTTCTTGTCGCTCTGTCCCTGCAGTATTCTCAAAAAGTGCGAAAAATCTTCTTGACCGAAGCTGGAACTACCAGACATACCACCTTCGGACTTTTCCTTCGACTTCTTGAGGAGGTTTTCAAAAAAATCTTTATCAACGTCGGTTATTTCCTTCTGCAAGTTGTCTTTGTCCTCGGCCTCCTTCGTGCTCTTCAAGTCTTCGGTCTTAGATAATCGTTCGATGGGATCATCCAGATCCGAGCTACTCGAAACCTCGACTTTCTGTTCCTCGAATTTTTTTCTCTGCAATTCCAGCGTTTTGGACGGCTTCAATACGTTCAAATTCTCGTAAACTACTTCGAGACCAGGACTTGGGTCTCTTTTCTGCTCAAATTTTGGACTTCTTTTAACTTTCTCAGACTCCTTGTGCACCTCGGCTCTTATCATCTGAAAAATATCGTCTTCTAGCTGCCTAACTCGCAGAAGACTATCGTTCTGATCGTCCTTACTGTCCGCGACAAGAGTATCGGACCTCGAATTGCTCTTCGATATACTAGAGCTCGTCTTCTTCACCAACTTCTCAGCCTCCTGCAGCAGTTCTTCGACCGAACGTTCCTCTTCTATAACAAAAAGAAGAATGTCATTGAAGATATCGATTTCAAAGTATGGTTTATCTCTATCAATCTCATGCCTGTGTGATTTTTGCTGTTACTTCCAGACTTTGGGCACTCGGGACCAGAATTTGGGCTCAATGCTCCAGCGATCTTGCTCATTTCTTCCAAAATACTGCCGATATCCTCGTCGGTTGCGTCTGGAGGGATCAGAACAAATATCATCAGAAATAAGTGCAATTCGAGTCCATCGTTATTGAATTCGAGGCGCAGGATGAAGGATACGTACTCTCAAAGTCTGATGGGTATTTGTCGAAGGCCGCAGATGCGAGAATATCGCAGAGAGTATCGTCCTTGTCTTTGACCTCGCCTTCGCTCTTGCACAAAGCCTGAGATCACGAGAAAGAAGGAATTTAGTTAAAAATTCTGAGTCTCGTCGACGTTCGTCAATCGTAACAAAAATCATTTACTTTGCATAATTTTTCTTTTTCGAGAAACTCTGCCATAGAGGAGCTTACGTCTGGTGAAGGACAAGCCGTCGGTCTTATCTTGACCTCTAGCTTCTTGTTCGGGCTCGTGAGTCCTAAACAGGTCTCCGGTCTCTTCAACCACCATTTATCCTCCTCATTCTTGTCCTCTTGCGGCAGCGCAGGCTTCGACTCTTTAGCCTTTGGCTTTTCCTTAATCCTAATCGAATTCTCTCCGATACTAAGACTTATCGACGAGCCTAGGGTATCCTCTCCCGTCGATATCAGCTATATTCGGACGCAGTTAACGTAGTTAAAAATAATTAGATCATTTTTTGCCTTATTTACGATACAATTTTTATTTCAAACATCTGATGTGATGGAAAATAAAATCGGTTTTACGAGGTTTAAATTTTACAAAAATTAAAAACGATGGTTAGTTCATTTGTTTCACGACTAAAACGTCAATTCGATGTTCGAGGAGCGAATGGATTAATTTTTTTGTCGTATGAGTCAAGGTAGGGGAGGCGATAACGAATCTCTGTTCGTTATCGGGTTTAAATTGATTGGAAAATTCGCTCGTGCATAAGAGAGAGAGAGAAAAAAAAATAGGTTAGTTTATACGAGGTATGTAATAGGTGGTTTTAAAATTGTTTGTTCACTTACGTCCTCAACTGTTCGGGAGTTCTTCGTATCATGAGACATTTTAGAGTAAACAACTATCTCTAAAAGCTATTACCACGGAGTAATAATATTCCTCCGTGCTATTACGATCACAATAGATAAATCTATTAATCATTTTTCGGCGTCGTTTGACATCTAGTAGGTTTTTTGTTTGTTATTTTGTAACTGGCCTAACGACCGTCTGTCTACCTCGTGGCAGCACCTGTCAACCTTTTTTTTTACACCGCTAAGATTCAAACGCACTTTTTCAACCGACACGACGATGGAAGGTTTTGAAATTGGGATTTTGCATAAATATTTTTTTTCGATTTTCATACGCGTACGATTTAGAGTAACTCGAAATAATTAGGCCACGTTTTTTCTTTTTCTTTAAATATGATAATCACAAAAGTTCAATTAAATTCCAGCGTTTTCGATATACCTCAGCATGGGTGACGTCATAACGTAATAATTTTCGATCCGTTGTATTCCTTCAATTTTGTTTCAATTGAGAAAAGATAAAATATGACCTGATTATTATTATTTTTTTTTTTTTGCAAACTACTAATATATGTAAAAATACGCGCAAAATTCTGGTTCTTTTTATGCTATAAATCGAGTATGATTCACGCATTCTTCAGTACTTGTTTTGGTACACAAAGCAACCGTTTCTGAGACGGTGGGAGCGATTCTGCGAATGCGCGTGTGTACGATGTAAACTCACTTTTCTGTCCTAGGAGTCAAAACTGGTCATTATTGTATTCAGTGAGAGTCTGCGCATACGCATTCGCAACCGAATGACAGATTATTCGATGTTTCCGCCTAAACTGAAAACGCTCAGATTGTTTTACGATGGATAACAATTTTTAATGAAATGGAAAATTCCTTTATAGGAAGAAAATTGATCAGCAATTATACTGCATAGCTCGAAATGTCCAAAAAGACTTATTTTAGAAAAAAACTTGAATAGCTTTGAAAAGAAATCAAGATTTTCGATCGACGATTCAAATTTTTGTATCGTATTATAGATTCGTTTATCTTATTATAAGTGGCCGATTGTTTTTTCGAAATAAAAGCAGAGAAATTTGAAATATAATTTTCGATGTGACTCAATTTATGGATATGAAGAGGAAATGATGAGGGAAATTGAGTGAGACACGATTTTGTTTGTTTATTGATAATAATTGAACAGTTTATTATCAGCTGATGAATGTGAGAGGCATAATAATTATAATGAGAATCAAAGAATTTTTACTCTTATATACACGATCGTTTTAGTTATCACGTTATATGAGGGTACTTTTTTTTTCTCTGTTCAGAAAAGGAACGGCCAATAAGAAATAATAAGTATAAAACTTCTGATGAACTAAAAATGCCAATTTTTTTGTTGTCTTATTAGGGCTTAAAAAATGTACGCAGAGTTTTATTTGCCTGTTCCCTGATTAGATAAGAAGTGATATTTATACGACAAGATATTCAATACTTGAAAAAATGTTTTAGATATGTATTATTGTCAACAATCACATATCTGTGTTATCACGAAATAATAAAATCATCCATACTTGATTATTATCTAAATACATATTATATAATCTGTGAATCTATATTAATGCACACAGGTTTACGATAATAACGTTATTAATATGAATGGAAAAAAAATTGTACACAGTTGTGCCATTATTATTTTGTTGTTTTCCTAATAAATATAATGCCAGTGCCAACAGTGCAATTTTATGAAGCAATGTATGACATCAATATGTGTGAATTATGAAGAAATACGTTAATCGTGACATTTTGCACAAGTTATGATATATAATCGAGCGTAAAGAATATTTTTTTCTGTTTTAGAATACGAAACAATTTTTTTTTCTTCGTAGCTTACATGCTGCTTGGTCTTTATCATTATTATTTGAATACAAGAATATATCTACTCGTTTATTTTTATTTTAGAATATTTTCAAACTCTCTTCAAACGTTCTCGGACGCTAGAATATATATAGGTTATTTTTTATCACGTCAATTTGTATTTCGCTTGATGATCCATTAACGACATCGAATAATACAGATGGGTACAACTGTAAAAGAGATTATCGTAGAACTTTTCAATTAAAAGTAATCGCACAATTTTACTGTTCAATAGTGCAATGTAACGATGCAATCGAATATTGCATGATATAAACATTGTTTATGAAACCGAACTTGGAGAAAAACGAAAAATATTTTGTAGTACAAACATCTAACAGCGACGTGTGTGTATTTTCTTTTCCCTCTTTAATTATATTTGGTAATGATAGCTAAGAGTTAATATACTATTTACATATACATAACGTATGAAATATCGTTTAATTTTAGTACATATCTTTAAATTTTCGTTAGAAAAATAATGGTCGAAAAATATTTTTAGCACCAATCGTCTCCGTATGAAATTTTTGTCCTGTTACAAAAACTAGTTGGCGTAGCATGCGTGGAGCCTGAACAACTCTCTGTTCATAAAGCTATTGTTACATTTTTCGCAATATTGTTTAATATTACTGGGGGTTTTCAACGAGGTAGGAACTCTAATAACGTTTGAATTTTCTCTTGTTTTATTAGCCGCTAAATTTCGACTCCCAAGCGAACAACCCGTTTTAGACTGTTCAAGAAACCTTTTCTTCAAACTTCCAAGCGATAACAAATGATCCGAATCTGTTTTTTTCACTTTCCCATTTCTCAGGGGTAAGTCTTGACTTCTCAAATATTTTGCGGTACATTTTTTGCCGGATATTCGACGCGCGGATATCTTTCTAGGCCTCGTTTTACCCGTCATCAATTTTTTCAACGTTGCCAACTTGCCAACAGGCTGGGAACCGGAGGCGCTAGCCTGCGTACGATTCCCCAAACACCCGTCTTTTACATTTTCACGTTTTATCGCAAGCTCAACTTCTCTGTCAAACAAACTACTCAGATTGTTAACGCAGCTATCAACAATCCTAATGGTCTCGACGCCCTGTTTGACGTTCAAATTTTCGTCATCGGACAGGATCTCCTCTTTCACCTTGAACTCCAAATTGGGAAAAAGACACGAGAATCTTTTTGCCGTTGGGATATTAGACGTCGCTTTGGGAACGGAGGACTTGCGTCGTTTCGTACGATCATCTCCGCTCTTATTTCCCTCCAGGGTCTCAGTTTTTTTCCTCTTAGACCCGATGTAGTCTACCAAAAGTTTCCTGGGTCTTAAAATTCTCTGAATTTCATCCTGCGGTTCTTTCTTTATCTTTATCTCGTTTATGACGATCCCGTTGACTTTCTGTCCCTGCGTCTTCTTTGCCGAGCTCATTTTCCTGCAAACACTGGCAGGATTAACGATCATAGATTTTTTTCTCTTTGTGCCGATGTAGTCGATGGATTTATTCCTCGGCCTCAAAGACCGCGGCTCGCTAATGACGTCGGGTTTCTCAGTTTTTATCACAATCTCAGCGGCGTCATTCTTCGACGTGATTCCATTCCGTTTCTCCGTGTTGCGCTTTGACGTGTTAGATCTGCTGGCGCAGGGTCCGATGGTAGTTTCTATAGCCATAACTGCCTTAGAGGAGTTTGTATTTTTACGATAGCTGCATCTGCAGGGTGGACCGAGCTCCGCGAGTCTATTACAGGTGAAACATTCGTCGACATTGATTATTCTGTTGGGATCCACGTTGTTGTTCCTGACGTTATTCATTGAGTATGTCATGCCGCTCATTGAGTTTATGTAATTAACGTTTTCCACTATCGGATCGAGCTCGTATATGTCGTAGTCGGGGGGCTCAGACTTGATCTTGACGTTCTCTATCTGAACCATGGGCACCCTCACGTCTTCTTCTACCTCCCGTTTCCTCATCCACGACAATTGACTCTTCAAGTCTCTGTCCGTTTTTAGACAATCTGAATAAAACTTGTGAAATTCCTCGAGCTTGTAGCTGCACCTATGGCACATGTGCTTCGGTAGGAGATCCATCTCGTGAACCTGTGTGTTTTAGAATCAATTACAATCTTCTCTTTACGTTTTTCTACTAACAACGATTCGTGGACTGAACATTAAATAGTTTTAGTGTGCATCATAAATATTTATCGTTTGTCGTTAAAAAAAAAACAAGGAAAAATACCGAGAAAAGATTCTCATTTAAAATTTTTTTTTTTATTATCATTATTTCTATAAACTGCGAGGAAAATCAGTTTCGATTCGGTTGAAATTGTGAGTGAGATAGCGGCAAAGAAGGGCAGTGACCTTGAACGTGAGTGGGAGACAAATATCGAATAGAGTAACAAGTGAGGTTACCTAAAATTGGCGGGTAAATTTCGATCTCATGTGTTTGTTGTTTGATGGCACAGTTTTTTTTGTTATTTATATAACAATAAGTTGCAACTTATTTTTCAATAAACATGATCTCTTTGATGCCGATGGGGGAAAAAAAAATGAAGGATAGTGTCGGTGTACAAAGTGTAATAAAAAGGGTAGACCACGTACCAGGATCGGTAGAACGGCGCTTATCTTCTTGACGTGGTTTTCGTTCTTATCGAATATGTTTATACAGATCCCCGACTGCTGGCCGCACAAGCGGCACACACGGCTTGACTCCAACGTCTCCATCACACTCGACTTATTCTCCTCAATAATATCGCAATAATATTTATCCTCGTTGGTATCACGGTACCCGCGCCCTACTTGGCACTTGCCACTTGCGACTTGCGCGAATATACTCAAACCCCTCTTGCTTTGCTTCCCAGTTGCCGTGTGGTTCCTGAATAACTTCTGACGTAACACTCAGTCGGTAAGTTAAGAGCGTGCTATAGTCAATCCTTACCAGCCGAGTAGCCGCGTCACTTATTTCCACTGATATCAAAGCCTACGCGAAACAGAAGCAAAAAAGAAGCTACTAACGAAATTATGAACACCTACATCCCAAAATATCTTTGTTTCACGCAATAAGAACGACGCTAAATGTATTCCTACCTACAATGATAAATGCCGCTGTCAACTATCGTCGCGGCCATTACCCTTTTAGGTAGGAAATAGGAATACATGTAGCAACGTTATTATTGCGTGAAACAAAAATATTTTGGGATCTAGGTGTTCAGAATTTCGTGCAGAATTTCGTTAGTAGCTTCTTTTTTTGCTCCTGTTTCGCGTAGGCTTTGACATCAGTGGAAATAAGTGACGCGACCACTTGGTCGGTAAAGACCGACTACAGCATGCTCCAAACGATATGACACAACCGGCTGTTGGTTGTTACAAATACGATTTATACGGCATAAAATAAAAATGAGACAGAACACCAATTTTTTCATATAAATTTATTTATTTCCCACCATTATTTATCTCAATAATGAATCCATCGCTTTGATATATCGATTCTTGAAATTCATCGAAATACTCAGCAGCTTCCTACTCTACCGACGGAGCACCGAGCGTCTTTTGTTACGCTCGTTTTATCTGTGACATCGTGATCTATTCACCCTGTAGAAGATGATTACCGGTCATTTGGAACTAAAAATGCCGAATTTGTATGTTTCTATCGCTTCAGAACCATTTTGAGAAGAATATGATTCTGATTGAAAGAAAAGTGGTAGAGATTTTCCGTACCGACACTCGCAGTCAGCTTCGGCGATTGTCGTCGATGTTCGAAAGATGGCGCGCGTTCTGATTGAGAGAGATGGCACGCAATAGCTACACTCATCACGTCATAACCTTGTGAAACTTCTGTCAGAGTCAGTTACATTTGTTTTGTGAGTTTCTGTTGAGTGTGAATAATTTTCGAAACTGATTCGAAAATGTCGGACGAAGCTGGTGGTTCGAGCACGAAATCATTTGCGGACAAGCATGCGGAGCGAATGAAAAGACTTCGCGATCTTCACTCTAAAAGGGTAGGGTTTCGTTGTTCTACAATCACTTCACGGATTCTAACCTAACCTCAATACAATTATCAATGTATTTTTTTTCTCGTAAATACACGATATTTCGAAGATATAATTCTCCCGTCTCAATTTATTGTAAGAATCCAATATTGATTAACTCTCGACGATGCGAAAATATTAAATCTAGTAAAGGTGTTTGAAAAAACTAATAATGATAATGAGCGTTAATATTTTATTCATCCATGATATCTTTACTCACCAGAACGAAGCTCGTCAGCAAAATCACAAGGAGGTTGTCGAAGAGGACAAGAGGAACAAGCTACCGTCGAATTGGGAAGCTCGTAAGCGTCAAGCTGACTGGATAATAAAGGACGAAGAGGCGAGGAAAGAGGCGCAGGCAAATGTTAGTAGGATTTGAGTTCATTTACAATCGAATATTAACGGTATTCTGATTCCGATTGTATTTCCAGGGCGACGACTACGACAGAGTGAAATTACTGCAGATCGATGCCACCGAGGCTGAGAGACTGGCTCGTAAACGTAAGAAGAAGAACCCAGACCCTGGTTTTGCGGACTATGAACAAGCTACCATCAGGCAATACAACCGATTGGTCAAAGGCATCAAGCCAAACATGGAAAACTACGAGGCAGCCAGGGAGAAACTTGGTCCGGCATTTTATGGCGATAGAAACACGATTCTTCACGGTTTACACGAGGATAAGAAAGAGGCTGTTGATAGATTGGTCGAAGACGTTGAGAAACAGTGCGAAATATTATTTTTCTTCGAATTCTGGTTTCGATATTCTAGACAGATTCAATTAATATTGTGTGATTATTATTTTCTTACAGAATTGCAAAACGCGAGAAGTACAGTCGTCGCAGAATGCATAACGACGACGCAGACATCGACTACATCAACGAAAGAAACGCCAAGTTCAATCAAAAGCTCGAGCGGTTCTATGGGGAACATACTCGCGAAACTAAACTCAATTTGGAACGTGGAACGGCTATTTAGTAGCTTTTCCGTACAATTACAATTATATCACAGATTATTTGTGTTTCATAGTTTAACTCGAATTCATTGAACAGAATTTGATTTATTGTTAAGATTACTGGTTTCATGTTTAAATAATTTAGATCAGTTTATTGCAATTTCCTTTAAGCTTTGGACTTAGAATCAAAACTATTCAAGGTTTTGATCAGTTCTATGATTGATTGAATTCTGTCTAAAAGGGAATCATCACTGCTTAGGGTCGTGAAAAGGGTTTGAATATTTTTGAAAAGATCATTCTCGTTTAGAATTCGATTTCCTGGCCCCCAAATGCCATCAACTATCATTTTACACCGTGAATTCAGAAATTTCTTCTACTTTTACAGTCAGAGTAAAGGTTCAAAGACTATCGATCGGTTTGTAGTGATTGGTAATATTTATTGTTATTTTTCTACAATAAAAAAAAGAAAGATTTATTCATACTTTCATTACCATTGAAAGTAACTTCAGACTAGATAGTATTTTTTTTTTTTTTTTTATAACAAATAATAACAGTTTAACAGCTTGAATGTACAATAAATAACGTGTTGTCATTTTTGAATAATAAAAAGAAAAGAAAACAACGAATTTAAATTAATTTACATTATTACAATATTCACATTTTTATTTCAGTCAATTAAATCCCTATAATTATTCATTTATTTATTTATTTATTTATTTATTTATTGACTTAATTTCCTTTCTTTTTTTCTCTGTTATCTCGTATAAATTAATTATTTTATTAGATATTATATATTATTTATATGTACATAGATAAATGTAGTATATACCTATATACAGTTTTCAGTTCTCTAATTCAGTTCACATCATACCACCCAACTGTGCACTGTTCCTGTGAATAAGAAAACGAAAAACAATCTTGAATACGAATCCCACTGTAAAAAGATGCTAAAAGAATTAGTACATTTAGTCCTCTATCATCAAACTAACTTTCTAGAAGATTTTTTCTCTCTCATTATACTTACGTCGAGGTGAAAAATTGTGATGATGCGTTACTCGTATGTGGATATCTTGCGTTTCACCTACACATGAAAATCAAGTTTTCATTATAGTTTTGCAAATATGATGAAAAAAACTTCAGTCGTTACTCTCATCTCTCAGTTACATGAATTAAAAGAGCCTTACTCTTCTTCTTGAGCAAGAAGTACAAATAAAATTAAAAAAAGGGTACGAAAATTCAATTTGTAGTCACGTTTTCAACGAGTATGAGCACACACTTACCTCGAGGATCTTGTGATTCGTGCACACACCAATTCAAACTCCTTAGCGTTAATTTATTGGCAAAACAAACGAAAAATAAAGCTTGATATGCAAGTTAGTTTTTTTATTTGCATATAATGCTGTAGGGCACATTTAAATCTTTCAAACTTAAAATACAACAATTATTATTATGTATCAGAAAACATCGTGTTAATTGATTAACGTCGTAACAATAAATCACATGTGGATCTGTACAATCAATTGTCAGTATTTTCGGCTAAATGCGGATTCGCCTCTTAAGCATTGATCCATTCAAATCAAAATCTACGATAGAGAAAAAAAAAAACTACAAAACAAAAAATGTACAAGACTATAAATTTGAATATTATTAAGGATCACTCGCGATAAAAATTCATCACGGCAGCTTAAAAAAAAGGTGATAATATATATGTATACTAGACAAGTTGAATCGTTGGACGGACTTTTATCGATTAATTATTCACAAGCTTGACTAATAAGTTTACAGGTAATCCTTTGATTCTTGATTTATAAGTTATCGCAAGAGTTTATTTATAACGTCATATTGTAAATTAGTTTGCAATAAATTCTAGCTAGAGAAATATGAAAAACTAAAGGATTTAGTTTTTATTACCATAACTAACTGTTAACGAGGCAGACATTGGACTAGCGGTATTACTTGAATAAAGTAATATTGTCGTTCATCGAGAATTCTCTAAATTATTAATCCAAAAATTCTTTGTTGAAATTCTCAAAATTCTCACCGACATTATTATCTACGAAATGTATTATATCTTATCTGTAATTATTTTTTCAAACAATTATTTAGATTTATGTTCTCTTCTATACAAACCAGGCACAATCAGTTATAACAATATTTTATACACTAAAACTAGAGTTACCTATGACAATATTCGACGACGAATATACAAACATAAGCAATTGTTATATATACGTACACAATTTATCAAACTGTTAATATTATCACTCGAAACTCTCAATTATGTATATTGCAGCAGGGTTTCATACAGAAAACTCTTCATAGGCACGGTGACCTGATCATTACTTAAAAACCGATAATTTCAGAAGTTGAAAAGAGAAAATACCTACTAAAAAAATCAATAATATCGGAAAAAAGGAAAGTATTCTGGTGTTGAACCAAAATGATGGTTTCTGGTCAGTGTTCTCTCTTTTTACATTATTTGCGATCAACTGTATTTGTAAAATTAATTCGAGTAAAGTTAAGGTCATTAAACAATCTCAATTGATTCCGAATTAATTCACGGTCATTGAGACCGTGATTCGGACTTGAAACTCGGTTGTTCGTCATGCTTTTGGGGCACAGAATCTGACTTGTACAGTTGCCTCAATCTCTCAAGAGGTACCAAACACTTTGGATTGACCGTACCTGAACTGTGACTCGGCAATCTGGGCATGTCGCACTGCTCGCATTTGTCCATCAGTGGATGATTGTCGAAGGTGCACATCCTGCATACCCACGACGGTCCGTCACGTTCCTCGCGATCAACGACCGGTGCCCACGCCGGAGGTCTTGAAGGCAGGGGCGGCGGTATGACCAGCGGATTAGACGCAGCGAACGGTACGAACGGCTGCCCTGTGTAGATGCTTTGATAGAACTCTTCGCTTGTCTCTCCCAGAGGCACTGCGAGTAACGTGGCCAAAACGTCATTCGAGGTGTATCTTTCTTTTTTATCGCTCTCTCTTTTTTCTTAGACTCTTTAAACTCTGAATTTATTGATAATTGATTCTTACCTGTCGGGTCTACTTCGCTCGCCATCCTGTCGCATTCAACCTGGAGTTGGTAAATTTCGCTACGAAGTTTCCTCTCCAAGTCCTGCGATTGATAAAATATATATACGATTATGTGAGATTTTTAGTGATGATTTGATTAGTTTTTGAGAGAAATTGGTAGGGTGTGGTATACGGACCTGCGGTGGTATCGTGGCGTTCAATGGTTTTGCCAAATACTGAAGTTCTCTTTTCATAGCGTCCAGTTTTCCCTTTTCAGCTTGCAATTCTTTCGCCAATCGGTTCCTTCTCACCATCTGCTCAGCGACCAGCTGTTTCTGATGATCCGCCACTGAGGAATAATTTTACAAATCAATCAATGTTCCAACAATCCATTCGTGATTAACGATTAATTTTAAGCACAGACAGCGATAAATTTGTGGTAGATTCATTGCATGTTGTTAATTCGTGAGATATTAACGATTTCGTGTAAGAAAAATTATCGCTTATGATATTAATGTATGAAAAATTGATAATCTACAGTCTCATCGGGTAATGAGACCAGAGTTGGGCGTCTTTTTGATTAATTACATTCTAATCACAAATTAAAAATTCAATTTGTAATTAGAACCGAACTGCTTACAAATTCCAAATGTAATTAGTAATGAGAACCAGACTGATGACATTTGTAATTTGTATTTAGTTGGGTTCTAATTACTAATTACAACTGTAATGTTTAAAGTAATTAGTCACACTAAATACTTTGTGTTGCCCAATCCCGAATGAGGTAGACAACATTCATTCATTATTACTTGGTATCGCGTATTAATTATAAATGTAAAGGGTCCGCAGGTACAAAAGCCTAGACACATTGTCGATCAGGATCAATCTCATTGTCGTGAAACCTTTCATGATGATCCTTATCGACAATGTGGAATAGCTATTTTTGCAGTATGAATCCGAAGCTCGCCAAACATTTCAAGCTTCTCCTGAATATAATGACGCAGTACAGATTCATGTCTATGATTTCATGAAAGTATTCGTTTTTCATAATGTAGCCAACACAAATTGTATGTCTGCATTCAAGATGACAAATTTTTATTCCTTTTGCGTAACTAATGGAGAAAAAATAGTTTTATTAGTTGAACTCTTACTCAAAAATAATAATTAATAACACAGGCCAAGAAAAAAAAATTGAGGTTCTATTTCAGTAAATATATTTTAATTTCGTTATATAAAAAAAAAAAAAAAAAAAAAAACTGGTTAGTTTCGATGTATTTACCTAATCAAAATTTATGTACCTAAATAGAAGAGGTTTCTTTTTTTTTTTTACAAAAGTTCAAGGTACGCAATCGAGAATCTAAAAAAAAACTGCGCTTATCATTCTTCCACACAAAATCTGCGCATTTGATGCACCTCAATGTATAAGTATGATGTACAATTTCGACAGATTGGTTTCAAAATTCAGTATCATAATATTTTCTACATAAATAAATTAGTGACTATTTGAAAAATGTAGTAAAAAAATCTTACTAAAAGGATCTTCGATTTTTTGAACCGGAAATTCCATGCCGACAGTTTCGCACATATAAATAATACAAAAATCGTACGAAGTAAACTGACGGATCGCTGCAGGCGTTTGCCTTTAACACGTACTAACACTGATTGTGAGACCATCACGCGATGGTCACAGACCTTATCTGAAGCCCTGTTCAGCCATGCGAGGTGGGAGTAACGTTAAGCGTCACAATCTTGTTCATTTTTGCTCTAAAGATGGTCAATTTAGATTTGCGGCAGCCATTGCGTGTGTTAATTGAATTCAATTGCTAATTCTGACTGACCGTTTTGCGGATAGCAAAGTCCAATAACGAATAACCTGATGAATTTGAATCGTTATAAAGGAGAAGAGAATGAGGAATAAAAATATACAGTTCGACCACCGATGGTCTATTTGCGATTCATGTGTGACATATAATAACGCGGGAAAAACGCCAACAAGTAAAATCTATTTTTGACCTATTGAACGGATAAACGCATCGCTAAACCGAATAGTAAACACAGGCCAATAAATTGGCGCGAAAATAGTAGAAACGGATTCCAAACGCGAGGTGGTATATGAAACCGTTAGAAAATGAGGGAGGAGAAAACTATGAGGGCTAATTATAAACGTTTATAATCAACCGTTTCGACGTCACACCCCGCCTCCATTTGATTGTCAACGCTAGTAGACTGGGACACGCGCGATTCGAGTCGCACGGAATTAAACCAGACTGTGAATTTTTCGAAAAATCTCCTCTTCGTCCCAGTGTGTAACATCTACCTAGCGAAATGTTTAATGTCACTTGTCGAATAACGTAATTTGTCGAGAAAATTGATCGATGGATGAATTAGAATATTGAAGATTGCCGGATTTACAAATTTTTTTATACTTCACGATGAGAGCTTTTACACGAACCGGAATGATGGAGATTGAAATGGGATTGGAACGTTTACGAATCCTCATTCTTCTGCGTTGGCGGTTCCGCATATTCTCAAAGGCTAATTTTATCACCGTCAAACCTTTCAAAGATCGCAATAAACCACCGGGGTGTCTTAAATCTCTGACGTTGTTGACCTAACACACACACGATATCATCTCTCATATAATTTTCAATTTCTTCGCATCGATATTACCGATTGTCAAACAAGCTTTCGTCCACGTCTCTTTTTCTCATCCAAATCTACCAGAGATAGCAAAACGTATGTAGCATAAATTCCTGATGCTTTCGCGGTACTTGAAAGTTAGTTGAATAGTATAACTTGAAAGCGAGAAAGACGTGTTAGTGACAAAATTGACTTTGCCGCCATTCCCTGTCTCAGAACCCGATTCGCACTCAACCCGATCGGTGAGAGATACATGGGCGCGAATTGTTCGAATTTTCAGCAACATCGGTGGCCCAGAATCTCGAGTCTATGAATAAACTTGATTAAGTTTGATAATCTTATCATTCATATCGCATGGTATAGTGAAATGAAAGAGTGCTCATAGGTAGAAGCGAAACTATTTTAACGAAAAAACAACCGAAATAACAAAAAAAAAAAATTTAACTCATAACTTATTCCCCCAACGGTTGAATCCCCTCAGAATTAACTGAAGCCCGGGGCGGAACACAGGGATCATCATCATTGTGTCTCGCCTACTGGAAAACGTATGTGCAAAATTCCATATTTTCGTTTCTAGCTTCAATCAAATTCCAGCTAATTTTGATACTCGAGACGGTTTTAGCCCTAGCACCGAGGGCTATCGGGTCCGATTGCCAGACGGTCAGGTGGCTGGTACGACGACGACGACCGGGGGGGGGGGGGGACTGTGACGTTCTTCGCGCGCCCACCCAACCGTCGGTCGTCAGTCATGTGTCGTGTGTGTGCGGGCTCCCACACCGAGGCTATCTATAGTCCCTGACGAGCCAGGAATTCGTAAATATCGCCAGCACGGAATCACAACCGGCGTTATAAGTTCGGGTAAGAGCCGCACACCTGGGAGATACTGTGCCACTAACCCCTCACACCCACCCGTCCGATCGTTGACGATATCTTAAATCTCTGATCTCTTAGTACGAGGAGTGAAGTACCGCGACCTAGGGCAATAAATTGTATTCACGGAGATTGGAGATAATTTATGAATTCAGGGTACAAGTGCAACAGTTTCTTGTTATTTTTCGTATTCACAATTTGTTGCGATTATTTTTGTCGTTGATTTCCGTTGAAAGTCCCGGATCGTATGACGTAGAGTTTATGCGATGAACGAAGAGACGCTCGATGCCGATTCCAGTATATTCAAGGGATAATGTAACGAGGTTTCGTTGGAGATATTTAGAGGTATAAATAATTGAGAAATTGGTCGTTCACAATTTTTGGCAAGCTATACACACTTCCATCGTGTATTAGCCTTGCTTTCTATTGCACACGCTTAGACTTTAAAAATACACCGAAACATGCCAAGAATTGAATTTCGAATATTTGCCAGCCAAAGTAGTCTAATAAATCGATTCTTTACTTCCGCCTATTTTGAACCTTAAAATTTATTATTTATGAAATAAATCGAAAACGGAAGAAATAAAAACAGCCACGTCGAATCACAAGATGCATAATTGAACCTCAAAATTAAACCAAAAGGAGAAAAAAACTGTGTCCATTTTTTTTTCTCTTGCTTTCTCAATTCTCGTGATTATGCCAAATCCGCATAAAACTGAATCGTCCTATTTAGGATAAATTAGTCTGCGATGTGGGAAAATGTATTGAAAAATCGGAAAATTTGTTCAATTTTTGTTTAAAAAACAAGTGCGTAAATCAAAAAACTTTATACAAGTTACAAGTCCATCTTGAAATTACAAATAAATAAATAAATAAATAAAAATACAAGTTAAAACATAAATTTTTGGAGATTAAGTTACATTGACTCTGTGAACTTGTTTCTGTCAGCAAAAAAAAAAAAAAAATCGAATCTCTAATTATATTAGCATATATCGTCCGCTATTTTATACTATAAAATCTAAACATGAGGTTTCATAGATTTGCCACCAGATAGCGCAAGCGAGACTCTGTTCCCTGATACCACTAAGGGCTCTGATGCAGCAAAACATAGACAGCGCCACAAGTGACAGAAAGTGGCGTTTTTTAGTGGACATAAATTGAAGATAATCGGTTCGATTTTTCGCCTATTTGAAACTGCTAACTAGTAATGGAATGCGCGTGAAGTAACTGTTTTTTGAGCAAGGTTACGGTTTTAGTAGGTACTAGACGTTGGCGTGCCTTGCTTGCACGCCACATACAATATTTTTTCTGGCGAGGGCATTAAGAGTCACTTTGACGCCAGTTGAGATCCGCGCGAACTGTGTTTGACAACTGCCATGAAAAGTCTTTTTATAGGTATTAAATTCCACTAGACCCTTCGTAGTCACACTGGATAGAATTGACCCATCGACTTTTGATCAATATCGTTTCATCTCCACAAATTGATGTGATCACGATTTTTTTTTTAAATCAGTTTTCTTTTGATTGATAACAAAACGATGTTTCTTACGAATATTCTACAACATTCAAAGCATGTCGCGTAATTTTTTATCGACATCGGACCGAGGGTGAAATAACTCAATATGATTCGTCTGACATATGATTTTTTGCGTATTTTCTTCATTTCAACATAATTTTTTAAATTTCCAATTAGTTTTTTTTATTTATCATTAATTTTGTTCTTATTATTTATTTCTCATTATTTCAGTTATTTTCTTATTATTATTTCATTTATTTCTTTTAATTTCAGTTATTTTTTCGGTTACCTTTTTTCACGAGCTATCGTCATTTTCAATTGAACTGGATCTTATCGACGGACCGAAAACATGCGTCAAAAGTGACTTTTTATGAGCCTATACCGAAAAAGTGTTTTTTATCGCCACTAAAATCGCTGGCATCAACCCCTTCAACAATTCTGTTTCAGCACACATCGTATGAGTAACTGACCTTTGTTTATCGGCGATTGGGAATAATCTGCGATGGTAGTATTCGTCGAGACGTGATTAGAACCGGAGTTTATTAAATTCGTAGTAAAACTCGAGGGTAACGGCGAAGCCGGTGTGGTTGGAAGGCTGTTGGACACCGGATGTCCAGAATTCGTTGGTCCAGACGGTGTCGTCGGCGCGCTGACCGTTATCGTCGGGCGAGGTAATTGGCTCGGTGGTCCAGCCGGAAGCCCTGTAGGACAGCGATAACACAATTTTCTATCTCTTCGTTAAAATAATCTATCTAAAAAAAAAAAAAAATGAAAAAAAAAAGAATCCGAACGCGTTCGCGCTCAAGCTAGTCAAGCATCGTCACCTGGAGGCCGGTGCGGCGTCGTCGCCGGAGGGAGCAGCGTCGTGGGTCTAGTCGGTCCCATCGGAGGCCTAATCCTGGCCGAAGCCACACTGCCCAGAGTACCGGGCCCGATGCTGATCTGCAAACTGCTCTGAAAGCCCCGCGGGTCAACGGACGACGTAGAATAGGTGAGACTAGACCCGTGAGATCTTATGTTTATCGGAGGCTGGGGATCGGAGGACGGTGGCCTCAGGGTTAGGCTGACGGAGGTGTAACTCCGGGAATTTTCGGCGAGGCCGTTCGTTAGTCCATCGATGTCGGGTATGTGGCCGACGTAGTGAGGTCGAGGCTCTACCAGTAGGGCACTTCGTTTACAGGTACCGACGACTGGTATCGTTCGAAAATCTGTTACCCAGTTTCATATTGATTAGAACATTTATCAGCACCGATGAAAGAAATGATGCTAGACTCGTTAAAATGCGAAAGAGCCTATATTGATAACCGATCGAACGATGATTGAAATTTGACCAGATTTTGATGGCCAGATATCAGAAACACGTAATAATTTTGTCATTTTCGGTCTGAATTCTAAATTGATAGAAATTTAACTGATCAAATGAACTTGAAGTAATTAAATTAGGTATTAAATTTACAAATCTGTTGATATAAATTTTCGAGAAAGTAAAAAATGTATTTTTGTGATGATATGAAAAAGTGTGAAATCAGACATTCTTCAATTATCCGGATTGGAAGAGTAAAAAATTTCTTTGTTCATCACGCAAAGTTTTTTCTTCTTCG
This sequence comes from Euura lappo, assembly GCA_018257835.1. NCBI lineage: Eukaryota > Metazoa > Arthropoda > Insecta > Hymenoptera > Tenthredinidae > Euura > Euura lappo. Next base: position 199,975 of record JAEUYN010000570.1, read on the forward strand.
ATAAAAATTTGTCACGTCTTTGTCTCCTGGCGCCAAGAAAATTTATAAACAAAATAAATAAATAAATAAATGGAATATACGCGTTTGCTACCGTTTGTTCGTTCATTGTGGATATTATTTCAGTTGAGATAGAAAAAATATAGAGAAAGGTGGAAAAAAATATCCCTAACGCCTACGACTTTCCGTACACGCGTGGACTCTCTCTCTCTCTCTTCATCTAGCCAAGATATAGATAAATATAAGACAGTTTCAGATTCAGTCAAATGATCGATGTGATAAGAAAAGCCAAAAGATTCCAACCAAAGGAGTAAAAGCATTGCTGCACTGATACAGATAGGAAGCAGAATCATACAGCCCTAATTTTTTGTCTACAGTTCAATAACTCCATGTATAAGATCCTGTACCTGTGCAGTCGAACATGTAAAAATGAATGTAAGATTATTCCTCCGTACCGCGATTGCCAGCTGGGCTGCATTCGACGTTCACGTTGAGTTCGAAGCCAGCGTTGGGGTTCGTGAGGTCGTCGAAAAAGCCCCGAGACGAGCATGCGGCTGGTGCAGACGCGGGGGCGGCATTTTGGGTTCGGGGACAAGTGTGCGCCACGCCGATGTCCAGGGATGAAGGACGATGAGGACGTGGTGCGGCGTGATTCGAATGATTCAAGTGATTTACGTGGTTCAAATGATTCACCTGGTTCACATGGTTCGTGTGATGGTTCATGGTAATTGCGTTTACGGGTGTCAGGGTGTCGGGGGGCGGTGGGGGCGGGAAGGCGCCCGAGGGCGGCCGCGACTCCTGCGTCGCACGAAGACTTCGCGCGCATGTCTCCTTGTCGTGGCTGTTCTGCAAAACACGCGCTGATTTACACCTCCGTTATGGAGATCGTGCAGCCCAAACGAAAAACTCACGAGGTTCCACCGGTCAAGGGTCTCAAGCACACACACACACGCATGCAGATAAAGGAGGAAAATCACGTTACCGTGACATGCAGAACCCTACAAGTCGGAGCCCATGATCGTCTTCTCTAAATTTCATCGACTATTACTCTCACAAGATCATCGTGTAATGAGACGAAAAACGAAAATAGAAAAACGGTAGCAACACACAACACAAAAAGAACCCCCATGCAAGAATATCGAACGGAAATCATAGACGTGTTGATGACAGTGAGGATGGTCGACGTTGGCAAAATGGGGTTTTGGGTACCTGGGCGATGCACTGTGACACGACGTGGTCTGGTAGTGCAGGAAACTGCTGCTTCAGCTCATGGAATAGCTGCATTATCGCGATGTTAGAGCAGTGACAGTCCCCCATCGCGGGCCCCCATCCTCGTGGAAAGGCCTACCTGATGAACAAGACAGACAGACAATTTGATGAAATTAGCGACACATTCGTATCGACAGAGTGCAAGTCGAGGGTGTCTGCAGTCTACTCTAAATTCTTTGGAGTAGAGTGACTAGTCACTCTTCTGACTGTCACGTTTTGCACTCTAGTGAAGTAACTGGTCACTTTAAAGAATTTCGAGAGCAAGTGGCCACCACTGAAAAGAGTCAGAGAAAGTCCCTGATTTTTCTATGTTTTTCCCTGACCAAATTTCAAATTTCCCTTCAAACTCATAGTGCCAGTTTACAAATGATTAATCAATGAAGCTCCGAAATCATTGCGGTTTTCTGAATGATGTGGTGATGTAAAATAACGAGGGGTGAATCACACATTCTCATATTTCCAACATTTCCCGATATCTTCCGACATTTCCGGCCTTTCGTACACCAAATTTCCTTTGTGATCCACGCTTCGACGGCATTGATTTTTCCACTTCGTATACTCCATTTCTCCGACTAATTAAGAAATTTTCTAATTCTCCCTGACCTATAGCCACGATGCAATCATACAGAAAACCGGCGTACACCGAACTTGAAGACTTCAAAGACTTCAGAGCTTCACGGGATTTCATCGGACTGTATATGGAATTGCTTTTTTCACGGGACATCATAGACTTAATGGGACTCTGGGAAGCGAACCAAATCGGTCTTTGATCTCCAGGCGTAGCCGGAAGCTTGCTGACTGAGAGGCCAATTGCGTTTCTGTTTGACGCAGAAACGCAAAAAAAAAAAAAACATTTTCGCGTTTTCGCGAAGCGATAGTTTCTCTTGAAAGCTATACTGCGATTTAACAGGAAGGATTCTCCAACCCCACCGCAAGTCACGTTTGAGATCTATTTATAATCAGAATTGACCCATTTTTCAAGACCAAGGTATAGTTCATTGCGCCACTGGTTAGTCGTTTGGGTCCTGACGCGAGGGCAATGGGTACCTATGCGTTACTCTATCGTCGCATCTTGGCACTTGTTTCTTCAGGTGGACAGTTGGACACCTGTGCCGCATGCCAAAGGTATGCCACGTAATTACCTCAACCCACAGCATCTGATCTCATAACTGACGCGTGACGAAGCCAACTTAGTATGTAAAATGTTGCCGCGTTGCTATTATGCTGCACAGACGGAACATTGCCGATGGTTCTTATCGGCGATTTATAGCTAATATACCGTATTTTTTGCGCGGTGTTTATTCTGACAAATTTCATCTCACCGTAATGACAAATTGTGCGATTGTGAAATTGGGTAGTTTGCACAATGTCGGTTCTGTGAAACGCATCAGGGTCTAGTCGTTAGAGTACAATTACGTTCATATTTATGTGCGAGATGTGCAGTAAGAGATAATGAATAAGGGAGTGAAGCCAAGTAGTTCGAACACAAAGGACTACGTTGTTCGGGTCCCTTGCTCCTCATTCCATACGCTGCAGTCTTTCATCAAATGCATGCCCACGACCCGGCTATAGATCATAGATGCCTGTCCAAGTAACGTGTGATCTACGATCCATGCAAATTCTTGATACAAGTTTAGTGTAAGAGGTGCCAGTTAATTCTATATCGCAGCGCAGAAGTTGTGCCTCAGCTAATTCCATATCCTAGACTGCCTTACCTATACTACATGAAATTTTACTTAACGATCTACTGCACGCTGCACACCACCAGAGGGAATCTCGTGCCTAATTTACAACAGGAAATATTTCTCACTAGTTGTCAAAATTAATCCAAGTACACAAATATTTCAGATATTTTAGACCCACCATCCTCATTGCAATGAAGTACTTCAATCTACTTGACCAATAACGAACCTAGATTTGAATAAGTTAATAATAAAACCTTTTAGCGATCCTGTCTTATCACGAAGAGTAAAATTCCTCCCAGTCATATATGAATATTGTTCGAGAACCTGTTTACTTTCTGACGATGTGAATAAGTTGCAAAATTCTTGATAAAACAGATGGCAAGATTATACCATGGGTCCATGATATATGTAACGCGATGACGCAAATGAGAGTAAAACCGGGCAAATATTTGTGGAGAAAATGAGAAAAGGAATAAGAAAAGCAAAATTCTTGCTTGCCGGGAAGAAGATATTTGTGTCACGAAATACGTAAGGCGAACGGAGGACGTTCACGGACTGCGTTTAGTCTGGCCCTCCGGTCGAAGACGAAAGTCTTAAGTAGCTACCCGACCACTAATGTCACAGTATACAGCCAAAAGCTCAATCTCAAGATCCATGGAATTCCCTTCGGGATCTCGTAAAAGAAATCGAGCAGAAATTACCATCACTTCACCCATCTATTAATTGCTCGAATAACTTGAGGCAGTCCACAAGTGTCACTCGAGCACAGATTGGCCAACGTTAGTGAGTAATTGGATAAGTGAGCTGGCGAGTCGGTACGAAGATGAGAAGAATCATTTTTTTTTTTTTCATAGTAGCTACAGCGACCGGCTCGGATGTGTCCAACCGACCGTCTGACTTGTGTCTCTGGATCCTGAGCTGCTCTCCACTTTGGCGAAGGTATGCGGCAAAATAACATCCTCCAGACGTAACGAATAGCGGGACTCACCCATCCAGCCGCAGAAACATGTCATATTTCATAACTGACGATGACTGCTAACGTCACACTCTCTTAACGCTCGCTTAGGTCTCAGCGATTCATGTTATTCCCTGCAGGTAATGATGCCTGCGGAACTCTTCTTTGACCCTTCAACTATTTTTTGTTCACCTTCCAATGATTGACTAGGGTTAACATTCATCAACCCAACGTGGTTATTATCAATTTACTCTCAGATTTTGATAAGGAAGATCATTTTTTATGCTCCTATAGCGCTTTTTGACGGATGAACCAGAGTTATCCGTTTTTTTTTTTTATTGTTGAATCTAGAATGAGGAAGAGGGCAATCGAGCAACACCTGTTCGACCTGTTCTTGGCATAGTTGTCGAAGTTGTCTGTGTTTTTTTTTACTACGTCAGTCTGTCAGAGGGAGAAGTTTTTTCGACGACTTGACGGACATATAAATATACGTATACACATATTCGCTAACAAGGTGATAATATAGCATACCAATGACATAAATCCTCAAACGTGGCTGCTTTTCGACTATCGTGTGCAAATTTTTAAAAATAAATACTTTGACGATTTTTTTTTACAAGCGTGTGTTGTGTGGCCGTAGGTGAATATACCTATATAGGTATAACTATACTCCAGGTACAGAGAAACTGGGTTCAAAATAAAATTTGATCAATTTTCACAATGAAGTAAAGAAACACATTAAATGAAACAAGTTTGAAAAAAGTAGTAACCAAATTTTCTGGCATGATTTTTATTTTATGCAGGCAGTTTTGTAGCGACGATATATTTTTTTCATATACAGTTATCATAATTTGATTCTGATGGTACGATATACTATAAATAAATTAGAAAATAAAAAGCATTCTCAACCGTAGCCAAAATTTTTTCGCAAGTTGCAGGTGCAGAGTTTGACCAATCGAACCGATGCGTCATGTAGAATAATTAACTATGACGTACGCACAGAGTACATAGAAGCGCAAATTAGTTTTTTGTTTTGTATCACTAACGATCTTTGAGTATTTTTCTTTGTTGTTGTTTATGTTCATCGTAGAGTTTCACGTTACTATTGACTGATTGTGAGTAATACCGCGAGTTTTTACACGATGAGTAAGATGAATTCTCGAAAAATTCCCAACGAAATTGGATAAAAGGCTGTACATCACGATACCAGGAATTCCGAGATCCGTTTTGAGTCAATCGATGATGATGTAACTATTAGTCCGAATAACCGATGACTGACCCTTACCTTGAACATATATCGCCTTGCGCGTTGCCTTGAATATTTTTCCATATTCTACGATTGATTTAACACTGTTTACAATGGGTTGGGTGTTTCAATTTAACTACCGCAATTAGTATCTTCGCGTAACTATACTATGAGTACAAGCTCGCGGTATATCATCACAGAGAATAATGAATAAATTAATGAATGAATGGACATAGACCATAAAAATTGAAATAGAATCACGAATTCTGGCACGATAAGAGAGAGTGCTTCCGTACTTGAGATTGTAAATATAAGAGTGCTGATGTACATCCACTGTCACAAGTTCAAAGTATTTCGCACGTTGACTTTGCCACGTCCTGCATCAACATCAATTATTTTATTTTATTTCATTTTTTATACTATTATTATTATTTCTATCTCTATAAACTCTGTGTCTTCTTGCAAAACTTATCATAGCCACCAACTTATCATACACAAAAATATCGTGATATTAAATTACATTTTAAGACACCGTTCATCTATTGATGGATGAAAAATTCCCGAATTAAAGAGAATCTATATCAATCTCGCGAATGTATATTTCTATCAGGGCGTCTACTCAAGCAAGGATCTAAAATTACCTGAGAATTCCAGGATATTCCAGGCAATTTATTTTCTATTTTTCCAGGTGTGTCTAGATACGATCTTTATTATTATTTCGCAAAATATACTAGATTTTTTTTTGTCTTATTGCAATTTAATCCAGGTTTGATATTTGCAGAATTTTGTTTCCAATTGATCACTTTCCGAAGAATTCCCTGAGTGAACTCAATATTCCCTGAGAATTCCAGGATATTCCAGGAGAAAAAAAATTTCCTGAGATTTCCAGGACTTCCAGGTTTTTCAAGGATGTAGACACCCTGTCTATATAAAAATAACATAATGACAAGAAATTCATCGTGAGGAAACTATGTGAGCTTTTCATATCGATTACGTAATTTTTCAAAGTACTGAAACAAACTTGCTGAAATAATTATTTATTTATTTATCTATCTATCCTATTTTTTGTTTCGTCTCGATAATGGACGAAGAATTTAAATATTTTTAACTTTGAAAATTTGAAATTTGATACGATGTAACATTTTTTTTCTTACGGGTTATTACTATGATTATGTGAATGTTTGTGTATGTAACAGATGACAGAATGATCGTTGCTTTTTCTCTTGCGCTCAATTTATTAAACATTGTTTTTTTTTTTTCATATTACAGTCGGCAGTTTGAAAAAATTCAACTACATTTTTTTGATTAATCTCAACACCTCGAGACACTTTTCATCTCTGATTCTTTATCTTGATTTCTGTTCTATTCGTCCTCTTCAAGATCGAGTGAAAAAAAAATATCCCAATGTTTGCTGTCAGCATCAGCTGACCGAGCGTGTATAACATTAATGTCAACCGCACACAAGCGAGTCTATATCTTCTATAGCCGGACACTAAAGCTGTGGAATCGTACGACCTTGAAATTTTTGAGAGAAAAAAATTTGTACCTCTCAATTTTAACACGACCTGAATATCTATAAGTCTAATTTTATACAAGATTGAAGATAGGCAGTTTCATTTCATTTTTTGTTTTCAGAGAACCGGAATTTCTGCTCAATTGGAAGAAGAAAACTAATTTATTATCACACGACTGAAAGCAGAATGGAAGAAAAGAAATGAATGGAAATTTAATTAATACAGTGAATAAAATTTTCAATCCAGTGTAAAAAGGAAAGAAGAATAATTAAAAGTCTTTTAACAACACGAAGATGAACAATAAATCTGTGTTGATATTGTTATAACATTCGAAAATCATTTTCAGAAATACAATTCACTATATTTTGAATTCGTTGATGAAATATTATTAGAAAAATGATTTAAAAATAATAAAATTAATACAAAAATATTATAATTAGGAACAAATGTATCATTACTTCACTACTTTCTGTTATCCAATTTCTTACATTTTCGTTGAGTATAAGAATCGATGTTTAAATTTTAATTGGTCGATTTAGCCATGAATAGAATAATTTTTAATCTCAAACAATCTAATTTGTAAAAAATTCAATTCTGTGCATTTTCTGTCCATCGTTCGCATTTTTCACGTAGTCAAGGCAGCAAGCATGATAAAATAAAAAAAAAACAATGATAACATCCTAGTCCAGTAGCTAATTCCTAGAAAATGAAGCAATTATGAGACGATCAACGAGATCAATTTTTCTAAATCCAAAGATCGTCGAATAACTGACAAAAAAAAAAAAAAAATAGACGATTCAACTCTAAATTCGATTCCGGATTTGAACGAGTTTCGAAAAGTCTACCTCGTTCGGCGTTTCGGATTACCTGAGTATCATTAGAGTCTATGACATCAGAATTCCGTCGAATCGGATCATCGAATATCTCTTGAAACACGCAGAGATCGAGATAACCTCGAAAAGTTAAGAATTTTATCGATAAACCGAGGAATATATCGAACAGGAATGTTTCCGGCTACATATCTCAGTTTGTTATTGTGTGTCCGTTTTATAAATCGATTGTATGTGTATAAGCCGAGGTTTATTACGGTAGGTTATTCAACGTCGAAAGGAAAACTCGAATCACAGACACGCGACGGTCGCGCACAGCTGACGCAGCTATTTTCTTTTAAATGAGTTAAAAACAAGAGAATGATGCCGGATATTCGATTCAAGACGATCGTTTGATCATTGGGAGATCGTAGATCGATTGAATAGCGAAAACTTACCGAATGGCAACCATTGAAACGTCCAGAGTTGAGAGGAACGTTGACACACACTCACTTCGCTAACTTTTGAATAAAATAATTTAAAAAAAAAACCACACGTCCGTAAATCCAATCGTTATCGTATCATCGTTCGATTCGGTATTGTGTCACCACTTTTCTATCATCGATATCAATTTGTTGCCGTGTGTTTGGATTATATTTAGCTTTCAAAAAAATTACGAGCGAGCGGCGACTCCGTCCGTCGAGACCACTGATCAGCTGTGCACTAAGTTTTTCTACTCTGGTGGTCAGCCTCGGAACTAAATTCAGGGGATCATCGGGGGTATCGATCGTTCTAAATCGAGGATATGATTCTCCGATGATTATCGAGTGGGATTTTATTCGATTTCAGGCTCTCCGGGTACCCGGTGAACCCTTTTCGTTCGATTTCTCACTGACTAGCACAGTCAAGATGGCGGACGGAGCGACAAGTGCCATGACGGTCGACAGGTGCCACCAGTTTATGAATGAGATTTTCAGAGGGACACGAACTCCGGTTACATCTGGGTCTATAGCCAAAAAAGATCTATTATCGATACCGAGATATCGGATGAACCGATTTTCACGATATTTGTAGACTCATTTATTCATAAACGTAATTTTATTTATATGAATTGATAAATTTGTTGTTTTATTGTTGTGTCAGATATCAAATAAAGATAGTTTTTTTTGTTGGATGCTTGAAAATTGCTTCATATTTCTCCATGTTTCTCAAAAAAATTCTAGGATAAAGAAGTTTGGTTAAAAATAGGAAGAACTTGTAGCATGTCGATAAAGAAGATATCTGTAAAATATTTATATTCAAAATTGAAGACTGATAATATAGGATTAGACAAAAAAAAAAAAAAATATATATATATATAGTATTCCAGGGTGTTATCAAATAACAAATTGAATATTGGAATTACAACTTTTTTTCACGTATTTGTTGATTTTAATATCCTAAAGATGGAACGATCTGAACTTGGCTAGAATCGAGAAATGAATATCCACTGTAGGGATGGGCGATACTCTTTCATTAATTGAGTGTGTCGATATTTATCTATGATTGATCGATTACTTTTTGTCGATATTTTTACTATTCGATTCATCGATATCCGATTCTTTTCATTCAACATCGGAAAATTCGATTTTTATGTTTTCTATTCAGGTTTTTTGTGTCTTCCAATTCAACTGTTCAACAACAGCCCAGGCATCACACACATGAACATGGGAATATATTGTAAATAATGTGTATATTTAAAAAAAAAAAAAAAAATTGGTTATAAGAATGAACAGGGTTTTTCTCGCAATAATTCCTTATTTATATTCATACACAGAATAATCGATGTGTCGATGTTTTTTTTAACAAAGTTATCGATGTTTGTAATCGATTTTCATTTCAAATATCGATTATTTCAGTATCGATTTTATTATGAATGAGATTACTATTATTATTATTATCCAAGGATAATTTGTAAATCCATCCATTTTTTTAAATTCATTATTGTCCAAGTAGGATAAAATGTCGAGTTTAGAAAGTATAAAGCTACTATGAATTGGTAATAAATGATAAGGATAGACTATAGACATACACAATTTTTACGATATTTACTGTAAACACTGGTATAATATATTGATTACTACAAATATAAACCATGTTTTAATTATAATTAATAATAATAATAATAATAATAATTTTACATAATATAATAGGTTTTAATTTATTCATGAAATTATCGTTAATAGGGGGAAAAAAGATTATAGGAATTTTTAATATGTTTTTTTTTTCCGTTCTACAGTCATGTTTTGTCATAATTCTGTGGTTAGATAATAGATAGATCATCATAGATATGGAAATACAGGTGACAGATAAACGAGGAACGAAACAATACTAGAATAGTAAAAAATATAATAATTCATCGAAACGTAACAGTAACACTGTGGAAAGTCTATGTTTTGGGTATACGATTATACGTAAATCATGTGTAGGTATGCGTATTTCTTACAATTAGTTTCATAAAACGAACGGGATTAGGAATCGTTTTGTCATAAACTTTTGAATTACAATATTTCACGTGTCTGTATAAAAAGGATATTCAAATTAGCGAAAGCTTCTCTGGCAAAAACTGCCAAAACGAAGCAGGGGTAGTGTCGTAAGATCTTCTTGAGATCACTTCATGCTTAGATTATCAAGTTTTTTCTTCATTTCAACGCTATAAAGATGATATGGTTAATTTTGCTGATACAACAGTGACGAAGCGTGAAGCTTTTATTTACAGTCTCGTTTCGACTTAAAAAAAAAAGAAGGAAAAAAGCGATTTTGTTTCCCGAACGATTGGAAACAATTAAGACTAAAATTTCTTTATAGCCAAAAATACTGGAAAACGCTACGTACGTTCAAAGTTTCTTATAAAATGATTTCCCCTGTCCTCGATTACCGAGAATGAGGAATAGATTTATAATTTAATCGATTTATTATTTGTTTATACTTTTATAATAAGTGTTATTCAATATTTATCATTAGTGTATTGGATTGATGGATATTACGGCGTCGACTTTCATCGTTATTTAGTTTTTTTTTCAATTTTAACTATACCAGAATGCAAAAATTCGACACGTTGCAAGGAGAAAAAATTGTTACAAAATAGATGTAATCATTGTATATGAAAATAATTTCTCTGTAGCTTAAAGCTAATACGAACTGTTAAAAATGTAATCTAATCTCCACAACATCACACATAAATATATTCGTGAAAAAAAAAAAAATGAAAATTTCGGAAATATATTAAAAATTCTAGTGAATTTTGTTTTTTAATCCACTTATAGTTAATATTTTTACTCGATACTCTATTATTCATAAGCAAATATGAAAATGAACAATTAAAAAAAAAAAGTAATAGTAATCAAACAACAAATATTTGCGTCTGAAGTTATAACAAAGAAAATTTATCTCTTGAAACGAGATATATACCCAGACGTCGACGCCTGTATATCGTGAATTAATTAGGATGGTTGAGGTTCTCTAGATCTCAGACTGGACCAGTCCTCTAATCGTCGTTAACCTCGATCGGGATACTTGTTGTAAACGTCGGAGTCTCAAGCTCTTCGTGCTTCTTCATTTTCATGCTCTGAAATACAAAGAAACAAAAATGAAAAATCTGAAATCTGACCATTCAATCAGAGAAAATTTTCATTTACTTTGATCAATGAAAGAAAACTTTATAACAAAAGTAAGGATAAAAATCGTCACCTGTTGAAGCTTGTAGTGATTGATGATGTCCTGGTCGGCCGGACAGCTCTGTAGGAAGGCATCGAGCCTGTACATGTGGTGCATGTATCTCCAAAGATGTACAAGGGTCTCCGGTATCTCAAAATCAGCAAAATACTTTCCTGCGACCCTGATGTGCTGCAAACGCGGCATTAATTCACAGTCAAAACAGCACATGGTGTCACCGGTAAGGAAACGTGTTCCCTTACGGCCAAGATGTTCGTCGATTTTCCTCAGATGAGACATCAGAGACGAGTACTTGGGGTCCTTGTCTTTGTCCTTGGCGTTCAAGAGCATCAGCTTCAGTTTCTGATAAAAAGAATTTTGATTTCGTCAGCTATCCAAATAGCACTGCAAGTCTTTCTCTTGAATGAAAACGAGATAAAATTAAAAATCGTAGTCTGAACTTACGCTGAAGAGGTTTTCGACCAGCGTAGCGACCTCCTTATCCTGAACGAAAAGATTGTGACCACCAGGAACGTTCTTCATAATGTGTCGTTCGATTTTTTCATTCTCTAGAATAGCGTCGCCGTTGTCTATTAAAATAGGCGGTGGAGTTGCTTGAAAATTCGTGCGAAAGTCCGGTGGTGGTTTCTGCATATCGACGGTTGTTACTTTGAGCGAAATTGTCTTGAGCTCGGCCAGCAGATACAAATCCATGAAGTACTCCTGGCAGAAGAGACACGCGCCTTTTCTGCGTCCATCGATGGTCGATGCCTGAAAAAAATTAAGAGCGTGATAAACTAGAGTCGATACCGATTTCAAGGATCTTTAAATAGAGATCATGGAAAAAATGCAGGAAATGGGATATCGGATGTCACGCAGAGAACCGTACAAAAAAGTAAAAATATAAGTCAAAGGTTTGTCTTCAGATGTTGGGATGTGCGCGTCTCGGAATAAGAATTCAAACATCGTTTCCAAAAATAACGCACTGCCTGTACTTTATGTACGTTTATTTTTGTGCCTGTGCATCTCAAGAACCGTATACGTGTATACATATGTTATTATGCCTCTGTAGCCTCTCTGGGTCCACGGTATGCGAGTACAGTTATACCCAAGCAGATGGCTGCCCACAATATCAAAGTTTGACCTCACAACAAAATCATGAACCTTCATGAACGTCCTGCAGTCCGTGTTTTTATCACGTGTGCAAAAATTTCTCAAACACATGTGCCAAAGTTTAGAAGCTAAATTACACATAAAAATTAATCGTCCAGACAATCCACTCAAATTTTTGTTCTCATCCAGTGTGTCATCATAGTAAACAGACGAAAAAATACGTCACAACTTGAGTTGTTGTGTATTGAATCAATCAACGAATCAACGAACGTGGTAATTGGGAATGAGTATTTTTTTTTTCATTGCAATAGGTACCAACGGGATCGTTGACTCCGTGACATTAATGACTCAAAGTCTTGGAGAGTTTGGAACGTGATGTCACAATGCAAGCATGGTAATCGTGCATTGTTGTTCCATAGATGGAGCGTTAAAGAAATAAAAATTAAAATAAGACAAAAAATGAATCACCATACGACCATGGAGGGTTTATACGGTGGCGGAGGATGAGACGATGAGCTAAACGGAGTAAAAATGATATTTGTAGCCATTTTATAACAAGTCGGTATAAAAAGTTTCCTTTTTATACGGAGGCATACGTGTTTTATCGGAGTAACAAGAGTGTAGTACAGTACAACCACTTCCTGTCGTAAATAACTATACGATTTGAATTACAACGTTCCCTAGATCCACGTAATTGCTTTATTTATCTTGTCGTTGTAATACGAAAAGAAACTGTTTACGCGAATCTCTCTTCAAGTTTTCGGTGAAATTTTTTGTGGACATTTTAATGTCTCATCACTTATTTCAATATTGAATCACTACGCCTATTTGGCACATATACACACAACGGAATGAAAGTCAGATTACGTATCTTTGTAACAACGTGTGTTCTATTATTAAAAAAACTATGTAATGCCTCTATAGATATCGCAAGGTGATGATTCGAAGAATCGAGATTCTAACAATTCTATTCAAGAGAATGACGGTGGAGTTTGATCTCGACTGTTAAACGATTATAAACCTCCAATGAGTCTGGTATTGCCAATCGATTATATCTCACTTCATCATAATTGAAAATTAATGTATATGTATACAATCAGATTCATACTTTAATCAATTCCAATGAATACATGAAAACTTCCAGTCTAGAAGGATCGATCTTCTAGAATATACACTACAATGGTGTTAATAGTAATAATAACAACGCCTAAAACAATAATCATAGTTTTTACCAGATGACGCATATAGCGAGTTAGTTAGCTTTGCTCCGTGTTTGGTCTTCGAGTTGCGTAAGTAACTCGAAAGTTAAAATGATCAAGCATTGACTATCCGTGCCCCGGCATATGGAGCGGTGATATTTTTCTGGTCAAATATTTTCCCAGTCTACACTGTGACAAAAAAAGGATCAAATTCACCGTCGGAGGAAAATGAAAAAAAAAATCGACGTTAATCCGTTTTACGGTGAGAGCGACTAGAGAGAGTTTAGACTTGGGTAAAAGTCGCGTAAAAAACTGTATCTCGATAAGGTGCTGGAACGACGTGCGATTACTTCGCGGCTACGGTGATCGATGCGGTAGAATCGCGATATTGAAAAGCGTTTCTCAAATTATCAATAAACGTTTATAAGCCATGAATCTGTACCTGCAGTTGGATTGAATTGAATCAGAATATTGTAGCATGAAACTGAATTTCAACAGGAGATCTGCATACAGTGACATGTGCTTAACAGTATCCTTTTTTTTATACATCAGTCGACCACGTGAAAGTTGAACAGTGAAACAAACCTCTGATTCTTCTCCACGCCAAATATTTAGGTGTAATCACTTATCGCTTAATATGATACCGCCGCATGTGAACGACTTTGCTTAACGCGAGATAAGTCAGAAACAAGATTGTAACACAATCGGGTCATGGGGGAGTGGAAATTAATTGATATATAATTACAGAGAGCGATTATATTTGAGTCTCGATTGAAGCACAGAATTTACGATAATTTATTCAATGACGTTGACAATATTGAAAGAAATGAGAGACAATACGAGGACGTTAATTTAATCAATGCGAATTAAATTTATACACGTTAATTCGGTGCAGGTTCGATGAAATATCAGTAATATCTTCATAAAGTTCATTGAAACTATGTTAGTTCGAAGTTGAAGACCCGTTTTCTTTCTCAACTGCGTGTAAGTAGGGAGGCCGGAAAAAATTTATGGTACAATTACGATAAGAAGTGTATTTTATCACTTGAGGAGATTAGAAAAGATCGTAAAACTAATCCGCGGATAATCCGAGATCAATGGGTTCAAATTGAACGTGAATTTTTCGCATCAACGTGAGACGAGGCACTTTTGTACACTATAAACATTTTCATGGTTTTTTAATGTAAAAAATGTATGAGAGATTATACATAAGGACGAAAATTTTTATCTTTCATTACCGATAAGTATCCGCGCCACAACGTCACCGGGAGAATGTAGCTTGAGGATCAAATGTCAAATAGAACCTGCATCTTCGGTCTCCTTTCCTTTCTCTGTTACGAAACCGTTTAAACTTGAAACAGCGTTACCGGCCATATTCGTTACACCTTGATACGGAGCTAAATGACCATAACTTATTCTCAATTTAATTATCCTATACTTTCTACGCGATATTGTGAAAACTTACGGAATGCAGGATAACCACACAATCCTTTGATCGAACTGTGATAATTAAACTAGGATTCTATACACCAAAAATCATTCTTGAACTACAATTTTCATCAGAAAACAGCAAAATATGACAAAGTGATTAGAAATTTATTGTTTCTCATTATTCATGTATCTTCTAAAAATGAATGTTCATTTCAATTTGAAGATATATTTCTAACGTCCACAAAAATCATGTAGATGCAAATGATTACTTCAAGAGTATTTTGCAGTTTTCATCATCGTGTGATAGTGTATCCTTGCTACATGGCAGTTGGACGAAGGTCAAATTCCTTTTACGTGCAAGTCCAGAACACTCGGATCTCACGATCCCGCAGTAGAAATATTTTCCGAGCTATGATTCACGGCTAGATTTATAGAAGGTTCACAAATTAAGCGACGATCTCGTCTTGCACATCGGCAGACAGACAGACGTAATCCATGATCCACAATTTTCGATTCCTGAATCGGCAGAAGATCTCCGTTCATGCGTTCATCTTAGATTTCGCAATGGATGCAAAATCGATCAAATAACAACCGGGAAGAATCGTCTCGTGGTCTCATGGCCGCAAATGAAATGATCTCGTTGCACTGTCTGGAGACACACGATACTTCGGATCATTCTAATTAGCAAATTACACAAAAAAATTTGAAAAAAAAAAGAATTCACCAGACATTCACAGAAAATATTTGTCTTCATCGTTATTCAGTCTTCATATTCAAGATGTGGCCTTGTCACGTTTCGTCTGTCCTACATTGTATGTGTTTCAAGTTAATTTCGTAGCGAGTCTAACTAACATCAATGATTTTTACGAGACGTTGACTTTGGCTCGGAAACTTTTTATCGCGTGATGTGTTACGCGTGCACTGATTTTTTGCTGATGCCGATATTCGGATCGAATTGCAAACATCAGGCGACCTCAGTTTCTGCACTGTCGCTCTTATTTCGCATATGTAACATCGACCATGTGTAATTCCGGAAAGTAATCACCTCGTTCGAAACAATAACATGCAATAATAGTTTTGATATTTTAGAAAAAGGTTAACGCGATTGGCTTCAGTCCAAAACGGATGTGCTGACGCGTGCGATGATTCTGAAGCTCCGGTCGAGTCCAATTATCTCGAGAAACTCTGTGGTATGGCAATAGTTGAGTTTCTTCACGTACAATTGTTTTTTTTTCTTTCTTTTTTCATCTTCGTTACACGCATAAATGTGTCACGCTATTCTGCCCGAGGTATAATACCACGCGTGCTGCATCAGCCTCGATCTGTCGTAACGGAGTCCGTAGATCTGTCGGAATTTGAAAAATAATCTCGAAAATGATGAAAGTAAACGATCGAAATTGCATACCGAATTAAAAAAAAAATCAGTTCATTGATCTGCCGGAATGATTCGAAGATTTGGTGAAAAAAGAAAGAAATTCTGTACAAAAAGTATAAATACAGTGTACGCAACATACATTATTATATTCCGCGAATGGATCCGGTTTGATAACAAGTTTCCAGATAATCATTGGACAGGAAAAAGTTTGTATGTGATATACGAATTGCACAATCGAGCGTTTGCACGTGCTCGATTCATCACTGCGCTGTACACAGTCAAGCATACATTACACATACCTGGCCATTTGGGTATTTCGCATATTATATTCGCTCTATAAGGTCACGCGAGGTGATCGTAAATTTCGTAATCCGCTTAGCGGTATCATTCAAGAATTAATAAAGCCATCGAGGAGTAGTGGATTTCCCTTTTTGTAAACACGAAAATTTCCTCATTAAAACCTAATTCTCGCTTTTGTAGACATCATATTGCCTCACAGTGAGAAAAATTCGTATTTCCGTCGCATTTTATGAATGGCAGAACTATAAAAATAGTCGATTCAACTGAAATTATGGCTGAAAATACTATAATTTAGTTTGGTTTACTGTAAAACCGAGGGGTCAACCACTTCAAAATGTGGTGTCCCAATCATTTTACATTTGACAACCACTTCATAGGTATTTCGTATAAAGCTGAAGCTAGCAGCCAAACATTTCAAACTTTTCCTGAATGAAGTCACATAGTAAAAGTCCATGTGTATACTTAAATGAAAGTATTCCTTTACATGATATTTCACAAAATTCAAATTATATGGCCTGATCGTCTCATTTTATTTGAATTCACCAATTTTGGCTGCTAACTATGGCTGCTGGCTTCAGCTTCATGTATTTCATGGCATTCCGTAAGTATTTCATGAGATGATCCAAACTATTTCACGCGCGGATACCCCCTCGTGTAAAATATAGTTGATGCCATATTCAGCCCATATGAATGGAAACTATAACCAGAAATTCTTCTGAGTACAGGATTCAGCGGATCGAGTGACTTCAAGCTCATTCAAGATCAGCAATATACCGTCGAAGAACGTATTATAATAGAGTACAGTTCGCCAAGTGCATTGGGTAACGGTACATTCCCGAAGAGGTGCTCGAACACGACCACCAGGTTGCTTTCTCAATCGTATACCGAGTGACACACTTTAACCGTGGACTTCCACCTCCTGGCCTGGTGCAAGGTCAGCTTTGTTTCTTCGGCTTCGAATATTATGCGCAGATATCGTGGGTTCGTAGAAGCCACAATTAACTCGCCAAAACGAAGCAGCCGACTCGCAATCGGAGAAAATTATCAGGGAAGTCGATTGCTACATGCGGGAAGCCAAATTTTTCTTGTTGCAGAAATGAAATGGAAAGAATGTCAATGATCAGACGTCGGCGTTCATGAACATTGCCACGAACTTGGATGCAAGAAGACCGAAGTTCAAAACACACATGGTGGCGACAATTTTACTAAAATTTCATTCAGTTAATGTCAAGTTGTTCAAGTGCGTGAAGAGCAAGAAATTCTCCACCTAGATTTTAACAAGTGTGATTTTTCATGTTAAGATTGTGTTTTTGAAGTTATAGAATTTGAGTCGACGTTAGGATACGAGATATATATAATCGATAATACCACCTTTTATTCAAATATTCATCAGAAAAAAGCAAAATTTCCCGAGGATCAGTGGAATTCTCTGACTTATCGTCCAGTCGCCACCATGTCAAAAGATTTACCGCCTTTTCGGAATGGGGGTAATTTAATTTAATTTTAGTAAACAGGTTTCGGAGTAATTCGAACGTATCGATGATATGAAAAAGATTGATCGAGGAAGTAGTCGGTAATTTAGCGTGACTTGACCGAGAATATGAAAAATAACTTTGCGATGCCAGTCCGTTGGATTAGCAGATATATGTAGTATATAGTAATTAGCGGTGTGTTTAAATGCTGATCGTAGAAGCCAGTATACAACCGTGCAGGTTTACAGCCTCTATTTCACTGCTAACTTTACGATTATGTAATGTCTCAAGTAGAGGGATACCCTGTAAGAACGTTTAGTCTTGTTCAAATGAAATGATCGAGAAACCTGAGACTTTACTGCGGTTTTGTTGCGCCTGCCCAGAGACGTTTACCTCTGGCAATAAAATTACCTATGACATGTATGACTGATGTACCAAACACTGTTTTAATAAAATGTTAATCGATACATCGACATTTACGTGTTGCAAAAATCATTCTAAAGCTGTACTTTATTTTGCATTGTTATTTTTTATTATCAAGTCTGCAGCCTTATTCAATGATCTCTACTTTTTTTCTGTGTGTGGAGACCGTCAGTGAGTTTAATCGTTGATGATCTCATTCATGTCTTATCAAGCAGAATCAGATAAAGAGAAATACTTCATTTTATACCGTCTACTAAAGGACGTACCGCGGATAGCACATTATCAAAATCAATTCAGTGTCGTAAATACAGTAAATCAGTAACTAATTAATTAGGGAGATCGCAACTGATGGCCAAATTTTGAAAGTACTGTATATTTCGATTTCTCGTGTTGACTAGAGACAAGGTTTTATTCATTGCTCGACTAGCCGTTGTTTTCGTGACCAAGAAACGTCTAATTGTCCGTAATTGTACCAACAAAAACGTTTAAACGGTTTAAGCTCATTCGAGGCAGCCAATGATCTATTTCGCTTCTGCAGCATCTAGATACATGGAATGGGTATCAGAAATCTTTCCCATTACATCTGCAACCACATATCAAATATTACATGTTCTCCAGAATCCAGGAGATCACAAATCGTACCAAAAAGACGATTTTTGGTGCCACAATTGTACCTTAGTACCGTCTCTGGCCATCAAATTGATTCATTTAACTTGATCAATTATAAACAGCAGAAGTATTGGGAACTGAAATTCTTGTATTTCCGTTCATGACGTTTTTCTTTGTGACTGACCAATTTTTGAAATCCTTCGCCTGAATATTAGCATTTATATAATATGAAACTTGGAACAAAAAAAATCATATGATTTTTTTTATACTTTTTATTGAACACGCGATACCATCCAAGTGTATAATTTGGTCTCGTTGTGAATGTCACGCGAATTAATTAATCAAGATGAGAAATAATTTTTTATGAGTATGGATGACGTTGGTCCATCGATCAATTCTGACATCGATAAAAAGTTGGAAGCACTAAAGTATATAAAATAGAAAAATATAGAAAAAAAAAACGAAAAAACTATAGAAAGCAAGGTAGACGAAATAATCCTGCCGTGTTTAGAGGTTATAAATATAACTTTATTATAATGGTACAGTTAAGGCTCTGGGTGTTCGGTAAATGCTGCAGGCCTCCGGACGTCTTCGACAACGGTATATCTTACACTGCAGGTGAGTAAGCGGTGAGTTTCCGTTCGTTTCTTATCGAACATTCGCGATGTTCACAATCGAGCTCGGAATTCGAATGTTACTAAAGCTCTCTCGCATTCTTATCAAGTCTGATTCGATATTGTATTGATCTTTTATCTGTGGAGTATACGACCATAACTCTGACGCAATACGTATTTCTAGTAGTTACCGAATCGATCTCTCTGATCAATTCGATAAATCCAAGTAACCTTGAGGTTGCAGTTTTGAATACAGAGATTCAGTCCAGTTTTAGCCATTCTCTATTCCACTGTACCTTTCTCCAATTAATTGAAAGACCTCACGATCAATCTTCGAGATCGTTTCGTTACTCGATGCTGAACGGCTAATTAAATATAGCGGTGGGATCGATCGCAAGTTACTTCTGCTTGTTCAACTGGATGATAAATACAGAGAGAAGTACGTTTTTTTTTTCTTTCCTTCTCTATCTACCCACATATATACGAGATCTCGGAAGAGTGGAGAGTATGTCATCTGTTCGACGACGATTTATCGATCTAGAAGTGTCCCTGCTATTCATTGTCCGGAACATCGAACCTACAGCGCGCTATTGGTGATGTAGCTAATACGAAATTCGATTGGACACGATGTGACAATCGATAAGAAAATAAGTTAATCGTTATCGCGAGACCTGTTCAAAAAACATGTTTTCCTCTCCCTCGGTGTTGACTGTATCGACGTGAAGCATGTTTCAAAGACGATTCTAGTTTGAGGAATTTGGAGGTTGTACTGGTATTTAATTTTTCATTTAGTTTTTATAATTGTAATCAGTATAGTAGAAGCGATTCGGGAGAAATTAAGGTCGCGGTATTTTCTTCTGCCTCATTAGTTGAAAATGATGATCGTTAAAAATTGTTACACGCAATTGAATATCTGTGTTTTTGCTGTACATAGACATAAAACGAATGACGTCAAGGAGTTGTAATTTTCTATATATTGTACTGATTTCAATTTCTGTTCGATCGAATAGAGAAAAAATTATCTACAAGAATAAGGTGAAAGAAAAATATTGGTTATACGAAACATGTCTTTTTTCTCTGCATCGTTTCTAGAATGAGAATAAAACAATTAAATTATGTAGATCCCGAATTCCGAATGGGAATGAAAATCTCCATTATAATATTGAGTGAATATTCATAGAACGTAACATGATATCTGTCGAATAAATTCGATAAGGGAAATGAATGATCGAGTAACAAGTTGGCGACGAGGCTGATTCAGCGGTTTCATTGGGGAAATACGAACGAGAATTGCTTCGAGCCTGAAATTTGATACGGGAACGGAAAAGAATGATAAAAATGATCTAAACTGAAATTGAACTTTCAAGATTGATTTTTTAATCCACTTTAACATCTATAAGACCATCGCTCGATTATTGTATACCATTTTTCAATCTCCTAAAGGATTTCCGAGTTTTAATTTTAATGCTTGATAAGTGACACAAATTTGTCAATTTCACTTTTTTTAGGGAGAAATTTAGAGATGTATGAACGTAAGTGTCTCCTCATTGACTCGGTCAACTTATCCCGTATGAAATTGATAATGAGACTGAAGATGTATCTCGTAATCGTTCAGGTATCTTGTTTTATATGTGTTCAATAACAGTAAAGATATTTTATTGACGAGGATTTCAACGCGAACTCCGCACAATCTACGACCTACGTTCACAACCGCGCGTCTTATCGCTAAAAGGCGGTAATAACAACGACTCATCTACAACAAGGGAACTGCGGACCGGATGTGTTAAATATTATATTACACACATTAGTAACGTTCATGTTCTAACACATAACGTGAAATAAAATCGCGACGGTTAAAGATATTCTCATATATGGACCTTCGCAACTCGCGCTGATGACGCGAGGCCTCAAAATCAACGATTCTTATTATGTAAGTAGCAACAGGGTGTTTATACCGGGGGGGGGGAGGAAGTAACTTGTTGGAATAACGTGTCAACAGCTCGTGAAATATTGAGAAATAATGAGAAGTAACTGAGAAAATGAATGAAATAATGAAAAAAGATTCATTAGAAAAAAAAAGGTTGAAATAAATGAAATGACGTGAAATGAAACAAAAAGTTTGAAATAAAAAAAAAATTTCAATAACAGAATCTATTTGAAATAAAAAAAATTTAAAAAAATGGAAATAAATGACACAATTTGAATCATTTCAGTTATAGAAAAAAAAAATGTGTCAGTCAAATCTTAAGTTGTTTCCCCCTCGATCTATACTCAAGTCGGGGGGATCTAAAATTCCTTGAGAATTCCAGGTGATTTATTTTATTTTTCCGGGTGTAGATACGATTTTGATTATTATTTCTCAAAATATTTTTGACTAATTTGTTGTTTCTGCTATTCAATACTGGTTCTAAATTTGCAACTATAAATTCTATTAAATTGATTACTCTCAGAAAAATTCCCTGAGATTTTCAGAACTTTCAGGTTTCTCAAGGAGACAGTCCAATATATACAGTCTTGATTCAGGTACGTAGGGTAAGAACCCTGTTTTATCAATGTATCTACAGAAAAAAAACCCATTAAAATTCATCAGACTTTGATGTAGCGAAATGATTGACTAGCGTCGTAGCAGACCGGGGGGATCCGTTAGACCACTTAAAGGTGCACCTTAACAGCGTCTAGCTAACAGCCTAGAAGAACCAACGTCCTTATGTTTCCGGCGTAGAAAAAAAATCATCATTCACACATTTCTTGCTGGCCAGCTGCTCCGCAAAGACATCTGCTACGCGATATACGGTTTCTCTCACTTACAGTAAGTAGTAAGTAGATACATATCTACATATATATACATATATTACAGTAGATGGGCGGTTAAATAAATTATATACTTCCACATACGTGGCGAATATAATGATTTCTGCGCGGTGTCGCATTGTTCCAAAATCAAGTTTTCAAAATCTCCAAGGATAAAAAGCGGTATTTAATCATTGCAGAAACTACACAGTGGTGAAAAAAAAGGATAGAAGAGAGAATACAATATATTGAATTATAGAATCCGAAAGCATTGACCGAGCTTTTTTTGTTTGCATCAAAATAAAACAATGAAGCTTTAATTTCGAGTTCTGAAAACCGAACAGTTTCTCGGTGCTTCCGAGATTATATGACCTTGAAAAACAGATTATCTAAAAAATCCCTAGGATAGTAAAAAGGAAAAATGAAGAAAATACTCAGGATTCGTTATCTCAGTACCTGAATTCGTGTTTCGTAATTTTTCACTCATTGTCAAGCCTAATAGTAGTGAAGTTTTGAATTTTTATTAAAAAAAAAAAACCAATCAAGCTGATGATCATTTTTGGAAAATTTACATTTCTCATAAAGGAATGAGAAAAATATTGCGACTATTTTGAAAACTGCAAGATCGTTTTTTTTCTTCATTTTCACGTTTTTAGTGAGATTTTCAAAGTCTGGAATTATCGAAGAGCGCGTAACTTTTTGCGGTTTTTCAAAATCGACATCATGAAGCTTCGTTCTTTTCCTTTTCAGGGACAAAAGTTTCTTTAAAATCCGTGAATCCATTCAGGTCTTATCAACGTTTCAAAAATAGTCAGATTTATCCTCCGGGTCAACCTGTACTGTATGTATTCATAAAACTATTTCCTCTTTTTCTCCATAATTTCCATCTCACATTATAACTCGGCAATACTTTAGTCAATACACCCGACAAGTCTTACAGCAGGTATCCACGTACATACTGTATACATATAGCCAACGTCGTGCAGACGGAGAGATGGATAATACAACGCGGTGTAAAATAGCGTATGAGTATATGTATGTACATATATATCCGTACACAATGCAAAAGGAGGAGGTATTAGCAGGTATTGAATATTGTCGGGGAGGCAGTGCCCGGCAGCATCGACTTTTAAAAGCGCAGTAAGAAATAACAAACGTGAAAAATCGACGTAAAGTTCTTTCATACAACGCAAGCATGTTTTTCATGCCTGTTTTCGTTACCTAAGGTCGTCATTTTAGTAGCGTTTTAGCCATTTAAGTCCTAGGACGTAAAAGTGCTCCTAACTCAGCAGCAGTGGTACTAGCAGAGACATTATTGCCCGAACCCGTGATCCGCGCATGCGCATTAGCTCGTCTACGACTATTGTATTGCAAACTTGCGCTCGGCGTGAAAAGACCGAGTTTGCCTCCTAGTTACACAATAATAACATACTATTGTTTTATTTATTTTAAACGTCAAATCCGCAATAATTGTCCAATAATTCCGTTCGAAATATGCGGCAATATAGTTTTCTTTTTGCACAACTTGGAGTAAACTCACGGTAGAACGGGAACCAGATTACTGTGGGTGATACAGACGACGATAACCACGACTTGAGACACGAGACAGAGAAAGTAGCTTGAATTACCGCTAATCGACTGAGCGATTCTCGAGATTCTACGTTCGGAAATATATCCACAATATTAGATTCGAAGAAAGTAAATTCGGCAATAAAACTTTCCACTCTGATTTAAATATCAGGTTTTCGCACAAGAATATTCAGAGATTAAAACATTGTCCGGTATCCCCGTCGAGTTCGAGTAGCCTGAAATCCATTTGAATAATTACGTCATCACACCGAATAAATGATATTCGTAAGCGACACTCGTCAATGTTTGTGCAGCGTTTTTTTTTCTCGATCTCTTCGTGCGCGGATCTACGAGCCGCTGAAGGTCTATCGCGAAGACGCGCGTTACGTACGTCAAAAATAGTCCGACAGCTGATTTCGGTGTTTCCGACAAAACCCGGGTTCTCGACAAGTATCGGTACGTTTTTTCTCTGTTTTTGTTTTCATCTGACAATATCAGCGAAAAATGTCCTCCTGGTACGTAGCGGTTTCGGCGTACGTTCCACGCCCATCTAAACCGAAGGGTTCTCGACTCACCTTGATGATCAATTCGATTTCTGGAACGTCTCCGTTAGCGGTTCCGTTCTCGTGTCCGTCGTCGGCCATTATCGGTGTGTTGGGTCTATGAAGGCACTTTATTCTTGGGACGAAGTATTTACGATTTGATAGCGGTGTATCGTATCAAAAAAAAACTCGAACAGAACGGAATGGAGTCTCACTGAAAACTAACGTCGGAAACGAGTTCGAGAGTTTCTTGCCAGGTAACGTCACAGTGGCGCCGCGATGACAGCGCCTCTAGCGGTGTGAGGAACGACGCGTCGGTAGGGTAGAGTCGTTTCGTACCGACTGAGAAACTCGTTTGACATGTCGATAGTCGGTCGGAATTGAATACACTTTATCTTCCGTCGATAAGACGGTGCGAATTACCGACGGACCTCGTGGTGGCGACGAAAGGGTTCAAGGAATTTGAAAAGCGCCGAAATCAGACGAATTACGAATATTTTTTAATGCGGGACACAGGAATTTTGAAAGAATTCCTTTTTTGAACCGAGAAAACTGCAGGGACAGAATAATAAAGCGACAATTTTTTAAATAGAAGATATATATTTTTTTTTCATGCACACATCAACTAGGACAACTGGATCATGTAATAGTGAATTTTGTGAAGAGATTTTTAGATTTTTAATACTGCAATAACTGAATTATTTGAAGCAATGCGCGTCACGATTTTACTTTAAATTTGTGATGAACCTAAATGAAATTAATTATTCTATATTATAATTGAGTAGAAAAAAAAAACCGAATACGGTTTCTTTATTATCACTATTATCAATATTATTATTAATATTATCCAAATTTTGTTGGAATATATACACAACTACTCTGCAAACGAATGTTATGTAATAAATAAATATATTTCTTCAACCATATAATAATACATGTCTGGAGGTCGAATTCTCTGAAAAGTAACAGAGATATACTCATGTCGCAGAGAAAAATTGAGGCATAACCAATTTTTGTCGGTTGAAACGGAGTCAAATTCAAAGTGCCATAACATCGTGTAAAATGTTCGCAAAGGAGAGGTCAAAAGCACATTTTGTAGTATATTCGTCATAGCTGCAGACGCATGATATTCTTGAAATATAAAATTGTGATACCTATTTACTAGAGCGCTGCATGTATAGCTGAGATGACCGCAGCGCGAAACTGTGGTTCGAATAACCAGAGCTGTATTGCTGGCCTAAGTATATTTTGTGGTTGTTACTTCTACGAGATACAACAGTAAAAAATGCATAAGTAAATGACTAGAACTGAAATTGAAATAAAAAAAATGTTTTCCAAGTTTACACTGTGAGATATTTCGCTGTGATAAATTCCGCAAATCCTAATCCTACTCGTAACGCTTACTGGACATTCTTACTGAAATACCCTTGTAAATGTAACAATACGTCCAGTGGATGATCCTATAGGTATATGTAGAGCCAACAAATATCCAGGATGTATGAAATATCCCTGCGATGTGGCGGATATCCAGAATCTATCAAATATCGTGGGGACGTATCCATAATTCATCCAATTTAGGGGATCGATTTATCATGCATGTCCTGCGAGGATATACGAAGGACCGATCGAATGAAAACTCAGAAAAAAAACAATGAAAGTCCTCACGATAATCTCGCAAAGTTCCCGAACGTATCTTGAAATGTCCTGAATGGTCCGAAAGATGTTTCAAAATGTGCTATGGACATAGTAAAAATGACTTTCTCTCCGGTCAAGACGACAAAAAGTTGAGTAAAATTTTTTACAAACCTTGTCTTGAGTACAGCAACAGTATTTTTTTCCTTTTGGTTTCGAATACTAGATCACGTGATTATAATCGATTTTTAATCGCTCATTGTTTTTCTCTGACTCGTTTCTACTTGAAATCTGGTGAAAACAAAAATTACTTCGCACGAATATTTTACTTCCGATTTTTGTCCTTGTCCTGTTTGTCGTATGATAACTCGAAATTTTCGGAAGCGGGCTCACCTCATCAGACTACATTCACGCCTGCATCAGCTTCTCTCCCTATGTATACATACGACATTCTTGCTTACCTATGTTTGGGCCTATTTGTCAATCTTGTCAACTATTTACTGTGTTGATTTTTCATCGCAGCCTCCAGGGAAAACAGTCTGCATCCAACAATCCAACAAAAAGAGATCCGAAACATGTCACTGTCACAAATTCTCAGATTTTCCTGTTGATCGAAGTATTCAAACTTTCAACTAAAAATATTATCACTCATTGTCAATCACATTCAGAACTCACAGTCGTCTTAGAGATTTGATAAAAAATTTGCAAAATTTGTGTGTCAAGATCGTTCATGGACGGTAAAATTTCACAATCTCTTTGTCTACTACAAAGAAAAAGAAACGAAAAAAAAACGGAACGTTCAGTCCAATTTTTTTTCAAGGTAATCGTACCATGCGTTTGTCTTTGGGGCTCGATCAAAATTTGCGAACTTGATAAAGTAGAGGGGGTGACGATCATTTCGAATCTATCTTTTATAGAATGACGTTTCGGCCATGCATGGCTGGCCATCATCAAATTCTGTAACAATATTCGTATAAATTAGCTTTGAAGTTTCTAACGATAAGCTTTAGGCTTAGGATATAATTTAAGAACAAACATATAAAAAGAAGTATACCTAACTCTTCAACGCAATAAATCTTAAAATTTAGACCTGAGAAACTCATACGTAGACTTATGTAACTCAAGAATCTTTTCATTACCTTTTTCTACCATTTTTCATCAAATTCGTATCATTCGTTTGTCTTTGGGACTCGATCAAAAAGAAAAATTGATTAATATAGACGATGTGACGTCAGGATCTCTTGGTCACCTTTTTCTGAAAGTGAGAACAATTCGACCCACAAAAATGAGTTCCGTGCCGGATTCAAGTGAAGATAGGTAAATCCAAGATTCGACCAAATCGTAGGACTATAAAATTCAAAGGAAAATTCCAACAATCTGAGAGTGACACATCAGCATACGCAGGCATCCGGTATTCCCTGGGTGATATTAAATAATTCACCGCAGCAGCAGGGGCGGCTCCTGGGTGGTTGGAGAGGTGGCTACGACGGTGGCTGAAGGTCCGGGAGAGTCGCGGGTCGGGACCAGAGGCTGCGGGCCAGAGGCAGGTGGCGTTGAAGGGCCGATCAAATATTCACATGTCCCTCATCGCGAATAGAGCCAAGGCGGAATCCAGGTCCGCGAAAGTATGCACGACTAATGATGCTCCGTGCTCCGTAAACAGAACGATTCAAACGTCTCCTGGTCCGGGAAATATCGCCTGGACTTCCGGATCGACGATCGGATGATAGCGGTTTTGAAAAAATTTTACAGACAATTCGAATCGGTGAAGAAACGGACTTGTGATGAAATAATCCAGGTGTTTGGTTCACCAATTCGCAGGTGGATTACGTGATATTGAATCGGACGATTTTCGGAGTGGACAAAGGTCGACCGATCCCGTATTCAACGAGCGATATCCGTCCGGCTCGACCTTATTTGGGGGCTCGCGAATAATCATGATAAAACCCAACTTTTTTTTTATGACTGTTACATATCTCCTAAGAACGGCACCCCCAGGAACATTTCTATAGCCAATCCGGTGACCCATTCTTCGTAAGGCATAAAAATATCCCACCGGGGTCCTATACAATTTTTTTTTTTTTTTTACCATACTTTTCTCTCTTCTTCGTTTTCTCAATCAAATGTATCAATTTAGACGTACCTACAGTGTTTTTTTTCTCCCCGATTTCATCCATCTCGTCCATATCGCAATTATTCTCAGATAAAAATTCAGACGATATCAGACAAGTAATTGAGAAAAACGAAGTAGAAAAAAAGTTGCGAGTCTGAGGAGAATCGATGCGGTAGACGAAGTAGAAGACGAGCCGGTGGGTAAAAATTGTCCAACGAGGCGTGCCCCTCGCCTAATCATCATTCTAATTATCTCGGTAACCGAATCCTTAGCGCTCCTTGGCTTCGTTGGCTCGTCGATTCCCTTCTTCATTCTACGCACCTCAGGCCGCACGTTACTCCCTCGACGTATCTTCTTCCTTATCTTACGTTCTCTTTGCTCCGTCTAGCCGAGTTTGGATCCCGACCCAGCAGCCTATCATCTAAGTTTAACAATTAACAAAGCGAGAAGGGAAAAATAAATTAATTGCAGACTGTTTAGCGTGTCAAAAACACTCGCGTAGCTTCTTCTCGGAAGATTAACAACTCGTATAATTGTACGAAATTCTTTTTTCTCTCCTGTAACATTACAGGTAAATGAGAAAGAAAAGCGAATTGTATCGAAAACGCTAATTAAGGTGGTGAATACGAGTAAAACAATATTTAACATCATTACATCGCTCAGAAATGGTATATTATGTCAATTGAAAGTTCGGTGACATTTGAATCGGGCGCTCTTTCGCGCTATGCTGTGACATCACTGTTCATATCCCAAAAGCACGCCACTTTACACTTCACAAATCGTGTCTCTTAATAGAAAAATTTAAGAAGTAATAAGATCTTTATAGTTTTTTCTAATTTGATAAAACCGCAATAGACATGTTGAAAAGATAAGGAAAGTTTCGTTGACGACTGGATATAGTTCGAATGTTACAAACCGATTTCAACAGATCTAAAGTCTACGAAAATGAATCTTTCCATTTTTTAGTTCCAACTTCGAAGACACAGAGAACAGGGGTTGTAGAATTTCTGCGGTGTGGGTATGACGCGTGGTCTCGTTCCAAGATTTTTGTCTACCCCAAAACTACACGTGGGTACTGGAACGAGAGACAGGCGAGACGTCAGCACGACAGAGGTTATTTGTCGCACGTCGATAGGCGTCAGAGGTGACATACTCAGTGGGTGTGAAACGGAAGTGGGACGAGCTCTGGGTGAGGAGGGATAAATATTTGAGGAATTTATTCTAGGAAGAGGGGTTGCCGGTTCAAGAGAGCGGTATATCAGTTGTTTGTCGAAAGGATAAAGTGATTTCTCCCTTACACTGTTCCATCAATACATTATGTAAACATTTTTTTCTACGTTCATATAAACCGATGAGTCGTGATGACCTATGAGCGGATTTTCGATTATTCAAACCTGCGAATCCCAGTCGTAAAACAACTCTAAACCGGCAGGATCGGAGTCTGGAAACTCGAAATGAAATTGGGACAGTAACGCTCGAACAAGAAAACAAGGAAAACTACTCACTCGTTAGCGCGCTTGGCAACGATCGTATAAATAAGATAAAGGTGCTCCCGCGTTGGCTTATACGAGCTTGCAACCCGGTTTTCCAGACGGACTGGCTGCCCCCGCCTCTGTAACACGATGCAAAAGTTACCCTGGGATTCGGAAAAGGGTCGAAAGGGAGAACCCGACGAAACCTTTCGGGGAGCTTCGACACGCGGAAGGGTCCAATTTCGATTTTGACGAGGTCACGTGTTGCCAACTTTTTGACGTCCCGTTACCTCGAGGACAGAAATTTTTTATATTCTCTGAGAAACGATGAGCTTTTCAATTACTCCGGATCAAGAGTGGCGAGAGTCGTACCATCACTCGAAAGTTTAGAGCTCAGGGACGAACCTAAGTCTCGAGTGTAACCAAACCGAACACACGTCAGCTATCGATCTCGAGATTGATATGAGCGGTGTGTAGTCGGTCCCCTAGACCCGGGTCCCCCGAACTACGTGTATGGGGGATGAATTTTAAAACTACCCTCGAGAGAGCGTCTCTTAAAATCAGGCTAAGTGCGGGTCGAGGCTGGAGTCCGAAGTCTACATCGCCCTCACTGGAACGAATGCGAAACAGGAGCTACTACACGTCCCCGGAGACCGTGTGTCGATTCCCACTCTGAGAGTAATCAGAAATGCTGATTTCAGGGTTAAACGTGTCAACTCGGGTTAGAGAATTCCGGCGATTCCGAGAGGCTACTCACACGAGAATTTTGGTTGAAATCGATATTTTTTGCAATTCCCCTAGACAAGAAATCACCGAGAATCGTTCGAGGTGATTAGCTCAGATTCTCGGGTGAACCGCTCCTCGGCTCATTTCCATTATTCTCTATCTTGAGTTTCATGCGAGAGGCTGAGTCGTCCTAACGTAGGTCTGGACTTTCGGAGAACGTCCGGAGGACGTGAGTGGGTCTCCTGGTTGATTACCCTTGCTCGCAATCACCGGGGGCCGGAGAACCGTTTAACGTTGTCTTGGGAGATTCCTTCTCGTAGACAATCGTCAACGAAGGTTCACGACGAATGGGACTATTAGGATCCTCGCCTACTGTCTTTCAGGCTGAGATGGGTGTCCTGCGATTTGATAAGCTGTCAAGACCAACACCGACGATTCGCTATATCATCACAGGCTACTTGATGATACGAAGTCGAGACGAAAATCCCAGAACTGCAAACTTTTCATTCCTCAATCTACCGTATGATCTGAATTTTCCGGACAAATTGAAAGTCGTGGAAGTCCAATTCTAGAGGCATGATATTGAATTATGGAAAACGAGTTTATCTAATTCATGAATACATGATCATCACGGTTATATTTTCGTGTCGTAGGGGTAATTTGAATTTGAATATTCCAACAAATGAAACGGTTTGGGTCGATGCACACGCCTTCTATTTCGATGCAAATCCGCCTCCATAATTTGCGCTCATAAAATCTGGAAAAAAAATTACGGCATTAGTAGTTAGTTCCGCGCGAAATGACACCGTTCATACCGAACACGGTTGACGGGGGCAAGGCGAGGTTAACAAAATCGAGGGGCCAACATTATACCGACCGGTAGGTGATGCTTTCCGCGTCCACTCATCCGCCGAATTACATTAACGATGGAAATGGCTATTTTCTTATTACAATCTTAATCCCTATAATTCACCACATTCGAGACTTTTGGCTTTTGCCTGTGCGAGCCAGCTTCCGAAGTGCGAAACCAACATCCGATCCACCTGGGTGTATACCAGGTAACTTAACTCGCCGAGGAACTGGCTAACGATCGATTACCAGCATCGGCGGCATCAGCCGCGATTCCCGGGGGTAAACGTGGTGTAGAACTGGCCAAGGGATGATTTGAATCGTCCAGTGACCAGCTGCGCTTCCCCAACCCGCTCCAAGATCGCCCCTAGGGAAATGAGACTCCTATACGGACACAGAATCGAAATGTAGGTGGACCCGAATTCTTTCCCACTTCCCAACCATTAATTCAAAGGACTGGTCCCTCGTTCAAATCGCGACCACTTTTGATCACGATCGCTTGAAATTGGTTTGCAATTTCAAGAAATCGCTTCAAAGTCACATGAATTCGCTAACCACCCCTCGACCTAATTTCTTAATCGTCATGAATTTCAGCTACGTGATTAATTTCGGGAAGAAGCAGGATGACGGCTATGATACGTAGTTTTTTCCCACTTTTACCCCAAAGAATCTCACCCTCTGGTGAAAAAAGAAGAAGAGGAAGAAGAAGAATATCTTTAAACGTATTCAGCCCTAAGCGTGTAGGGGAGGTTGAGGATGAGAAGAGGCGATAGTGTGAACATGTGTCGCGGATGTGGACCCCCGAGGGTGGTGAGGAGGCGGTTGCTGGGAGACTGAGAAGAAGTTGTGACGAGGGTACTCGCCACCCGCCCTGCACTGCATGGTTCAAATAGTCGGAGGAGGACTGGCTCATATTTCATAACGCCAACCCTTACCTTTCCAACCTTAGCTTCGAATGTTTTTAAGCAACGAGGCCACAGTGCGACTGTGATCACAGGGATTCTTGTCAACTTTTCTCGGGATTGCCGTAGAAAATCTGTAATCAGAATCCGGTAAGCTATGGGTACCTACTTCCTGATAAAATCTTTTAATTATCTTAAGTGTCGTGTTGAGGGTTACGCGGCAACTGACAAGGACGGTCATAATATTTAATCGCCATTCATTTATTTCGCCTAAAGCCGTCTAAGCACCGCGTTTCAGGGTTAGGGTCGGTAAAACAATTGTCACTTTTTGCACCACCGTCTCAAACTCCGTTGAGCTCCTCGGCTTGAAGAGTTTATCATTCAATGAAGAAGCTATATTGCCGATATAGAAAACGAATTTTCGAGCCAATCACAGTCAGAATCTGGATGCTGAGGCCTAGGAGACCTTCTTCAGCCCCAAGATTCGCGAGTGGACAAAATATAATCTTGTAGCGTTGATACAACAGGCTTCAACCCTTCCAGTCTTAAAGATTATGGAACAAACGAGAGGCAAGGAGATGCATAAATAGGGTGCGAAACGATGGGGTGGCAGTCGAAGTGTCTGGTCTACAATGGGACCTGGTAGACGCACGGGAGACAGTTCTCTGTGCTTCTATATGATGGCGAGGCTTGGTGAAACGGTTACGAGCCATGAATCGCATTAATTAATTAGGAGATTGAATTGCGCCCGGTGATTTGAATGGAATTTTATAAACACATGCAAATGGTCAATTAAATTAATGTTAACGATCGGAGCCTGCAGTCTTCACGCTTCGTTTTACTGCCACGTCCCGAAAACTGTTCTGTTAAATACCTCGAAGAATTTTCTATGGAGTGAAAAATTGATTCTATGATCCGCGAGTGGTAAATTAAAACTTTTCAATCTTATCAAATAATTGGTCGATCATAGAGAGTCGACTTGGGAAAACTGTTTTCTTGAAAACTGTTATAAGAAAAAGGAAAAACCTGATAACTTTATCCAGGCGATTAAGGTCAGCGATCGAAATGCAACTTTTCTCGTTCTAGTCTTGCGGAAAGAAGCTGAAATAGCTGCATAAAATTTCTCTTCGAGCCATTCCCTGTTTTCTGTTTTTGTTTTCGATCCTCGAATGGAAGGATAAAAAAAAAAAAAAAAAACTGGAGGAAATTTCGCGGCGGTACTCAAGCAGTTTCATTAAAAAATCCCTGTGACGTTATGGCGGATATCCACGAAGGAAAACAATCCAACTTTTATCTCCGAGAAATGAACGCGTCGTTCCACCCTCGCGATCCCCTGCGAACTTCCTTGGGAAAGACCAACGATCCCTGACTCAACCTCATCCCCTGTATTTTTTTTCTCTCTCTCCTTTTTTTCTGTTCCTCGTACAACCGAGCAGCATGATGTCGGGGGTCCGGGCAGGGGTGAAGCTTCATTTTTTGACACCCGGTGTATTTGATTCCGCCCTTGTAATAAACCCTCGGGGGCGAGTGCCTCCTTTCTCCTTCATCCTTCCTCCTTCCTTCCTTTTCTGTTCACGCCGTTTTCCCTAGACGTCGACTGGTAGTCCCTACATGTCATATCGACACCTCGCCCCAAGGGGTAGGTTGGTAGGTGGCCTGGCGGCCGGGTAATTTGCTTCCTTATTTTCCCCGTCAATTCCGTCAACCCAACCCTCCTTACCTTACCTCTTACGTCACCATCGCTGTACCAAAGATCCGTGTTTCATTGAATTTTCGAGTTTATTTTATACAAGATTTTTGTTTTTTTCCTAATAGGGAATTTATCGAACGAAATTCTAGCCAGGTATATTCATTCACGCGTGGTAAGACGCCACGAGCTTAACACTGATAGTGTATCACATCTAACCTGATGAAGCCTGACATGTCCTCCTTGTATAATCTGATTTGGGGGAACCCGAGGGGCAACTTAGATACCAAAACCTACGAAGCGAAGACTTAGCTACTCCTTTGGTCATATGATGTTTGAAACGATTTAACAAAAACCATAAGCCGAAGAAAGTACTGATTTACAGTAATGAACTAGGTTGGGTCCATAAACAACTTGGTTACTAAAAGCCGAGAAAGCTTCGGAATGTAGACTTTTTTATACGCTTTCTTTTTTAAATGTTATGAAAGCCAACGAAATTAATAGATTATGGTAATAGCCGAGGTCAGGCCTGGAGACAGTGACTCAGATACAAAGAAGACTATGGAGCGAAGATTATCTAGTCGATTCGTTGGCCATCCCATGCCAAAAATGATACGGCGTGAAAACTTGCTTTCTTACTTGTTTGCACATTTGATGTTTAAAACGTTGTGAGAAAATATCAAAGACAAAACATGATTGAATTAGTTGAAGGGATGCTGTGCTCGATGTTGACGTAGACTCATATATTTGGGAATATCTCAAATCCAAAATAGAGATGCATAGCGAAATTCGACATGCAATTTCAATCAAAAACCTACAAAAACTTTTTCCTAAATTTCCCTTTTTTTTTAAAAAATACTAAAAATAACTGATTTATAGTCATGACCCAGGTTCGGCCTGAGGAGCCAAGAATCATCTACATCTTTGTTTCTGATGTTCGAACCGTTCTAGAAAAATTATATCGTTGAATTGTAGTTGTAAAAATGGATAAAAAATTCTTGTTTAATTAAAAATTCTGAAATTCCTGAACCCCGTTAAATTTGTTGATGCGAATTGCAGAAGTAACACGCGGAGGCGAACCCGCAACCACCACATCGTAGACGCTTCCAGCCCTCAATCCTCCCCGTGTGGGTAGGAAGTCGACGATTCCCCTACCCTCGTCGGGTACCGCGACTTACTCGCGCCGCGGGAGGACAGAATTTCACCCTAAGAAGCCTTTAAGAACCCGAGCAAAGGTGGTGGCGGAGTTGGTGGGGTTTAAAAAGGTTCGCATGCGCAACCCCCGGGGAAAAAGTCTGATCCGCCTCCAGCACCGCCTCCAACGTTATTCGCCTTCTGTATCCACCATACCCTCGGTTGGACCCCCGCGAACCTTCGCCCCTTACCCCCCGTCTACCTTCACCGCGACACCCCCAAGAAGTCGCGAGGACTCGAGAGTTTTTAGGAAATTCTCCCCGTCACCACGTGCGAAGTTTGTGCCATTAAATTTTTTATTCAGTGATTTTCAAAAAATGATTTTTTTATTTTTTAGTAAGTCCATTTTGGATAAGGAGACGACGTGATTATCGTTTCAAACTGGAGGTTTGTTTGAACGTCGACTTTTTTCGGTTTCAGTGAAACAAACGCTTGTTACAATTAATATTATCGGCTTGAAAATAAAAGTAACACGCGTTAACGAGTTATGAAATTTATTGACGATTTATTACAGTCTAGTTTTACTCGTGATTAAAATTCGTTATCCGCTCTTCGACTGTCGCTCGGTATCTACTAGAATTCATTGAATAAAATAATTTGTTGATGCTCAACACCTCCATTAGCGCGGGTGGCAAGTACCGGTTGATCTAATTGGTAGCCAGCAGGTAATTGCCCAGTAGCCATGATTGGTCCAATTAATTTGAGCAGAAAAATACACTGCCGATTGAATCAATCCGCAACAGAGGAAACGTCACGTTGAACCAGAATCCGACTGTCACTTCTGGTCCAGATATCCAGAAATATCAAATCAAGCCTCTTTGACTGATTGTGAAACCCAACGCGTGCCAAACCTTTTGAACCAGGGTGAAACTTCGACAAAGTACAGTGGGGAGACCAGGATCTATCCGCTTCATGGTGTGACTACTTTTTGGTAGCCGGGGGCGCGATACGGGGGGCACGCATTGTTACATGTCGGGGTGGATTATGGGGGGTTCTCATTTAGGGGTCTCACAGTTCGGTACAGATCCGATGATCAATAGTACTAAACTGGACGTCGAGAGGAAAAGAGTACTTTCTGACACGAACCAACGTCCACGATCAAAATTTACAAGCCAATATAAAATCGGTGTGAAATTAAATCAAAATTACATCGAATTGATTTGATAATGTTTTTTGACCGTTTCGAATTCTTGGGGACTTCAAAGTCAGTGGTGAGAACAGTGATTTATTAGGGATAATGTTGAATTTGGAATAACAATTAAGACGGTTTTGATCACCCTTGAACGATTGCTAGTGCTATTCGATACCATGGTTACATTATAATCATTATTCCGTGTATGTTTGCCCACCAATATCCTGTGTACCGTTTCATATTCACCGGTAATCCGTCGATGCGGAATCAGCCCCGAGCGGTTCATCAATTTTACAGCAAATGAACGGTCTATTTGAACGGTCCTTTCCGATAACGTTTCGCGGAAAACAGTAATATCTATCGAGGGACCATTTTCGAGAGCCGCGAATGACGATGGTCCAGCTGAAATCAGCGATAATCGTTTCAGGTTTTGACACCGATCGTCAACTAGCCCGTTCGCTAAAATTGAGTAGTAAAACTGTGAAGAAAAATACCGGTCAAATATGTATCAAAATTCTGCCGATGAAAGTAACCAGGTCTAGTTACTGTTCGTGGACTGTATAGCTTTGAAATCATCCCCCACCCGTGAATCCCCCTAGCCTCTCATACCCCGGCACCCCAGCCCCCAGTCCACCGACGCGCACCCCTATTTTCTCGACGCTAAACGCAACTAGGGTTTCAACTGTCTTTGTTTTCCTTTCTTCGCAGTGTTGTTCCAAGTGGGACGTGAAACAGTTGTCGAACATAAAAACAGCGCGAGGG
Organism: Euura lappo; assembly: GCA_018257835.1. Lineage (NCBI taxonomy): Eukaryota > Metazoa > Arthropoda > Insecta > Hymenoptera > Tenthredinidae > Euura > Euura lappo. The sequence continues at coordinate 237,049 of JAEUYN010000570.1, forward strand.
GAACCCAAGGATCTGAAAAAGAATCATTAAAAAAATTACCTACATTGAAAAAAAAATCCAAACAGATAATTGTCACGTTTTTTCCACCAAGTCTAATTACAGTGGTGATCGACTTTTCGCAAGTAACATGTAATTGAGAATCTTTGATTTTTACATTCTGAAGATGAGTGCGAAGATTGATAAAAATCATTTGATTCGGTTAAAAAACTTCGGTTCCATCTGTGAAGAGGCCGATAGGCCCTGAGATGGAATGAAGCTTGTGTGCAGTGAAAACGGAATCTCTGAAAAACGCGAGAAATTGTTTGTGAAAAAATTGTGTAAGTGACACTGAAGTGCTAAAATCGAGCAAACGAACTCTAAAGTCTGATAGTCCGATGAGAATCAATCGATGATCGAGATAAGCTACTTGAAGAATTGAAATTCTCCGACTTTGAGGATGCGTTTTAATCCTGGAGGGGATATGGGCTCCCAGTAAATCGCTTGTGTTCGGAGTGAGGTCTGATAATCATAATCGGTATCATCGACTAGTTTCGCTCGTAACGGCAACGCGAGTAGGTACCACGAGGGCTGATCCCCCGCCTGCGGGATTTTTCCCCTCTGCGTGAAAAACCAGCCCCGCCAGCGTCGCGGCGCCTAGGGTGGTGGCGGTGGTGGGGGGGTCGGGGGCTGGGAGAGCGGCGGCCTCAAAAATACACCGCAACCACACCGCGCACCTCTACCGCAGAAGCCGCCACTTTCTACCGCCAAACCCAAACGCAACCACCGGCCGCAGACTTACCCTTATTCTCGTGCTCCGGTTTAACTTGGACTCGTGACAACTTGTCCGCAGTGGTCATACGTCCCTTCGGAAAATTTGAAATATCGCAAGATTCTAACACCGTTAAACAAAACTCGTGCGTTTTTTGAAACAAATTCACATTTTTTTTGTCCCCCAATTTCTCATTTCGCAACGCGTTTTTCAAAAGGTGTTTTTATATTTGTCAATAAATTGTGCCGAAGAGAAAGTGAGGAATGGTTTCCACGCGTGTGGCGATGTGAACATTGGAGAACAGACGAAAAAAAAAGAAGAAGTAAAATTTTGATGATTTTGAAAATTGTGAACGAAGAGTGCGTATCCGAGAGTTTGGTGAGGTGATTTTTTTTTTCGATTAGTTAGAAAATTAAGTTTCTTCTACTGTGAGACCCTGAGGAGCAGAGGACATCGAGGTAATCTTGAGTAGAATGCGGGTCGAAGGAGAAGAAGAAGTGAAATACGAAAATCAACGAAGCAAAAATTGTAAAAAGGGAAATCTGAGATCTTCTCGATTCCAATAAAAACGAATTTTCTCCACGACTTGGCAGTCAAGTTCCAAGAATTTGCAAACGGCCGCTCAAACTCGGTCTAAGGATAATGAAATAAGGATCAAAGGCTGCCGAAGGAGGAGCACAAGGCGTCCCTCGATCGCGACTGTCTCGTACATACCCGGGAACAAATCTAATTCCCGAGGGAAGCGATTGATACATTGCTTCGTCGAATCCGATTGACGAAGTCGGGGATCCGCAAATACTAAATTTATTCACAATCTCGAAGAATTCTGAACAGATCTGATAACCGTTGACCAAAGATTTTTGTTCATCGATCATCTTCGCATCAGCGATGAATTAATTCACGAAGGAATGTACCGTGGTCCGTTCTCATGACGAATCCCTCGCGTGACGTGCGTTCGCAGGATCGTCCTCTTCGCTTGGAATACAGAGACTCTACCGTGGCGTGTGCCAGCACAAGAGGTCGTCGGCCACGGCTCTACTCCAGGAGAAGGATGCATCTGGCGAACGACGTTCCCACCCAGGGCAACCAGACCGGCAATCATCTGCCAGACTATCCGCCGAGTGCCGATCTCCTGGTGGAACGCACCCTCGACGGACTCCTGGCTGAACATCCGGGGGAGCTGATCAGGACCGGTGAGAATCCGATAGGAAAAAAAATTGTTATTTTCAATCCTACGGTCCCCCTGGGTTGAAAATTTGTCTAAAAAATCCCAGAATTCGTATTTAACATAATTCAGACGGAAACGATGTGTTTGATAAGGCTGTCCGCACGTCGTCTGCACGGTGCTTCCGTCGCACTGGAGGTCGAACAAGACGTTACCGGTCGCCTTCAAGGTGGTGGCTTTGGGGGAGGTCGGCGACGGGACCCTGGTCACGGTCCGGGCTGGAAACGACGAGAACTGTTGTGCCGAGCTCAGGAATTGCACCGCCCTGATGAAGAACCAGGTCGCGAAGTTCAACGACTTGAGATTCGTCGGGAGAAGCGGAAGAGGTGAGTGCCAGAGGTGATGGAGAACGTTTCCGCCGTCGCGTCCTCCGAAATCCGGTACGGCGAGTTGATTTTGGGGGTAAATCTATGCTGTATTAATTATTCAGCGGGTACATTAAGGGGGTTCCCAGATGGCCTCATTTCTCTATCGCCCGGTCCTTATTCGGGCTCATTTTTAATTCACTCAACAAATACTGGAGCCCGACCCCCTCCATCCATCCGTCTGTCGACGGACACAGGATTTTTAATTCCAGACCTTCGTCAATAATTCAGGATTCCTTTGCTGGGGGAACGGGGCCCACCGTCGTCCCTCAAGGAAAAAAGAAACCGGGGTTCAGCGCGTGGCGTCTGAATAATACATCCTAATAATCGGCCCCATTACGAGTAGTTAATGCGTCAGGAAAGAAAGAGCCTCCGGCAGAGGCTCCTTTTATTTCAGGAAACTCGACACCCCGACGTTTACGTTGGGGGCCGCCGACCTCCTAATATCATTTATTCGCGTGCCAACGAAAAAGGCAACGTCTTCTTCGAGGCTATGAGGAGCCCCACGATTTATCTTTTCCCGGTTCCGGGAGAACCGGAAACGCCGAGATCGTCAGCTCACAATAAATTTTGATGACGATAAACACCAGAAAAAATATCGCAGAGCTTCAACCCCTTCAAACGGTATCCGCAGGTATCTCTGCGTTTTCGCTGTTGAGAAAGTTGAGTGAAATTCCGCACGCAAGCTTAGTGTTTAAGCAGAAGTGGTGGCATAGCTTAACGACGAGGCTGTCGGCTTGTTTATGGTAAATTGGAAAAGGAAATTGCAGTTAGATCGGGGACGTGATCAGGGGGGAAAGGCCGCCCTCTTCGAGACGGGAGCTTCGGGTTTTCCTCAGATTTTTTAACTGTCAAGCGTAATGGTCCACGTCCCGGGGACATTTTCCAACCTCTTAGCCTCGAATTGCCAGAATTTCGTGTCAAAAGGATACCCTGGTCTTTTTGAGGAATTTTGCGGCGAATTTTTGTGTTCTTGGGCGAAATTTAATATTCGAAGCTTGTAAAGAATGTCGAGTCAATACAGCCGCGGGGTTTGATGACTGAGGATGGATACGTTGAAATCCGAGCAATGAAAGGATTTCAGTATTTTTTGTTGCGGGAATCGAGTATTTGAAATAGGGATTGTTTCGGCGAGTGGCTGCCCCGTAAGCGGCTTTGGTTTCCATGGCAATAAGCTCTCATTACTGCATTACTGCCATCTCCTAACTATCAACCAGTCGAGACGAGCCCGAGCTCAAGGCTATAGTTAGACACGTGAAGTGAGCCGAAACTCGAATCGATCCTACGGAATCGATTCAACGGCCAATTCACCGATAAGGGTATCTTTATAAGAGACCAGATCAATCGGACAATCTCCAGGAGGAAAAGTCTACGACGACCTCGATCACGTTGTGATATTCATATTTCGACGTTTCATTTTTATTTGCAATTGATCGCGTGAAGCATCGGAAGTTTCCGAAAATGATTTGAAAGGTCAATCACGTTTTTGTCACTAGTATGGGATCGTTATGAAGGTGTGAGTGGGCGAAGTCAGAACGCGAAAAAGACAAACAACATAAATTTAAGATTTATTTTATAAATCTGTTTGTCCGCAGTTTGGGCAAAGCTGTTATCCGTGACGTTGAAATTCTTTTTCAGAATAAAAAGCATGCAACATTTTCCACAGAAATTCACTCGACAACATTACCCAAATTTTCTACTCACGTAATTTGTGTACTAGAAATTCTCTAGGCGTGGGGAAAATCGAGTCACTTGGGAAATTCTATCCAGATCTACAGTATGAAACTATACACTCCTTTGGCGCTTTTATCATTCTAATCTTCAACAGACATGTTGACTGTTCACATTCCAAATCATTGGTTTCGAAAACGAGCATGAGTGCTCATATCATGATTTACGTATACCTATATAGACACACAATTCAAATCCGAGTACGAGTAGGTCATCAGAAATTCTGATCAGTCAGGTGGCTACTCACCCGAAAAATTTGAAAAATCTAGAATTATTAGGGAATTAATTGTATTTATGAAAACAGCGCGAAATATCAGTTTTTCCAACTAGAATTGAGGTACCAGAATAATTTTCCTTTTTTTTTCAAGGAAAAAAGTGCAAGAAAGAAAACAGAATTGGATTACAAATTCACTGACAATATTATATGATCGGGAAAAAGGTCAGGGATAAAACTGCGTATCAAGTTCTAAACAATTTGGAATTGTCCTGAAAGTTTCTTTTCTCACACCCGGTCGCAAAATGCCACTTTTCATACCTCTTGAGCGGGCGCAAAACATTATTTTCCTGCCCTCGGGCGCAAAAGTCCTCGGCTCGTGCTGCACATTTCACACTCGAAAAATAGTATTTTGCGCCCTTGATACACAATTTACTATTCTTTTTCTTCAAAAATGAGCCGTCACCCTGACTGTTATCTGAATTTCATTGATTAACAGCAGACTTCCTATTCAGGCTCGATGATTGCATCTAATTATTTCACGCAGAATTTGTGCATAAAATTGTTACCGAGGCTGAGAAGAGTCTTCCGGGGGAAATCTAGGTTTAGAATGGACCAGAAAAGGGTATTAGAGTGAGCCGAGAAATAGAGATAAGCAAAAAAATGGTTGGTAATCTGTGGAGTTCTGGGGGGAGACTCTAGAAACGGGAAATATTATCGTACCGACGCAGGGTGTACATCATCCTCGAATCCCTCGCCTCGCTCTGTGCTCTTTGCTTTGCCATTCTGCCTCGCGACCGGTTGAGGATTAGCGTCAACCTCCGACGACTAGGAGCTGCGTTTACCCCGTTCGGGTGTGGATGTGGATGTGGATTTGGATTTCGGTGTGTGCGTCGTTTTCCGACGTCCAAAACGACGAACGAATCGCATAAATACAGGAGTTACTGATGTTTTATGATCGTTATTGCAGTTCTCTGTGAGAAAGAGGATAAAAGAGACGGAGAGATTTCACCCCACTGTACAATATCGATAGTATAGTACCTCGATCCTGAGTTATAGCCAGCTTCGACACACGCTGGTTTATTGTATAGTCTCGATCATTAATTAAGGTGATATGAAACCGAAATTTCTCAATAAAATCGAACCGTCATTTAACTACGTGATCCTGGGTTCCAAAAAGTCAGAATAATTCACCCAAAACGTTTAAATAATTATTGAAAATGAATCACTCGGCTGAAGTGGTATTTTTCTAAAGATCTCAGTGCTTTCCTTCTGAGAAATATCATCAGCCAGCTGTCCTCCCAATTTTTTTCAGGATTCCTAGCATCAATTCGAAGAATACCTCCATACTTTTGAAATTTCTCTTGTGGTTTTTGTACTTTTATCTGCAAACCAAATATGATTTCCAAGTCTCTAACTTTTTTTGATGTATTCATTCTTGTACTTACCTTACCTAACTTAGAACTTACAGTCGATTATCCCTTAAAAAAATTTAAAAAATGGAATAAAAAATTAGAATTAAGAGGATGAAAATGAAAATAAACGCTTTGAATGTAATGAAAGATAAAACGGTCTTCCATAAATGGGTCTGAATGATTCAATAACTCTAAAGAACTGTCCGCGTTGAGAAGGGTTGGCGTACAATCTGTCGCCCTTTAAAAAAAACGAGTCCTTTTTATTTTTTAAAACTCATCCCAGGGTCTCCTAATACTCTCACATCGTTACTCTTGGGGTGGTCTTCCGTGTATGTGACGGCGCAAGTGTTGGTATGATTGGACGTGTGAATTCGCGGGCCAACCTGTGGCTCTGTGAAAAAAAGGGAAGAACCGGTAGAAAAAAAAAAAGAAACGGTGACGACTAACGAGGTGGTCGTCGTGGTGAGGCAAATCTGTGCCACGACCCGAGGTTTGGGGCTGTTTTTTTCCATCCTCCTACGAACCTTCTTGGATCAAAGACTAAACACGATCTGATAACAAGCAGAGTCTGAATTAAAGTTTTCTTGTGGCTCGAAGCTCCGGAAATTGATCAAATTGGCCAACGTGCTGATTACGGAATCTTTTTTTTCGTTTTTTTCTCGTTTCTTCTGTTACCGACGATTCGCAGACGGCAAGCGAACGTGGATTATGATTTATCGAACAGGGACTGGGGGTGACTAACGTCGGGAGTTCTGCCTAGACTGTGAGACGAGGAAGAGGATGGTGATGGTGCGGGAGACTTTTTTGCCAATTAAAAATTAAAAATCTCCCCTAAGTTTAGCCTGCACGCTGGAAGTGAGGCGGTGTAGGTCGATACACCTGACTGACTCACCCCAGGTACGATTGGACACGGTTCACTGCACCGTCGATGCTTTATCCTACGGATTACATATTATTTTTCTATCCATCGCGACGCCGATTCTTTTTTTTTTTTTCATCGCCATTTTACACATCAGGAAGTTCGTACCTAGTCAGAACCGGCTCTGCAGATTCTTTTTATCTTAGCGGCTAAAAGTCGTATTAAGACGTATTTTATTAAAGGCAGACACGAACCTTGAACTGAACAAAGATTCAGGGCAATTTCAGGGCGTCTTATTCGACGGAATCATTAATCTTGTACTCTCTCGTTTTCACACAGTTTGAGGCGATTTCGAGAGCATGAAAAATATCCTAAGTGAATCATCATCGTCTGCAAGAGCTCTTAGAAAATAAATATTCTTTATAATGATTTGTAGAAGAACAATGTCTGAGAAATGAGTTCAGATTATTTTTACAATCAAGTTTGAATTACAAAAATTATTAGTTTTGCAAGATTAGTTACCAAAAAACAAAAAAAAATTTTAAAAATTGAGAACTACAAATACTCAGGAAATTGAATTCATTTTTTCATCGCTGACGTTGTTTCAAAAATTTTCTGAAATTAATTATTTTTGCTGAAATTTCTAATCCTTTTTTTTTTCTTGATAATGAGTATGATTATTTGAATAACTCAGTGAGTCAGCCGCAAATATAATGCCCCTCTTTTTTACAAATATTCCGGCACGCAATCGAGTGTACCTGTCCCTCAGCGTTCGCGATTCGGGTAGTCAAAACGTCAGAATCTTAAAACACTGCAAACACCCTGAAATAACACTGCAGTGGCAAACACACCCCCGTTTCTGTGCCTCCTTTCGCTCGGGTGGCAAACAGGGGAGTTTTTTTTTTTTTTTTTAACACTGTATGATCCCTGAGTAAACTTGGGGTGAATATGAAATTGTTGAAAAGTTGAATGCTGACATTTTCATAAACTGTCCGCGCCCGTGCCGCGGCGTAGGCGGCCGTTAAGATGAACCCGGGTAATTATGAAAATTTTTAACCTCCCGCCGCGAGAGAGCTTGAAAAAGAAGTATATACATCTCGCTCTAACTTCGCCACTGAAATTAGCGATTTATCAACTTCTTTTCTCCTCTTTCTTTGCATAGGTTGAGGACGAAAGTGTCTAGACTCTAGACAGTACGAATGGTGTGGAACTAGATCACTATATTGTAGAATCGATGGTACATCTCCAACCGTTACTTTATTCGCCACATTGTGAGTGGGTTCCTCTTTTGGACAGTCTCCAACAACCTCCCCAAACATTTTTTTTATCTCATAGCATTACGTCGTGGAATTTTACGATCTCGTGTTTTAATATCTCAAGTAATTTTTTTTCTACATCAAATTTACGTCACTCGGAAGAACCTGGCTTCGCCCGTTTAGGCTTGTCACGAAAATCCTAACAAGGCCGAAGTTTATTGCTGTGGTACACGTATAGGTGAGGGATGAGAAGCGGTTTCGAGGGTTACCAAACCGTCGAGGGGAACCGAGAGGCAGCGTGGGTGAGGGGTGGCATTTTCGGGTGTTTATGAGGCATTATGTGTAACACGCTGGAATAACGACTCCCCCGCAATTTTAGGATCGTGATATACTCGGAGGTATCCACGTGCCCCTGACTTCCCGTGAAAGTAAAAAAATATTAATTAACGCGTCACCGTTTTATTTTCCCTACTCAAGTCGTCAAAATCCGTCTGGACATATTTTTTGTGTGTCTTTTAGAGAGTAAAAAAAAATCCTAGGTGGTATATTATAAGGTTGACAAAGTGAGATAGTGACAAACCGACTCGTCGCCTACTGAAACTCTCCGAGAGGCTTCCGCGTTTTCTCTTATCTGCTTTTTTTCCCCGTCCCTCGGTGATTCCGCGCAGTTTCTCCTCGTTGATGTTTTGTTTTCCGTTCTCCGTCCTCCTCGTTCACTAGGATATCTTGGGAGCGACGACTTTTGGCGACAGACAAAGTAGCTGGGCGGTAAAGCTGTTAAATGTCGCGGTTCACCGTGGAACCCCCGACGCCCCTGTGTCATACGCGATAAAATAAAATAAAACTACCCTTCCGAAGTCACATCTCTGTGGCTCGACGCCATTATGCGACGTCGAGTCTGCTCAGATGTTAGGAAAGTGGATAAGAATTCGAAAAATCAGACTCTGAGTCCGTGTTTGATTCTTAAAGAAGGAAAGCAATTAGGATTTAATAATTTCTCCCAGGGTTGAGTAGAGGTAGAAGGTCGAGACGAGAACCACGGGGAGTAATAACTCAACCGCTGAACGAATTAAAAAGCATAAAAATGCGGCGAGCAAAAGGCAACTTTTGTTTCTCGGCTAGGCCACAAGCGCGGTGGGTGTATTCCGCGCACTGGTTTATCTCTATTATTCAAATCCAATCCACACGGCCACAAGGTGCTTATTCCCATTTCCCCCGCTTCAGACTCACTTTTCAATTTTTTTATCACCACCAAGTAGTGAATTTTATATCCTACGTCATCCGCCGAGGCACTGATCAAAAGAGGATACCAACCGAGCGGGTAGCGATTACAAAAATGTCCTCATCACGCTGTAAACTCGCGGAGAAATCGCATTTACGGCATCGGCGTCACGTGTGCAGTGAGCAGCTCGATGCCCCGCATATAGTACGTAACGTTTTGTGGAAACAAAGCATAAATGTGCCGGAAGTAAGGGGTAGTAGCATGGCGCCGCATTGTCGGATGGGGGCAACCGAAGTGAATATGCTAATGCTGCAAACACAACACATGCACCCCGGTCCGCGACTCCTCGACGCAATTCGCAAATCGACGTTCCCGTGTCTTTTCGAGTAGATGAATAGATATTCGTTGGCCCACTCGTCGCCGTATATCAATTATCACGATCCGGATTCATTCGATGCTCTCCGCACGATTGCCCAGTGCGTAATGTCCCGTATTTCTGATGCAGGAAAGAGCTTCACCTTGACTATAATGCTCCAGACGTCACCGCCCCAGGTAGCGACCTTGTCCAAGGCGATAAAGGTCACCGTCGACGGTCCCAGGGAACCGAGATCGAAAACAAGTGAGTATCAATTTCTTTTTTTCGTCAATCAGCTTCTCGACGATGTGTGCATTTCGGTCAGTGGATCCATTTTGGCGTTGAATTCACGCAATGTCCTGTTTCAGGACATCAAGCTTTCCACCAGTTTCACTTCGGACCTCGTCCTTTCACTTTTGGACACCCTCAGGACCCCCTGGGATTCAAGTTACCTGGTGAGTTTCCGTTTTTGTTGCGACGCGAACGTTGTATTGACACCTCGAGGCGGGTGACGGCTGTCAAAAATGACACGGATGGTGAGAAACTGAATAGAAAGTTATACCATCCCCCGAGCGAGTTACTGCCAAACGACTTCTTGGTCTGGGCCTCGTTGATAACTAAGTTTACAGCCCTTGCGACAGACAGGCTCTCTCTGGCTGTCTTCGTCACACGAAGGGTGTCAAAATTGAGCGGCAACATCAACTGCTAACTCAAAATTGAGTTTTGACTCAGAGTGATCTAAGCACCGGAGAGTCTGATTAAGAAAGGCTCTTTAACATCTGCAATGGGGGAGCAATAACTACAAAACTCCAACTTCCCAATACCCAAAGCGGCTCTCACACGGTTAAAATAAAGTCGAGGGTGTTAACGTTGTCAAAAACGAGAGAAGCGGAGGCTTTCAACGAATGATCTAATACTCATCCGATATCAAAAAGTGGGATCGAGATATTTTGACCATCGTTCTTTTCCATCACAGTACGTTGAAATATACATACGAAACAAGATTATCACGATATGTTTCAATATCAAAATTCAAATTACTTGTTCTATGCTCGCGTTCGATGACCTGCGAAATTTTAATATCGGAGCCAAACGAGCTTTCGCAAGCCATGTGTGGGTAGTAGTTGCCAAAAGAGTGATGGGAACTGGAACAAAAATCAGCAGAAAATGTGTCTCTAGTCTTGTTCGATAGACAGAGGAGAGGAGAGTGTTTGTTAGATTTGATGATCGACTCTCCGCTGCTCCTGTGATAGTTGCTGAATAAAAAGGCGTGCCTGGTTTATTGAAACTCGTTTAGGACTCTAAAATTTTGACGAAAGCGATGAAAACGGTGAGTGGGAAGTGGGAAGTGATATTGGTGCACCGACAGTGTATTGTTTCGGCATGATAAGCGGCTTAACACACCCTCTGTTCGGCGACCCAGCTTCCCGCACTCACACTCACAATCACCGACGCTCACTCACTCGCTCACCGACACACGAGCCCACAATCACGATCAAAATGGCAACGACAATGAAACTTCGCCACGCTCGCCTCCGAGACCGATTCAAATATTGCGATTTATAATTTAACTTGTTGTCAAAATTAAAGCCCGAAGACTTATTCCAACGATCTCGGAATCGATTCATCAATGGGAATCGCGAAGAAAAAGAAAAAGTGTCGATAATTTTGTTGAAATTCCAAACCATGAATTAACCCGAGTCGAAATTTAACTTGAACTATTTTTGAAATTCAGATCCTCTTCAGAGCCTAAAATTCGCAGATAACGGACAAATTGCAGCATTTTAGGTTGAAATGAGGTGCTAACTTGTGCTGTTCTATACGAATGGCAGCCAACTTACAGTAGATTTGACTCTGGAGAATCCGGAGAGCCTTGTGAGATCCTCGTTTAACCCTTTTTGTCCGGTACCTACAATTTTTAGGCGCTAAAGAGGATCTAAATTTTTATAGAAAATTAGTTCACAATTGAGGGTCAAAAAAGGTGTTGAATTTTGACTCTGGAACTACTGGAAGTGATAGAGAGATGTTCACACATGGCTTCGAAGTTTGAATTTACCACGTTATCCGACGAACCCTTTCGGCGTTTCAGTTCACGGTTTGAAACACAGGTTGCGCCTCCGTCCACTCTCCGGGGGTAGTGGTCACTGGTCCGCACCCCATCCCTTGCGCGGAAGCCACTTTCTCCCGCCTCGCGATCCGAAGTCCGAGCCATCCTCGCGTGTGATCCCAAGAGGGTATCATCGGTGTAGTAAGGGTGTGTTTCAAGGGGTGGTTTATTAGATCCCGGCGCCAAGGGTTGATAAAGGAGACCCAAGCAGGGGTTGTTAAGGTGTCCATTGAGGTGTAACTAGGGGCTTGTTATTAAATTTCGTTCAGCCCACCTCAACGCCAGCAGGGACGAATTCTAGTTTTTTTTTTTTTTCTCCTCTAGAATACTGAGAATGTTTCTCTCACCCCCTCCGCGATCGTATGCCATTGATTTATGCCGCATCTTTTTCTAGTATACGGTATTCTATTTCAGATCCTTTATGTCAACAGCTTGAGGCACTCCGTAATTCAGCCGGGCGTTGAGTGATATTTAAAAGATTAGTAACGAGACAGGTTTCGGTTGAGTGAGGTAAATCCTTCGGTATATGTATTGTATACCTGTAACTTTAGCGTCCAATTTAAAAATCCGGAGTAAAAACGCCCCAATCAAGCCTCTTGGCGTCTTTCTAAGGGGATGAAAAATCCGGAAGAGAGGTTTAAGTTAACAAGAATCCCCGTTGGTCGCCCTTCGCTGCCCTCCGTCACCCTCGGTCCTCCCGTGTCAATTAACCGCCGCCAGGGGCGGAAAAATCGCAACCCCTGTTTCAATAAGGTGGCCTTTACCTCATTTGGGGGAGATTGTTAGGAGCGCGTTTAAAACTGTCGACTACGGCTTGGCGAGGATCGCTTTGCGATAAATTCGCGCTCTTAAAGGAGAACTTTTGCTCTTTTTATCACCCCAAAGCCCAATAAAAATGCGGTCGAGTTCGCAGAGACTTCCATGAACTTTTTCGAAATGAGTAGCTCTAAGCTCTGTACGTACAATCCTCGCACATTCTCAGAACAAGGACCCGAGGTAGGGGACTGTTTAATCAAGCCCCTTACCTTTGAAAATGAACACTTGGTAAGAATTTTGAGGACGCGACTCTCGGAAGGGGGGTGGTAGTCGTTTCTATGGTTGTCCACTTTTTCTCTTCCCGACGTCTTACTGTCTCAAATTTCTCCAGAACGAATCTGAGGGGTCGAGTTTCTCTTCTTTTCATTATTTTCATTTCGTTTCCTCGGTTTAATCAGAGACGGGGTTGTGTTTCCCGGCGGTAACAATAACGCCACCCTTTTTTACTCCATTCTGCTCGGTTCGATCCTCTGGTCGGTATCTTTGTTTACTTTTTAACGGTTTTAAAGACGACAAGGGGCGAAAGAAAACCACGAGGCACGTACTGTTCCATTTCCTGAAATTTCTACGGGTGACACTCACTCGCGCAGGCAGAGGGGGGGAGCGGGGGCTGGCTGGCTCTTTGGGGTGGCATTTTAGGGGTTGCCTAGCTGCGATAATGAGAACAGGAGCAACGAGGTCGGGTCGGGTTCGGCTTGGTTAGAGTAAAGACTCCTTTTGCCACCCTCTTACCACCTCGCTCGAGCCACCACACCCCCATAACTAGCGGAAAGAGCGAGAGTCTCCTCGTGCAAGGGTGAAGGTGCCTCGAGAAAAGGGCTTTTCAGACGCCTATTTTGCATAGATTTAAATAGATAAGAACCGGAGGTAAGAGAGCCGAGAAAATACGAGAATTAATTTATTATGTGTTTTAGGATTCGCGGGAGAGTTTAAGAGCACCCGGATTTACAGTTCGAGTTTAGGTTAAGGTTTTCGGCCCCGCCTTACGAGCCTTTTGCCTAATACCTCTTTAAAGCCTTCCAAAGTGAACCAAGGGAGTCTCAGTCGGCTTTTGTTCACCCTGGATAATTCATTATGGTTTCAAGCGGTTTAATTAAAAAATCCCCGGCAAACTGACGAAACACGTGGTTTCGGAGAATTCCAAGATCAGGAGGAGCAGGGACCGCTAATTAACACCGAGATCAGGCCCGAATCCGAAGTAATTTTCTACCACCTGATCGTCCCAAGGTGGGAGGGTCGAGGCGGTGCACCTTGGAAGCACGATGGCTTATCATACGTCATCCCTTAAAAGGGACCCCGTGGAATAGCCGAGAATATAGGCACCGTCGGAAACTACCCATGGGGTCGTAACGCTTAAGCTTAGCATTTCTCACCCTTTAAAGGGTAGCGATTCTCCTGCCTCGTCTCCGTCTCCATCTCCATCTTCGTCTTGGTCTCGACTCTCTGCTCGCTAACCCTTTTCCCCCACACCCCTCATTAGTCTTCATTTGTTTTCGGAATTATCGCCTCCCCCTCCCCCGCCCCTGCCCCTGTCGAGCTGGTTTCCAACCTAAAGGGTGGGCTTTCAAGTTTATTAAATTGAAAATATGTTACGGGTAGTTTGGGTTAGCTGGTGTGGCACGAGCCCGGAGAGAGGGGTGAAACTTTTAGGGGTTTCACAATTTAAAGTTCAAGCACCGGAGACATTCGCTGCTCATGGCGTTACCGAAATATCTAAATAATATCTCGAAATAGAAGTATTTTCCAGCAAAAAAATTTGGAACGTTGGATCGCACGAGGCGGTCTTTCTACTCGAATGCATCCGCACCCCAGAATTCTGTACGAACCGATGAATTAAACAAAGCGTGGTACATGTATCATCGGTGAATTTTCCAGTAGATCAAACAACGCCGCTGATAGATTACGAAATCAGACGAAATAATCTAACGAGAATTGATTAATTCACTACTTTAACTTTAAAACCGCAGTCGAATTTCCATTATTCTATTGGTTCCTAGGGTACGATACAGTCCACGTTCACCACACACGTTCAACTCACCATGTGTTAACAGGGAGGTAGGCATACAAGCCGGTCGAAGCTCATGCAAACATGACATAGCAAACGAGCGAAGGCTCTTCGCTTTGTAAGCCCCAGTCCGAAGCTTTTCAAGTCGCAAGCTCTTATCGTTTTCTTAATCCTCTCATAAAGTAGTATAGCTGGTACGTAGGCGGACCCACGGTACCGGTGGTAGTACGCTAGATAGCAGTGTCCTCTCTGTTTCCAAAGCTTAAAGAGGGCTTAAAAAGTTTCCCCTCCAATTCCCTCCGCACCCCACCGGAGCTTTTTTACCCCCACTCAACGGGTACCCGTTTGCGGCCAACCAATCCGGCCAGCCGCAAGCGCCACAGGTCACGCCCAGGAGCCAGTAGCCTGGTATGTATCCCTACCACTCATTTCCCCTCAGGTTATCCCCAACCTCCTCATCTCGTTACAGTCAAAGCTTACAGAGCAGGAGCTTTCCAGCTTTTACGAGAATTCTTATCCTCTTTTTTCTCTCTCTCCTTATCCTTCTTTTCCAACTACTCTCCTGTAGGAGATGATTTAAGCTACTACCGATGAAATATCTTTATAAATAAACAATACTCTTTATTGTCCAAGACGGATCTTGAAAAATTCTAACCCGTGGCTTCGTTAAACAAAAAACTAATTTAAATACTTTAAATACTACTTGAGTACTTTAAATAGTTCTCGCCATGAATACATCCTGGATTGAAACCGTGATCAAAGTAGACGAACTTTGAGGGAATTTTACTTGCGAAAAGTAACCAAAGACGGTCTGCTCTGTACCTTAACGAGAAAATTGCGACGAACAAGAATTAGAGCTTTCGCAGTTGTCGGACATTACGCTAAGTAACCGGGGTATTTTGTTTGATCTCTTAGGTCTGCAGCACCTGGGTTTGGACGGCGTTGGTGGAGGCGGAGGGGGTGGAGGTTGGGGTGGTCTGCCTCGTCTTCCACCACCACTCGGCCACCACTCGCATCCCCATCCCCCGCCAGGAGGTTCGGCTTTCAACCCTTTCCAGCATGCTATTGAACAGCGCTCGCCAAGACTGTCCGTTAATGCTGGTAAGCAACTTCTTCCGAGTTTAACAGCTGAAACGAAACGCATCTTACGTTTCGACAATTTTTTCCTTTTTACCAGTCGCACTGATCAAAGAAAAACTAAATGGGCTCCAGCTCTAGTTTCAACCTTGCATGTGAAATTCCTTCAGTTTCACTCTCTGACCGAGTATTTATCACCTTGCAGATGCTTCTCGCGGAGATCTCGGGCCAATAACCGTATCCGTGAGGGAAGTCAGCCCAACCACATCGCCAGGGAATGGACCAGGGCTTCTGACTACTGCTGCCGTTACGGAACCAACTCCTCCGGCAGAACCAGCAAATGCAACGTCAAGCCCAGCGCATCACCATCATTTTCAAGGTAAGACCGAACTTTCCTAAGACCTCACCAGAAACTGATTTCTTGATCTCTGCTACATTCCAGGTCTTCATCCGGCTCTCCTTGGCGCGCCAAATCCGCTCTTCGGCTCGCTATTCGCGCCTCTGGTGCCTCAGTCGTGGTTGTACAACCAGCTATACCAGCAGGCTCAGCCAGATTGGCACGCGTTGGCCCTTCACATGGCGCACCAGCGACTCCAGAGGCCAGACATGAGGCTTGGAGAACTCCGGAAGTTGCGTGGATCCAGCGGCAGTCCGGACGGCAGTTCGAAGGACGGACCTCATCGGGGAGAGGAGAGACTGGAGGAGCGGGAAAGATCCAGGGACACCGACAGCCCCGAAGGAAGCATCGAGGTGGACGACGAGTCGGATCGAAGAATAGAGAGAGCGTCGAGCCGGATTCCGCACGGTCGACGGCGTACGAGGAGCGAAGGGTCTTCGAGAGACCAGGACTCACCGTGCAGAAAATACTCGAGGAGCGACGACGAGGATGGAGCCTCGACCCAGGACCAGACCGAGGAACTGACCATCCGGATTCAGCCGAACGTCGAGAACGTCGAGGACGACTCCAGTCCGGTTAACGACCTTGACCAGAGGAGGGATCTCACGATAAAGATTAGGCTCGAGGAAACCGTTGATCTCAGCACCAAGAGGAATCACGGAAAGGAAAACAGGGAGGAGGACCTCAGCAGGGGGCAGGACCTCACCACAAGGAGAAAGGACGACGAGGCGGACAGGGAAACTATCAGACCGGGAAAAGCGAGGACGCCCACGCCCAGGCGAGTGTGGAGACCTTATTAAGGAAGTGGAGGGTGGAAACGAGAGTTGCTCTTCTCTTTGGGAAACAAGCACGGAAATGTGTACACAGGAGACGAAGATTCAATGACAAGATGAAGCAGACCGTGGAGAAATCTTCTCATTGTAAATTATGGAACTAATTGTAAGTCAAACTCGGACCAAATCTGTCCCAGCCTCGGCAACGAAGATGGTCTGAAATCGATATAAACTGGGTAAAATAGGCCTGTGGAGTTCGGACACGAAGGAGAGGCCGGTTGAAGTAGTGATGTTTACACCACAGTGGGCAGTTGAGTTTCCCCGCAACTAGCCGGCTACCGAGGTGACCGAGGTGACCATCGTGGTCGACGTGGTCGAGGTGGCCGAGACGAGGCAGGGCAGACGCAGAGCGGGTCGAGGGGCGACTAACGGGAGGATATTCCGGACGTGTGAATTAAAAAAGGCGCGAAAGACTCTTGAAAAATGAACAATAAAAATCCGTCGATCGTCAAGTTTTAACTTTTTTTTCTAGGATATCGATCTTAGTTTTCTTATACCGTGTAAACGACGACGATAAGAAATTGCGAAACTTAAGGATTCGAGGACTAACCAGGGTTTACGTCTGCGTAACGTGTAAATATAAATAACGTCCGAAAATTGAGTATTATTGAGTATTGAAAATTTTAAGTATCAAACTGTCTCGTTACAGGCTGTCCGATTCGAAAGTATTATAGACAAATCTATGATTGCCTATCGTTCATTGATGACTTTTCGACAGTACTGGACACACGGTGTACAGTCGTAATCGTCGCTAAGGACATGTATTGTATGTATACATGCAAGACTTACCGTTAAGTGACTAATCATTGTAATTATATTCGATGTACTTGAACCTATACCATGGCTGTAAACAAAAAAAATAATAGAAATTGTGATGAATCCGAGGCTCGTGACGGTACAGGAAATCAATGAGAAGCATTAATCGATTATCAGGGGTCATTCAGTCTGTGAGTAACAAATTTTACGAATTTTAATCCTCGAATACGATTCCGCACTGCAGTCATATCACATTGAAAGTGACCACAAAAACACCGAAAGGTCGAATTTGATGGTGTGCGTATGGTTCTGTGTTGGCAAAAGAGGTTCAGAGTACTCTTTCCGTCTGTGTGAAGAGCTACTGATAGAACGCTGTAATCAATGACAGTCTAATGCATTGCTAATGCAATCTCGTGTAAATTGATCCTTTCTTTGAGAGAGGAAGAACTTGAGGAACGTGGTGTAATCGCAGATATCGAAAGACTAGTTGAAAGACGATGAGATAGAATTTTAATTCCACAATTATATATCGATGTAAATATCTTGCGCTAAAATTCTAATAAAAAAACATAAAAAATATTGAAATGAAAATATGGTACGTAGTATAGGAAATGTAAAATGTAATTGATAAGAACATTTCTTGGGTCAGATTGCGATATTGGACAATTCGCGAATGTGTTCTAAGTTCTTCATGACTGACAAGTTACAAACTGCAATTCTGCTTCATCAGTGTTTTTGGAACATCCGAACGATTTTGCCTCGGGATAACCGCGACCCGATCGTAACCTCAAAAAAGTTTCAATTGATTTCGAAATCGAAGTCGAGTAAACATTTCGCTATTTGTCCTTGTCGAATCTTACCTACTCCTATATCTATAAGATTGAAATCATCAACTGTTTGAAATGTGTCACAAAATAAATATCATTTGTTCTATTAAAACGAATTCAATATTCTTTATCTATCCAAATTCTCAAAAATGCAGATATCCAAAATACCTTGAGTTCCTATTTTCTTATTTTCATATCCTCGATTCAGATAAAACCATAAATGAGCCAACCCTGTTACGTTCTAGTCTTCATTATTCAAAAATATTCATAGAGTCAAATGTTAGTCATATTGAGACGGACCACTCGAAGAAAAATGCTTTCTCATATTTTGAACGAAAGACACGCTATTTTTCAGATTGGGCAACAAACACTTTCTGTCATAATGCGTTTCCTAATCGCGATAATGGCACGTTTTTTTCACCAATGACTTTTCATTCAGACTTTGAGACATTCTGTCAAAAATCAACGTTGTGAACTTCTATACTCTGATTTAGGATATGAATTTTGCTGATTTAACACCTTTTCTCGTTTTTTGACATCATCATTGGTTCTAAATTTTGAATGAACACTACGGAATATGGCCAAAGTCTATCGTAGTTTGACACCACATTTTCAACAGTGACATCACGTTCTTCGGCGCTGTCATCGATCTGACGAAGAGCGTTGCTGGAAGTTACGATCTAACTCTGAAAAGATGTTAATTGCGTAACTGTAAAGGCATAAAGTTACGGGTAAAGGTTTTTGGTAAATTAGTCAGCCGGGTATCGGGTATCTGGTCAACGTATCACAACAAACTACCCCAATGACGACATGATTAAAATTTCACGGGAAGCTGCTCTGGCCGCGCTGCGCCCAAACCCCCCATGATTCCACGTTGGTGACGACCTCGCGGTCCGTGCGAGAGGCAAAAGGGAGAATGATTGGTACCCGACCACAGTCACCCCCGTTTTTAATACACCCGCACCCGCACCTGCATGGGTATATATTATGCTCCATCCAACTATCGCCCCGTGCCTCTCTCGCCATCGGTCCATTTCTATAGTTCGATCGGGTAGAGCGACCGCGCGTTCCCCTGTGTTCCGGCGGTGCTAGACTGCACATAGCACATAGGACTCCGGGACTATCGACCCGTGAAACTGTAGATCCATGTACCGCCCGATCTCGTCAATGTCACTGCTGGCAGATTGATTCATCGATTGAATATCAACTCAACGAGACGCGCTAAAATAGACGAAAAAATAGCCTGCGGACGAGCAGATCCCGCGGTTCGTTCATCCACTTGCCCCGCGTGGAAATACCATGAGCCGAAAATGATTTGGAAAGCTGATACGGTGCAAATCGAAATCGAAAATAGCGTACTTTCAATCAAGTAAAGGGGCTAACGAAGCTTTTGGATTATTTATTTCAAACCTGTCGGGCATTTCGCCCCGGAGTATAAGAAGCCTCGAGGCGTCTGACGGCGTCACTTGCTTTTTGTTTTTCTTTGGCCGGAGCTTTTTTCAGCTTTTTATTCTCTTTTCAGCCGAGCACTTTAGATAATAAGCCCAGGACCGCTCAGCCTCTCGCGGAAGGGGTAAATTGGGTATTCATCTCGGAAATGGTCATTTAAATTTTTTCAATGTCCTCGTCCCGCTTTAACTCCCCTTGATAACTTTCACGAGTTTTCTCGATAACAATCTCGCTATATTCCGGGTTTACCTGATATGGGTCAAAATGAGGGAGAAGAGGTTGAGACCGAGGTGTGACGTCAGACGGTGGCCTCACAGCGGCCATCTTGCGTGATAACAACTAGAGTCTGGACCAAGTCCACCACCAGCATCGTCTTCGTTGCCACTGGGTCACCTCTTCGTGCTCAACACTCGAAAACTCCCCTTGAAATCGGGTAACTGGTGAAGACAGAGCTCCTTGAAATTTTGGTATTTTCGGTTTTATAATTATTCGGATTGAAATTTCTGTCGGGTGGCTGTGAGATTCCGGGTCTATCGCAAGAGCATTACTCCCGCGAAGTAACTAATAATAACAAACGACGCTCGACCCGAGAGGGCCGTAATTCGTATAAATGATTCCGGTGCTATCGTTACAAGGGTGAAGCTTGCCCATCCCCATATCGAGCCTGCACGCCTAAACCCGGAACACCCCTGAAATTAGATCCAACCCTCCACCGAGCAGAGGTCCGAGTTGGACAAATTCTGTTAGACGAGTGAAAAATGAAGTCCCTATCAAAGAATCGGGGCGACGGACAGCGAAGGTTGCGTTATAGGCATCCCCGGTAGTACCGACAAAAAGTTCATTTCGCACATTAATGTTCATGCTCAGAGTTGATAAACCAGCGTGTATTTACTCGGGATTGAAACATATATGTAGGATACGGATGCTTGCGAATGTTGGTACTTCGTACACGATACACATATGCGAGAGAGACGGAGAGTTTCGGTGTCACCCTCCGCCCCGCGCCATGTCGTGTACCCTTACCCAGGGGCGGTCGTCATATTGTGTTTGCTCCCGCTGTTTACAACCGTTTCTCCCGCCCCAGGGATGGGGCTTGATCGTAAGATGCTCAATTGACAAATTTGCTTCCCTATAAATTGTTATTTGCACAGACGAACGATTTTGAGAAGCGTAAAATCTTCGTTTAGTCAAGTTTTTGCGGTGGTGGTTGAGAGGCGAATTTTCGTGTATTTTGGTCAAGTCAGACCTTGTTGAGATCGTTTCGTTATTGCATCAAAACTAGAAAAGGGGCGAAGTAATTGATTGCATTTCACACCCTGAGCTCGAGAAGACAACCTTGAAGCTTTGCTCCGTCTGAATGTAGTAAATTTTCGGCCGAAATAGGAATATCAAAATTCAAGAAAGCTCGCCGAGAGGAAGCCGTAGGGTGGCAAAAAGCGGGCAACGTCTCTGCCAAAGACAATATAAAAGGTGAAGGCAGAGGCTGGATTGGAAGTCGTAAATATCATCTGCTAAATAAAGCTTCATCCTCGAGTACGGTGGGTGGGGAAAACCCCCTGAAATGGGAAGGGGGAAAATCAGAGACAAAGACCATATCTCTGATGCACAAAGTCGCGTTGGGCTATCGGAAAAATGAACGTTCACCACTTTAATATTCTCTGAGCGTTTTTCGACCGGAAGCACGGTCATCGCTGGTTCGGATTCGTTCGTTAAAATTCAGTGAACTATAATTTGAAACTTTGACGTTGTTCCAAAAAGCAGAGATGGCCGAGATGAAAGAGCGCGGAAACACCACCCTTTCCGGTGGCATTCAAATGTGGCCTTTCTAGCCTTACCCATCCTTAACCGACTAACCCCATAGGTATATGTGCGAATCCTTGCATCCAACCCTCTTCGCGTTTCTCCTTTCCCTCGTCCCTTTTCCTTTTCCCTTTTCCCTTTTCCCTTTTCCCTTTTCCCTTTTCCCTTTGGCCCGTTCCTGGAGGCGTCTCACCCCCTGCCAAACAAATGACGCTTGAAACAAACGAAAGACGCGACGGCGTTTGTCTTTTGTCCGCTCAGAGCGTGCAGGCATGCACGGAATTCACTGTGGAAAAAAAACATCCACCGGATTTTTGCCTCGGTTAGCCAAACATTTTTGCTTAATGGTTCGGGAAAGGAGAGCGTTAGATTTTGGGTGGAAAAAAAATGTTCGTACACTGAAAGAATTGCTTCGAACAAAGAATGTTTACTCTTTCCCCTGCGGTGATGAAACGGAAAAATTGCCGGACGTGAGAGTTAGAAAAGTTTGTTTCACGAAATTCAAACTTTTCTCTTCGCTCCACCCCAGCATTAAAATAATGTCATTTGAAAATGACTGTTTGAGACTATCCCGTTGGTGATCCACGATAGTTTGCTTCGTGACTGCAGAAAATGTCGGGAGAGCAGCAGCAGCAGGTTACGGAGGTAGATAACGATAAAAAATCAATCGGTTCGGAGAAGGAAGTTTCTTTCATGAGAAAATAATTAAGGTTTTCTATAGAGATGATGGATTCGGGGGCGACTTGCGCCTGACAAGCGCTCTGTCAACGTCGACGGTTGACAATGGGCTCAATGGATGGAGTTCTCCTTTATTTAAAGTAGCTTTGTGTCCTCTTCGATTCTGATCCCATTCTGTTCTGGGCCGAATGCCCTCGGGATGCAAAAAAGTTAATGAAAAAAAATAGTGCCCAGTCATCAAAGGAGCCTGATCCATTTGAGTGAAATCAGCTCGCCAGCCTCCGATCAAAGAGAGATTAATTATCTAAACTCGTGCTGTGTCGTGATTGACGCCCACTATCTACGTCTTACGGTTTGGTTGATAAAAAAAGAATCGCTGAAGATCAACGCATGGTCTGTCTTTACCGTTGAGAAATCAACGTGATTAAAATCTTCCTGCCGGCGAACAATGGGGCGAACCTACTACTCTGCGAGCTGTAAAATGTGGAGCAAATATCGCCGGAGGCAAAGTATTCAGTAGAGGGTCATGCTAATTATATCACGGAAATTGATTTTCCGGCCGAAGCAATTTTCAAACAAATATCTCCCCACCACACAGTGAATAATTTCAACCAAAAAGGCTGGCTTTGTTCAGACTTTTGCTACCCCGTTGAATAATGGCGATTCGCAATCCTCTGTACTCAATTTTTTTTTTTTTTTTTTGCGGCTGTCAAAAAATGCCCTTTCACCGAACAAAATCATTAATTAACTGCGTAAAACCTCTCAGGAGAACGAAGTGCCGGTTAAATACAGTCGAGCTGGGTAACAAGGGTCGTTAACTGTTATCGATGCTGAAGCGAAGTAGCATTGAAGGAAAAGAGTTAAGATCCTGTTTAATGTCAGCGTATAAAATGGATGGACAACGGTGGTGGCTAGGCAAATTTATTGCCATCCAGTTAGTGGATGCCGAGGAACATGATCGTTCGGTATACGTCCAAAGGCTGCGAGAAGCGGACACTTTGTAAAATAAGAGCGAGCTCTGTATCGGTGTGAAACAAAGACACCATTTAACAGCATTGTTTTGTCCCCTGTTGCGATAGAAGGTGGAAGGTGGCCCCTTCACCCCGTACGTATTCCAGTCTGTGGGCGAAGGTGGGGGTGGTATTATTCCGAGCCATTTGTCACTCGCCCCCCTTCTCCCGCGACTCGCCCCCAACCCCGCGGGGTAGCCGGCGAACAACCCCTTCAACTCCTTCGTTCGCACCCCCGTTTTTATAGCCGTGAATTCGTGGCAATATGCCGACAAGGGGTTTACACCCCGTGGAAGAAACGACGCGGGAAACTGTAGAGTATCCGGGAAAAGGAACTCGAGAGGAACTCTTCGCGAGAGAAACGAGAGAAAAGATTAAGAGGGTGCGGAGGGCAGATTTTTCTCCCCTGGACCGGATTAAACGTTCTTAATCCAGATTACAATCTTCTGTTTGCCAAACGCTGCAGGGGTGCAAACAAACGTCTACGTCCAACATTCACGCGGAATATCGGCGCTGACGGATCACCGTATCATTATTTTTCGAACATACGAATGAAGACGAGATCGATCAACGATTCTTAGAGGATTGATATTTCGTGTTCGAATCTTCACAAGAATAGCAAAACGAGAGTTTCAATCGTGGAAAACCGAAGATGTAATCTGCTAAAAGTCGGCTTAATTATGAGCAGTAGCGGAGGAATGGCAGCGGGACTTTCCTCTGTTTTTGGACTTTTCCATTAGCTGGATGAATCGTTAGTCTTTTGTTGACTTTTATTGGGGGATGCTATGGCAGCGGGTACTACCACTGGCGTTGGAACGTAGCCCGCCTCGCGAATGGGGGTTGGGGGTTGGGTGTTGGGGGTTGGGGTCGCTCCACGCTTGGCCGAGTCTGGACTGATTAATAAACTAAGGTTCGCAAGTCTTGTTTCGCTAGGCGGACAATATGTCAAGCGATCGAGATTGCCAGAATTATATATCCCGTGATTAATGCGTTTCAGAATGCCGCACCATCCCGCAGGACCGATTTTAGGCCTCGCTCACACCGTCGAAACTCTGAAATTCTCGATTCACAAAATTGAATAGCTTCTCTCTAAGCTCGACCCTGCAGGCTATCATTCAGCAGTTTACGGTCACTCGTAATTCAGTGGTGATTGAGTAGCCAGGCTGGTGAACGCATTGGAGAAGAAACGGATCGGAGGATAGCCATAAGTACGGATAGGCGGAATAAAGTCAGTGCGGAGTGGTCGAATTGGCACAACCCTATTCTATCGAATCTACTTGAGGGTTAATTTTCTGGTCAGTTGGTCGCTTCTGGCTCTTCTGGGTTATAGCCGCGATCTCGAAGCCGTAACAGCCCCCTACTTCGGTCCGTACGAGAAGAGCCCTACATAAATATCCGGAATTAGCCATTTCTCGTGTTCTCTTGACCAGGCCTGGCCCTTATGGGTGAAGGATGCGTGCGGGTGGATTCCGGCACGATGGGGAGGGACTCTTCGATCACTCGACCGATTAAGGACCGAGGGATTCCCTTATAGCAGTCGTACGACTCGATTCCACTATCCCGAGTGGGACACTGCGTATAAAAGTCGCCATTCCTTGACAGACGAGTTTTTTTCACCCAATTATTCTTAAAGTGGGATAAATTTGTGGGTGCTCGCAGAAATAGACTTTTGACCGAACGAGAGATATATTCGGCTATTCATTGGCGAGAAAGCACTTAACGTGATTTCGCTTTCCTCTTGAACCCTTCCGTTTATCTCGTCTGGTTTTTGTTCTCTTAGGATTAAATGGGAGCCAAAGCTCCTTAAACTGCGGTCTGACAAAGCTGGGTACATACGACTGTCCGGTGCTGGGTCAGACCTTTGTCCAGCTCGGTGAATATATCCCTTCGTTGCACCCTTGACTCGCATCTCAATGTCCAATTTTACGAATTAATTCAACACCTCGTGCCAAACTGGACTCTGAGTTATAATCTCTTATCTTTCGTTATCCACATTCATCGTCGCTCTGAAATTTCTAGAAGCAGACGAAAATTGCCACTTTGGTTGTCTCTCTATAACTCATATCCTCCATCCATAGTTTTCGCACGGGCATTCTATACGATATTACCAACTTTTTTCCCAGCGCGATCGCTCACGTTCGCCAATCCGGACGCGGTATTCGATACTGCGCCCTCCGGCACCATGGTCACGGAAGAAAATGAATAAACGGTATAATAGTGGGGATTTTTTTATCGCGCCCATTCGATATTGTATTCATAGTCGGTACTAAGAGATACGGATATCGGAGTGATTCATTGTCGAGGAGTCGGCTGAATATGCATAGAAAAATATCAAGGTAGTTCTTGTGGATGAGACAATCACTGGGTTTCGTAGAATTTTAAACTCGTCGAAACGCAGTTTTTTATCGGTGTTGAGACGGTCCAGAAATCGCAGGACCTTCGGAGGATCAGAGGCACCTTTTTCGTCGAGGTGGAGAGAGGAGCTGAGGAAAGTTCGTCCAGGGATGTGGACCCGGACCGGGATCAGAATACTCTGGGATACCGAGCCGAAGGATCCCAGGACTGATCCTGTATTTGAATACGGGACTCAAGGGACGACATGCATTTTAACTACCGGACAGCTGGCTGCGCTCCCACGTCCACCGTCGCCGTCGTCGTCGTCTGGAAGGCCAAGTTTCCAAACTATACTGTTACTTTGGCAACGCGATGGAGTGGCGGCCTGGACTTCATCGGTCGCTCGTTCAGCGACATAACTTGGGAAACACGAACTGTATAATCTCCTTTCGGCAAGCAACCCATCCACACGGCCGCCATCGGCCCACTCAGGAGCTGACGATCAACTCGCGATCACTTTATGCAAATTATTCATTCAAGTGGACCGAATTAAAGATAAGTCTTCGATGTCTCCGATATAAACGTTTGAGCTTGTATACAAGGGTCGATCTCAAGAGAAAAACTTCTGAGACTTTTTTTGTAAAGAATCTCATGAGCTTCAAAATCATTTCTGGTGATTTTTCGCCCTGGAGAAACTACAACCACAAGTGAGTGATCGAAAGAAGATACTAAAAATTATTCATATTTAGCTTGATACTCAAAGAAAAAAAATAAGATTCGAAATTGAAATTTTAGTCATATTTGTTCGGAAACGAAAATTCTGTGTGTTTGAAATATTTGTCAAAAAATATCTCAGTGCAGACACTCATTGCTACTTAGTGGCTTGTTTCAAATAATTCGTTTGTATGTTTTTTACAGTAAAAAATTCTACAGTTCCGTGAAATGAAATTAGAAGCAAAAACAAGAAAGAGTAACTCGTTGCAAAAATGAATGAAGTAAAAAAAAGATGCAGCCAAATCACTTGAGCCACGACGCGTACTCGAATTACAGGATACATGATCCCCCGACATCTTGACCTATGCATTAGCGAATCCCTCTTTGACACAGTGTACACCTATAGCAAAGTAGAGATAGAGGAGAGTAGAGAAGGATGGGAATTGAGAAGACGCGAATGAGAGAGGAAGAGAGAGTTATACCGTCGGGTTGTACGGGTTCTTATCTGGCGCTGCGAGAGAGCCGTGGGAGATGAGGGGGTGGCAGTGGAGGCGAGTGGGTACCCAGAGGTGGGTCTGGGGTTGGCCGCGGCGGCAGCAACGGCGGCGGCGGCTGTCTTGGACAAAATCAATACTGCGGCCACCCATCCTAGCCACCCATAGCCACCCCTGGCCACCCCTAAGGTCGTACCAGAGGCAAGGAGAGAGGAGGTGGGTGACTGCAGATGCCGCGTAATTACCACCCTCAAGACACGTGTGGCGTCGCAACACCCTCGACCTCCTCAGCGGCGCACCGGTCGCTCCGGTCGCTCCCGCGGCTACCCTCGACGCTTTATTAAAAGTATAACTCCCCGATCTTCCCCCGATCATCGTTAGGGGTTGTTACAACTCGACTCCCACCACGGTGGGGATTCCCAACGAGAGAACCACCACTTTTTCGCTGCTGCTTTTTACGCGACTATAACAGGCTGGACACCCTCTGCGCTTTTCATCATTTTCACTTCAGAGAAATCCACAAATCCACGTGGATTCGGCCGACCACGCGGGACGAGTGTGCATGGCCGGATTCTGGGACCCTTCGACTTGGAACGAACGACCAACGGCGACCCGTCTACGCGTTCGCTCGCATACTTCTTGCGACCCCTAATAAATTAACATTCTCAAGCTAACAAGGTCCGGCCTTCACCCCTTCGGGGCAGCACGAGTAGCAACCGACCTTACCGGACATAGCGAGCATAGCTCTTCCCGAGACCATGCCTTCTCCGTGCAGCCCTTCTGCCTTCGCTGTATGGTAGCCGCCATTCGCCACCCCCGGAGCGGAAACTACCCTTATTAATATTATAAGACAAACTAGGAGCACGCCAGGTCTATGCAAATACCGGGATATTTACAAGTGGACAGACCTGACGGTCGTTGGATGTACTCCGGGGAGAATCATCAGAGAGATTTTATTGATGCTAATAGACCAGGTATTTCTTCTCATTATTATTTAATTCCACAGTTTTAGGAGGGAGAAATTCCATTGTCAACGTACTCTTGGTAGGTATGCTTGGATTCATAAACTCTACTTCACCCCATTTTGGCTACGAGCAAACCAACAGACTATCAAGCTTCATTTCGGAAAAATTGTTGCTTTTCCAAAAGTAAACCTGTTGTTCTATTGGCATTTCATAATTCTGGACCGAAAGTGAACAGGTTGTTATCGATTCGTGGTGGTTATTATACAGTGAAAGTTTTGATGTGGCGAGTGCAATGTTGGAGGCAGTGTAGTTTGCGGAGGGCTGATAAATGAAAAGCAGGATTTTCTAGTTGGAGGGAAACTACCCAGTTGATGAGAATATATATATATACATTTATTTTTATGTTGAAACACCTAATGGCAGATGTCACATGTTGTTAAAGGGAAGAAAGGGTTGTTCGCAGAACATAGAACGCACGTTTCAGCCCCTAAATCAAGCAAATAACCCCAAAAACACGGAAACCAGAGCAGTTACCGGAACGCTTGGTCATTTGCGGTCTTTTGAAATGTCCAGAATTCTGGTCCTGCCGATTTTTCGGTCATTTTGGTTGAGGTAGGCTTCCTCCAGCTTCGTGACGAATCGTCCCAACGTCATGTAGCTTTACTCGACACGAAATTCGGAACAAACGGTTCTCAAAAAAATTTGAAAGTTTCTTTCAGCAGTAAGTGTCTTACACACGGAGTCTCAAGACGGTGAACGTCGCCTCGGGTTACACCGATCGAAGCTTCAGTGGGAAACGTTGTAAGTGCCAGACACCATGACCCGTGTTCAAGAGTCAAGTCAGGCTGCACTATAAGGCTTCATGATTCGGAGTTCCATCACTTGTCCCTATCTTTGCTGACTTCTACGAATGGGCTAGAGACAAATGCCCACCGATCTATAAATATGGGAGAATTTGGCGATCATACAAGTGGAACTTTGGCCGAGAGTGTTATACCCGGTCGATGACGTGCCTGGCGATCTATAATAGTGTTTCGTAGTGTCGTGGATGATGATCGAATTAATTGACGCGAGTATGTAACGGGTCTGATGGTATCGTCGAGTTTGACGGTAATAGGAATGACGGGCTTTTTGACAACATGAGCTGTAACAGTTTGAGGGGTGCCGGAGCACGTATTCAACTAATCATACCGCTATTTCCTTTAATATCCTCCACGGTCCCTTCTCCAATCTGCCGGCACTCTTGCGAGTCTTAGGCACTTCCGGTGAGGTATCCTCCCGCGGGGGACCTGACTTCCGGGATCTGAATGTTTCAGCGCTCACCGGATCAGGGAGAAAAGAGGCTTATGTATATCAACTGCCTTATTTCGTGACGTACAAACTTTCAAAGTCTGAACAACCCGTACAGCTTACGATCGGCGAGTATCGTTTCGTATTTTCCTGAGCTGACGTCCCGGTCTCGACCCGATTCCGATAAGTCAATGCGGAAATGATGAACGGTACGAAGATCCCCGCGACACAAATGGCCAAATAAGTCCATTTACTCCACATTATAAAAATAGCTCCATGTCCCGGTATCACGCGCTATACTGTCCAGCGTATCGATAGTGGTAGCACTTTAACGACGTGCGTGTGCTACGGGAGATTTAGCCAATCCAGACCATCGGTAGCGAAAGGGTACGCGGACCCGCGGGCAAAATCAGAAATGAAAATGGGTTTTGCGAGGAGGGTGAGCCCTCGGCAAGAGAGTGTCTCCGATGGCGCCAACTGCCCGTGCTAATTGAGCTATTGAATTCGTTGCTCGGGGTTCAGGGTTCAGGGGTCAAATACGAACCGACGTTAGTTCAACGAGGATCGCCGGAGCTTGAAAATGATCTTCCGGGAAAAACCGATCGAAAATTGTCGAGAATGAAATACTGGCGGTGATCGTCTTGTGAATAATGTCGGAAAACAAAGGCAATTCGAGGAGATGGGTTCGGCATTATTTTTACGTCGTGGTCCTGCAGGATATGCCGTAAGTCCGGAACTCCTGGACACGGAGGCCACCCTCCGAACCCCGAGCAAGCGTTTACCAATCTAACGACCGAATCTACACGCCTAAACGGCCCTATAAAACCGAAACAAATCTTCCCAAAATCCTCTCTGATCCTACGATTAGAGACGTATAGAGAAGGAGGTTGGTGTTCCGCGCGCTGGGACCGGGGGCTGGGTGAATAGCTCAGTTCACCACCCTGGCAGGGGTCGCGAGATAGCTATATCTATACAGTTCCTACCAGAAGGTTGAAAATGTGACAACGCTCTCCCGCCAAGATATTAAACTATAAATCCTTATTCCGCTCTGCGGATGCCCTCGTGAACCTACTATCCAAGTGGTATTGCCGCGGGACGGGCAATTTCTAATACGACTTTCCACACGGTGCAATGCGCGCGGGAAAAAAACCTCCTGACGTCTATTGCCTTCGATTTTACGCGATCCCCACTTTTATGACCGGGAGAACGAGCTAGCTGGCGATATACTTTTCTTCCGTCTTTGGATCGTCAAATTCTCAGCTCTGTTACAACACTGTAAATTTACCTGAAATTTTAGGCAATCGATAGGCAACCCCATAGTTCACGCTTCGTTCTACGCGAACGACAAACCGGAACGGAAACGGTGTCCACTCGCCGTCCGCTTGGCCGGGCAGCTGGAAACCTGGATCAATTCAAACCGACGAATTCTAAACTTTGGGTCAAAGTTGGGCTAGTTTGAAAATGTTGCCCTCATTTTTTCGTCAATTTCTTTTGTCTTCCGGTGTCGGGGATCCAGATGTTAACCCAGTTGCCTGACACAGGCTCCGTTTACTTACAGGTATGTAACCTACGTGTGTGTACAACCTATCGCTAACTACGCAGGCACAGGAGTTAACCCGACGACCTTAGAGGGTAAGCCTGGGTATAACCTCCCCCTTTGACCCCCACGTTCGCCTGGTTCCCGGTCCTTCTACAACACGTATGATCCGTACGGAAGCTTTCAGCCTTAGTAGAGGCACCCTCCTGCAATTATTAATTAACGCTCCCCTCTCAAGGCATTAACACGGCTAAGAGCCCCCCTCCCCCTGACCCCCCCATTCCCATTCCCATTCCCCCTTTTCACCCCCTTACTTATACCAGCAACCACCGCTCTCATCCTACACCACTTCGTGCTCTCAAAGCGGTACAAAGTAACGGTACACCTTGGCAAGGAGGTTTGACTTTACGGGACGTCGCCGTAACCCAGGAGCCTAGACTGAAATGGAAAGCGAGTGGAGAAACCCGATTTATAATCGGTAAATAAATATCGAAGGTGAGGTGCGGAAAAAGTATGACGAGTATTTAATACACGTTGGATGCGGGCGGACGTGCAGGGTGCGGTTTCGGAAGGTTTTACCCCCAAGGCGAGCTTGCGGAGCTACCTAAAATCGTGTCGTGGAGTCCGAGGGTCCGTCGGGGATCCCAGGGCGGGGGAGTCCCTGTCAGAGAGATAAATCGGCGCCAGCTTAATTAAATCTTCTTCCATGCATCCCGCACCCTATCTCGCTTTCTCGCCCACTGCTTCCACCACTCTCGACTTTGCCCACCAGACGACCGACCCGACGCTACCGACGCCGGACACCAACCTCCAAGGGTCGAATTGTTCCTACGAAATCAGCCCTGATTTAGGGTTACAAGACCAACATGCCCTCCACCGTTTCGTACCATTTATATATCTCGACTCGATTTCGGGATATGCGTATTCATTGTCAGTACTTATTTTCGAGAAGGTCTTCAGACTAAAAAAAACCCCAAAATAAGCGAAAAAAGTGTTCCTAATTATCATGCTTGGAGCCTGATCGTACGGCTGCAATGGTCATGCGGGCGTGCGTCAGTCTGACGTCTGTATGACAGTGGTTTTGCACCCCTGAATTCTTGGTGCGTCTCAATAACGGAATTCTGTACCCTGGTGGGACTCCTTCGGCAGCATCTTTTGAACTGTATCCAACTCTGTATCTCGGGAATCTCGATTTACCAAAAGGGTGGTCGGTGGTGGTCGGGGTCGTTCGGGGTTTCTCGGGGCTGGAAGGGGTAAGTCGGGGGTGGCTGAACGTCGATAGAGCGGCGCGCCGCGGAGCCCAAGATACGACACCGCTGCCACCGCCGCCAGACCCGTAAAGGGGCGCTCGGGAGAACCGAGGGTAGAAGGTGGAAGGTGGAAGGTGGAAGGTGGAAGGTGGAAGGCTGTGGGAGGGCGGAAGGTGGCGACGCGCCCGAACCCGAGACCGAGACCAAGACCGAGACTGGGGGGTGGGAATGGTGACGGTAACTGGTATGAGTCTAGGGGTTGAGGGGCCGAGGAGACGCGCGCTTTGGCCACTACACGGTCCTCAAAGAAGATGCGGGATCTCCGAGGAACTCAGACTTCTGCATTTCCGATGTGACGATTTCGCACTCATTTATGAGATGTGTTTCTCTCAATAACCTGAAAGTATCGCTTCATGCTTCTTTTTTCATATTTTTAGCGACGCGAAATCAATGCCGTTCTTCGGGTCAGACGACTCTGTGCAGTGGTGATACATTGCATTACAGGCCTACCAAAACTTCCCGTTGCGTTGTACCTGGTTCCGGGATTTGGGAGGAGGGGTTATTATCGGTATTTGGTTAATTATGATCCCCCATGGTCGCCCCACACCACCGCGCCCTCGACACCCTCCGGTCGCGTGAATTCTTGACACGGGTGGGTGTCGCAGCCCTCCCGTCAGCGAGCCCGTCGTATTGCCTGAAGCAATACCTGCTGTGGCTTACTGGATTCATACGTCGATCTACGTCATTCATGTAGCTATCACAGATTTTCGTCACCTTACTTTTCAATCTCGCAATTTTATGTACTCGGTTTTTGATTTAAAAATTTTCAGATGGGTATAAGTAGCTTCGAGGGGGAGTAAAATTGTATTCGCTATTATGACCCCGGCATGTTCACCCCCGTGCTTTTGCCGCCCTTGTCTTTCGCTCTTTTCTCCTCAATCGCCAATTTAAAAACAAAGCTTGACTTAATATTAAGGTTGTAGACTGTAGGGTGGCCGGGGGCCGGGGGAATGAGGAAAAAAAAATGGCACAAGAAAGTGAGTCCGAAAATTTCACCTGATATTTGACTTTCGTCTCTCATTTTATTTTCTTCCATCCGTCTCACGTTTTGCAATATCCTCTCTTCTTTGTCATTACCGCCCGCTCGTTACACGCCCCGCAGCAAAAAACATGACCTTTCTCATCCCGAACGTATTTGTTTGGTATTTATTCTCGAGCTTTATTACTTTCGAACTTGGTGTATGACTTCTCTTGAACGAGGGCATACAACGACGAGATAAATTACTTTCTGGGTCAATCTCTCGCTCAAAATTACGTCTGGAATTTACAACAGGAATCTATAATAAAGTGAGTTGAATTATGGATATAAACAAGCTATATCCAAACTTGTCGAGGGTGGTTTAGTGAAAATATGGCTCACTTTGCTCTTTCACCGTTCAGAACGGAATGAGATAAGTAGAGGGAGATACCGGTTGTATTTAATTAAACCCCTAGGGGCTGCCTGATCGAGCATCAATACCGAGTGGCTCTCAACCGCTCTCGATCCAAACTGATCTTGAGGTTTAAAAAAATTACAATTTTGATACGTCATAGACTCCATTATCTATCATGTCTGAGACCTGAGAAACTAATTCTCTGATGAGAAATCGTTCATCAATTTTTCTCAACAGTTGATAATTTTATAATTTGATCAACGGTTATCCGAGAATCGAAGCTCTGGAGCTTGATAATTTGGGTGAATAAAAAAATCGTTGAGAACCGAAGAACGTGGTCGTGAGGGTGAGACTGAGCCGTAGATTTGCAAAGCCTTATCAGCGATTTAGGGGAGAGTCAGAGAGTCGGCGGTTGGTTCGTTTGTTGTATCAGGAGCCCCTGCATCGGGCAAAGCTGCGAATCCGTGGAATTAAAAAGCGCTAAATTCGGTTATACAGCCGCCTACTTTCTTCAGCCAGTTCCTCGCCCCTCGTTCCGCCGTCAATCAACTTGGCAAGCGTTTGATTGAATTAAAAACCAAGGCAGCTCGACCTGGTTGGGGGCCAAAAGATCAATTATTTCACACCAGGGGTTCCGCCTCTCAAGATTTTCTTTCGATAGATTTTCCCCTAAGTGGCTAGAGTCGCCTCCGTCGGTACCTCGACACGCATGGAACCCGAAAGAAAACCCCGGATTAATTTTCTACGTCCCATGGAATAAAAGAATCAGACCTCGAATCGGATGCTCCTTGTTTACAGGATCGAATTTTTCCTCGAGGGGTGCACACAGGGAGTTTTAGGGTCTGTTGCTTTGCATAGGGATGGTTTATTGTGAGTCAAATTAAGGAAATTGATAGGGGATGAAGCTGGTTGAGACGACCGGGTGTACGAGTTTTATTCCACATCCTCCTTCTCTGAGTCGTCAGTTTTACGGTCTGAGAGTCAAGCAACCATAGAGTTTAGAATTCATGCATTTAAATTGTCATTAGGAAAATTAGACACACCTGTCCTCGTTACTATATACACTCTTTCATACCATCTTCCCGACAATAAGCTGCAAGAAAAATAATTCAAACAAAGATTATTCGCCTCCAAATTCGGTCAGGTATCGCACGAGGTGTAGCACGCGCAGCGAGGCTGCAGGCACTGTAATTTCGAGGGCCCTAATCCCGAGCCCGACCCTAACCCGTGATCTTGGAACTGTTTGCAATTATTATTAAGGGGCACTTCCGGTGGTATTCTCGTCTGATAGTAGCTACCCTTAGCTCGTAGGAAGGACTTGAGGTTAACAGGGAGTTAATCTTATCTCGGGTGCCTCTGGCACATATCTATTAAGATTAACACGGTTACGATGTCACCTCCTCGTCACGCGTCGACCCGATTCAGGAACCTCGATCGAAGATTTCACCTACAGCTTCGGATATTATATTCTACATAATGCATGTGTACATCGAGTGGCTTAGCGGGACTTGACTCAGCTTACCGAGCTTGCGCTACCGAATCCCGTTGCATGGTGTGGAAGATAAAACTCACGGACGCAGCAAACTCGCCTATAAATCATCCGGTGTAGCAACTCGGGTTAATTGCCTTGGGTCACATCCACAGTCTCAGACTCGCGAAATTGGTCTGGTTTGCTGCACCGGGTAGAAACCAACCAGAGTGAAGACGGTCCCTTGCGTGGTTCCACAAATCTTCTAAACGCTAACCTCAGACGGATCAGAAGATATATAACGAAAACAGAGACCCGTTCGTCTAGTCGACACCCTAGCGCCAACCTCGGGGATATAAATCATCCAAAGTGATCTACGACGGTCGTGGGACACTGCGAACGATATGAGAGAACATCGGCTCTTAATTAGCGGATTGCAATTATACAGAAAATTACGATCAAGGTCGCGTTTTTTTTTTTTTGTTCATTCAGGGATCAGCCTGCAAATGGTTTTCTCATTCTGATCATACTGCGGATCGCAAAGTCCATAAAGAATGGCGATACTCAATCACGCGGGGAAGGGAACCAAGAGGTGGTCGCAGGGTGCAAGGGGTCGGGGGTTGAGGCGCCGGCGTCCGAAACAATACGAAACAAACGGCCCCCAGGGGCGGATATTAGTTTTTCGATCTCTTCCACCCTCAGTCTCACAGCTCGATGTCGCCACCGCCCTTGTGTATTTTTCTCAGCGATATTTCAACCGAGCATTTATCATTTTTAAACGACTGGAGAAATCGAGTAAGCACGGGGTTTGATTCACGACTCAGTTTCACGCAAAAAACCTTACATACACAGATAGAAATACTGAATACTTTCGTTCGTTCCGTTCAACCCCACGAAAATCGTATAACTCGAGGAATATCGAAGGACCACCGTCTGTCCACGACGATTCGAACCGCCCCGAGGTGAATACCGATTCCGGAAATGGAATTTTTTTCAAAGAAGATACAGAAATATGATAGGTATTCGGTCGCTTTTTCATCCTCGGCGAGAATCGTGCAAGGACACGAATTATCAAATTCGCGACTATATTCGCTCTGCCTCCGTTCCAAATTACACACGGTAAGGATTAGTTCGGAGTAACGGAAGCATCTCCGATAACAGGATGTCTCAATTAGCGTTTATCCTTCCGGTCAATTATTAATCAAGCTAATCTAATCGGCCAATACTGTACAACGACGTGTCCAAAACTAAGGGTGAGGATGGAGGGCGTGTATACATATATTTGTAGAGGACGGTCACTTATTAATGCGGGCGCAGGACTGAGGTAATTCCTCTCGAGGTCGAGGCTTAAACGGACTTAGACGCTGTTTAGACGCCAACTAATATCAGTACTTAACCGGTGTTGACGTTAGTTGAGTAGCAAGTTAGTCGGCCAAATTACTACGCACATATTTAGAATCAATTAGCAGATTCCGATCCAGGTTGGCCCCTGAATATTAGTAAGAAGTTTTCAATATTAGCCAATGGCGATCCGATAAAGTCAGACTTTCTGATGTGTGGCCTGTGAACACGTTAACGATACGGCGATTGGGATACTCCCAGGTAATTCTTGGTTTCCTTATCCTTAGTTCCCATGTTTTCATATGAAAATAGTTATTATTTCTTCTATTGTTTAATAAAGTTCCCGATGACGATGACGGAAGGTCGTCGAAACGTCGAACCCTAATCAATTGCTTACTAGCTCAATTGGATCGCCATTGACTAATAATGGCTACTTCGAGGGATAAATTTTATGATAATAGTTTAAGAAGTTTTCTTTACGTTTATATTTTTTAGAAAAGTTTTCTGACCCATTGCCGAAGGGATCGTCCTCGGACGAAATAACAAAGAGCCAATTAAAACAATTCCAAGTTAGCTAGGGCCACCCTCCCTCGACTTGGGCCCGTTCTTTGCCATAATCACCAATAACAACTCGCCGCTTATAAAAAAGTTTTCTGCACCCTTAAACCGAGCCTTGACTCCCTCATCGGCGAACTCAGAAGTTGGTTTACCGCCCCCGGGGGTGGTTAGCGGGTCTAGTTACGGGGCGTCTTAATTACCCACCGTAATGAACACCTTGTCGTAAAAACTTGCGCCCGAGCGAGGTGGTTTAATTATTTCCATCGCCCTCTGTTAGCGCGAGGCCTCGAGGAACCGAGGTCCGCCCCAACCCCGACGGCGCCTTCATCCCAGAAGACAAACCGACTCTTCTTACGCCCCGATGCCTCCATCCGTGGCGGTATCACCTCGTGACCCGAATAATCCACAATTTAATCAATTATTTTCGTCCTTTTATACGCTGGTTACGGTGTATTAAAACCCAGGGGTTTCAATAATTTTTCAGCAAACCTGAGTGTCTGTGAAAATTCTAGAGGAGAGTCGTATGGTTATATAGTCTACAATTCCGCGCACCAACCGCTATCCTATAAATTTGTAGAATTAAACTGAAGAATGCGGTTTTCCCGGCCCTTAACCCTGGTGTCCCGTATTAGTCGAGTCGTGCTCTTCGCAGGCACGGGTGGGGTCTTTTTTGCTGGGTTGTTGGATTTTTAATTAAGGGCACAATGACTCTGACCAAGAATTCCGAGAATTGCTGTTGAACTTCTGTACTCCTCCCTTCCGTATATAGCCAGACCGTCCTGGCGCGGCCGTGCCTCCGGTCGATCTCCTCCTTATGATACTAAAGTGTTTTCTATATTTTTCAACGCAAAACTTGTGTTAAAACGTTGGGAAATATTGGCTCGGCATAAAAGACGGTGGGACGGTAGAAATCAATTTTTAAAAGAGGGCAAGAGATGTCGAGCGGATGCTGTAGACACTTGAGGGTGTGCGAGCTGGTTCGCCATAACCCAGGGCCGTACCGAAGGGTGGCTTTTGATTTATAGCAACCGGCCGCCAGATTTACGAATATCAAATGTACGTTTAGGAGGGCAAGCCCTCCGAACCTTCATACGTGTATATTTCCGGGATTCATTGCCTCAGAGGGTGCGCAAGTTAAACACCCGTCCAACTTTCAAGATCTGGGGATCCTCCAACTATCAAACCACTTTGCTGCTTTGTCCGGGGCTCAAAAGCTCGCTCTAATCCCGAGTGGTAATTGGACGACGCAGTGGCACGACAACCCTTATTTTGGTCTCCGGGGATTTAAAAAAAAAAACTAGTGTTAATTGAGTATTTCAGTTTTCAATTCACGGTGTGTATCGCTGGTAGAAATCGCTGGTAGAAAGCCACTCGATAAAATACATGGTGAACAAACGCAAATGAATGATTCAAGAAGTCCGCAGCTACCCTGGGAGCGTAGAGATCCCTATATTTATGCTCGAGAATCGACATATTTCATATGAGCTTTTAAATATTAAACGAGAGGGTGGAAACTACCATTACTCTACACTACATTCACCCCATAACATAAAACATCTCAATATTTACAACATTCCGATTTTTGGGGTGCGAACCCGACGTCTGATCTTGCCCTGGGCTCTCTGGGGAGTATCTTTATTTGACGCCTCTGTGTCACTCACATCGGATACTGGAGGAACGTCTCAATCTCGATCCAGACTAATATCATCAGGCAAAGAGATCGCGGGCTTCGACTTTCCTATTTCCCGATTGTAACAATGCTCTTAGTGAAGTGATCGTGAAATAATTTCTCTCACACCCGGTCGCAAAATGCCACTTTTCATACCTCTTGAGCGGGCGCAGAACAGATCTTTTTCGGCCCTCGGGCGGAAAAGTCTTTTGCGCCCGATCCCTCGGTCTGAAAGAAGGCATTTTTGCAGACCAGGTATTGAGAAAAAAAATCGTGTGTGTGATTGTAGCATACTCGATTTCGGTTCGTGCTGCAAATTTCACACTCGAAAAATAGTTCTTTGCGCCCTTGATACACAATGTACTAGGCTACCAAAAGAATATACGGGTGGAATGCTTGTTGTACTGTGTAATTCTCGCTACCTCTTCAGATGTTCACTTCAATTTCTTGGCGAATATTTGAAGAGGCCAGATCAAAGACTGTCTGGTCAATTTCATCAGCATTTGAATACAAGTCTGCTGCCACCCGCTAGAAACCTACCCCTCCGGGTTCGACTCAGTCAGTTGAGAGAGAGCTTGAGGCAGCTGGAGATCAGGCGGTAGAAAGAGCATACGTGAAAGGAAAGAGAGTCGAAAAAGTTTCGAAATTACAAAAGTGGTTCAGCTCATGAATATTCAGACTTTTTCCTTAACCGGATTACCAAAATCTCCCCGTCTTTTATAATAAACGCGAAAACACTCCGCCAATAACGATCATTGCCATCTTCCTGCTGATCGAAAAATCTTTCATTTGATGCATTCGACGAAGTTGGAAAACGAATTTCACCCGGACAAAGCTTTTTCAAGTCCGTAACTGTTTTTTGTAGAATTCACAGAGTCTGCAAGCTCCGGGTTCTTCGACCCTCACCGCGATCTGAGCGTAATTCCAATTAGGTAGATTATACAAAAAGATAAAAATTATTAAAATTATTGCCTTAATGAAAGGGAGAGCCTGCCAGGGCTCAGGGTGAAAACCTGCTCGGGGATGCGTAATTAAACGTTGGCTGGCAGGCTCCGGTGTACCCTCAGCGTTGAGGGTAGCATTTGCTTTTGAGAGCGAGAAAGAAAGACTTCGGTGCACTGCTCGACTCTATGATTATAGCGCATTTGCGTAAGATTGCTCTTCAATTTTGGTATGTTGGGGTTAGACTGCGTCTTGCTAATTGAAAACCGTGGAACGAGTGAGTCGCGCCCCAAAAATCGACGTTGACGATCGGGTGATCAGAAATGGGAAAATTAAAATGGCACCTAGGGCCTAAGGGTGACGAGTAGATGCGACAAAGGGCGAATGGAATGGAACGTTAGCGCAGCGGCCACCGCTACCCCGACCAGTGAGACTTCGGAGATCTGGCAGATCAACCCGCAAACCGCAAGGTGCCACCACACCCCCGCGCCAATGATCGGCCCCGGTCTGTCCGCCAAGGCCGCCCTGAGCTACCCTACAGGCACCCTAGTCACCCTCAGTCACCCCGGCCACCCCCAGACCGCAAACCAACCACAAGACGATGCGCAGCACGCAGCGAGTCACGCACTCCATAGCGCATCGTGACCGCAAAACAAAATGGAGGAGACCACCA
Organism: Euura lappo; assembly: GCA_018257835.1. Classification (NCBI taxonomy): domain Eukaryota; kingdom Metazoa; phylum Arthropoda; class Insecta; order Hymenoptera; family Tenthredinidae; genus Euura; species Euura lappo. The sequence goes on from JAEUYN010000570.1 coordinate 276,862, forward strand.
AGTGATTTTCGTGGGTCCCCGCGTCGTTTGCTTCTCACCCGCTGTCGCGAGAGAGGTATATACTCGTTGAGAGATTCTCCATGGCCGTTTAGGCGGGGGCTGAGGTTCATCTTCGCCGATGAATTGCGAGATGGAACGTCGCTTCACCGCAGAAGCCGAACGACGACGCTAATTACTCGATCCAGAAACAAGGATATTCCGGGGCGGATGAAACCCCGCGAAAATGTCGTGACTGACTTTCTGACATATAGAAACCAATTTTTATTCATTTTATGAATATCACTACAGATTGATGAGCTTTTAAAATTCACCTTTTCAAACACGGTGAAAGTTAGTTTAGTTTTGACAGGTTGTATTGAGCTTTTTTTGCGATGTTTCATTGGACACAGCTTTGATTATATGGCGGATTGTTGCGACAGTGATAAATAATTTTCCCACTCATTGACCTCACAAACTATCTATTTTGTTTGCCAAAAATCAAAACTGTTTAAATTTTTGGCACAAAAATTTGTCTCATGTAAGACCCAAATTGGACCCAAATTTCGAAGGATTTATATTTTCTCTGAAGAGCCTTATTGTGACACTATGAGATCGGCCCGAAAGAAATTGACGAAATCGCAATCTTATTTAGATGGCAATCATAAAGAAATTACTTTGAAATCGTTCAGAATTATTCGGAAGCTCAATTCTCAATCGAATGAAATCACATTCTTCAAATCGTATCCTTTTGAAATCTTCTAAAATATCTACAAGAACGGTTAGGACAGATTTTCTCATTAGTTGACCGTTACAGCTGTGATATAGCAGACCAAAATTCCGAGCTTTGTAACCTGTAGTGAATTTGAAAGCTTTTTCGGAGTCGATTCCCCAATTTCTTCCCCAAAAATCATCGAGGAAACCAAAAAATATGAAAAAGAAGCCCACGTATTTCTTTTCTGACACCTCATTCTGTAATCCAAAAAACAAATTTGCCAACAGAGGCACCTGGGCCTGGGGCCTGTCTGGCAGCTAGGTGTGGACACCTGGATGAGAAACATGGGTGTGTAAAAGGAGGTGGAAGATCCCTCAATTCCGTAGAATTTTATTACTCTCGGAATCCACGCTCTCGGATACTTTCTTTGGAGGCTTGGTGACGCGCCCCCACTTCCACTTCCACGTCGACGACCTGGTGGCACGTTCTCCACCCCCGCGAGGACGTGGCCGCTGCGGCGCGCCGGGGTTCCCGCGCGTCCGCGGTGACGGTGGCGAGGCCAAAGATAGGCGGGGTACCAGGGTGGATGGGGACAGGGATGGGAATGGGAATGGGAATGGGGAGCGAGAGAAGCTTTGGAAAGAGCGTCGTAGAGGTGAGGAGGAAAAGGTGAAGGCTGGCCGCTGGAGGAGACGACGCTAGGGGTGGTCGGGTGCCAGAGGTTGCCTAGCTACGGCCGAGGCCCGGCCACGGCTACCAAGATACCGTCGTACCGTTTTTGTCGCACGGAGGCATCCTCCACGCTCCGCTAGACTCGGTTCCTTAATTGTTTGATTTTGAAAGGACGAGAATTCACGATTTTTTATTTCATCCTTCGCCTCCCGCCGCTCCACATGCAACCAATAATAAACGCGAGAATGGGAGCGAGCTTTTAGATTGGAAAAGTTGAAGGCACGTAAAGTCGAGATTTATCAGTTGGCTTTGGACTGAAGCTAGAATTTTCGTGCAATAATCGATCATGTTCTTATTTAAAGAGAAGCAAAAAAATTACTGAAAATAAAAAAAAGCTCTTGTGAAAGGGAATCGATGAGGAGGTATATTTTTCAGAGTAGGGTCGCTTAGTTTCCGCTTGAAGATGGATTGCAGATGGAAGATGTTTTTTCTTATTTGCATACATAACGATCATAAAAAATTGACGACCTCTTCCCCCAAGAGTTCTGAAACCGGGTTTGCTCCCAGAATGGGTGGGAGATGAGGGAGAGTACAAAAGTGGGAATAATAATTTAGGAACTCTTTTAGCCAGATCTTTTTTCTACTTCAGCATCGGAAATATGATCCTCGATTATTTATTCTCAAGCTTGCCGTCATTTCGAATTAAGTTGAGTACTTTCAACAGTTCCGAACTCATCCAAATACCGAATCAATGTCGATGAGATAATATTTCATACCAGATTTGAAGAATATAAAATAAATGAACATATTACAATGCAATTAAACTCGCTCACAATGACGGTTATTAGAAAACTAATCCGTAGTCTAAAAAAACCTGAAACTAATTTTTCAGGAGGCAAAAAAATGAAGCAGTTGCTACGCAATTTTGCAAACCACGTCCTGGCTGAATTTCTTGAGTCATTAATTACTTTTATTTGTAGTATTTTATAGAAATTTTGAATGTATAATAGTTAATAGTGAAGTTAATTTTTTTGGTAGCTTAGTACCAGTGTCGCCCTCGGTCGGAAAACTCAGCAAAGATCTTTAAGAAAGTTCCCATCTCATTTTCTTGCACCCTCTTTCATCGCTAAGAAAACCACCCCCCGTGGTAAGGCAGTGAGCGTAACTGCCGCCTGCGCGCGAGCGTCGGTATAAATAAGAACCCGAAGAAAAAAAAATTGTTGATAAAGAAATATTCTTGCCTAATTTTTCCATCTAAATATTTTTTTTTCATTCTAGTTTTATACAACGGGCTGCTTTCCCATGGATAGCTTATTAGCTATCATAATTTGAAAAAACTTGTGTTTCCATGAAAAAATATATATATTTCAAAATGAAACTAAAAATTTTATTTTCGAGAACCCACGAAACTGATTCCTCCGTAAATAGTTTCATAACATTTACCACTTCGAATATCTAGGTGCAGGTTCAGCGTCGGTAAGTAAGACGCCAGAAAAGAAAGTAAGGAGAGTTTCGTGAAAAAGGGGCGACCGCCCTTACCTCGACGTCTGGCAAGAACGTTTTAAGAAACGGTTAGTTCGTCACTCCGCTACGAAGAAAGTCTGGCGCTGTGCTCCAAGCTTCAGGGCTGAAAGCTCGTTTACAGTGCGAGCCAGAGAAAAAACTTTACCCGCGTGGTAATAAACCAAAGTTGACTGACAAAAAAAAAAAGGAAAAAGCTTGATGTTAACCATGCGAATGTCATTTTTAAAAACATCAAGAATGTCTCAATGATTTCAGAATGTCAGACAATGTGCGGAGATTTTTCTTCTCCATTATTCGCTCTGAAGAATATGCAATGCTTCCGGTTAATCGTGGGTAACTTTATGCGTGTAGGTTCAAGTACCATTCTTCCACATGATTACGAAAGAGGGACAGACTGAAGGAAACAAAGGATCCTTGTAAGACTGGGCGCGTAGCTCATTCGACCGATTAATTTAATCTAAGCAAACATCATACGAAGGCAAAGGAACGGGAATAAAAGGGGCCGGGGGGAGTGTTGGTTGGGAGCTGGAAACGTTCGCAGATCTAGATACACACGTAAGTACAAGAGTATTCAAAGGAGGGGCTGGAAGGGAGTTCGAGGTGCTTGGAGCGGTGTTTAGCATGTAGATGAAGATCTTGGTAATCAAGGGTAGCAGCCCCGCGGGCACACTTCGTCAAGTCTTACTTATTCCCGTGTACAACGCCGTTATACGCAACGAGACTGACTTTCGGTCTGCAGGATTCTGCCTCAACGCGCGCTACACAGGCATTTTGCCAAACGAATTAGGACACGTGCTACGTATACCGTATACCCAGAATTCTTGCCGGAGTGAATACCTCAGAAAATATCGAACGTAACTCGCGTACACATTATTCCACCTTCCCCAAAGCCTCGAACCTACACATAACTCAGACTCTGCGAAAGCTCCATTCGTAAAGATAGCAGAATGCGTGGCGAGTGCGGAAATCAAGCAGCTGAAGATTGCAGCGCGAGCCAGAACCGAGCTGCATTCACTCAAAAACCAAAGGCGAGTTCTACAAACTTTACACGAGTAAAATATCGCCTAGAAATTGAAAAACAGACGAATAATATCTGAGCACTGTAAAATTCCGCTTCTGAGGTGAGTCCATGCTCTGTGTTGAGTTATTTCAAGTGCGTATGAGCGAGTTGAGTCCCGGGCGGAAAGTTGATCGTCTACGACGTGCGCATGCGCGAGCGCGAGCTTTTCTTTTCTTCACTGTTCTTCATCGAGGTAACTTCACGCACGCTTTGATTCCTCAATCTTGTATGACACGGCAGATTCACAACGCGAATCGAGGTACAGCGGACGATTTTAGGTATTTGGAAACACGCATGCGAACATGAATAATGAGCCCCATCCTCCCATCGGGTAAAGTTGGCTCCGAAATCGATTGGCAAAAACTAATTTCCCATTGAACGGGACAAAGGGTGATTTTCGACGGGGGCGTTCGTCCGTCCATCCGTCCGGTCTACGGACACACAAACGCGTAGGCTCTGCGGGGATCGAGTATGTGTTTATCGGTGTGTATCAACTACGGTACCAGTGTCCGGTGCGTATTACGGCACCCCCGCGCTCACGGTAGTGACGGGACTCGGGGTGGTCCGTCCCACCCCTCGTTTAGTCGCCCCAATCCGAAGTGCCACGTGTGCTCAATGCCCACGACAAGACACATCGCGCACGTGGCGTTTCCTGAGCCGTATCTGGATATGAAGTATAGACGATCCGCGTCCGTGTGTGAACCACTTGCGAAAAGGTATTGGCGTTGTTTACCTGGAGGTGAGGGGGCGGATTTTTTCATTCCTACAGTTTTTATAAAAATCCGTCTCGCTATGATCCGCAGGGGCTGTACGCTGGGATATTATTAACTTGACCCTTGCCCCCGTTAATTACACTCGGCCGTGCGCCAGAGCCAGCTGTTTTATATGTCCCCCTAAAACGGCGTGTTTCAAATTGGTTTCTTCGCTTGACCCCCCTCTACCCGATTTTCGGAGGATATAATCCGGCGTAGGTGTACCGTTACGTACATCCGCGTTCGTTGTTAATAACTTTTCGACTAATTTACAGCCCTGTAAAATTTGAAAGTATACATTACACACGGTTTCGGTATACGAGTAGTGAGGCGCGATGCAGTAACGTTGAATAAGCCAGGGGTCTAAAACTGAGTGGATAGGATGACCGAAAAAGGAGAGGGACTGAAAAACGCCCGTTTCTACCCCAGGTTTCAGCACCGCTTTTCCTCGACACTGCGCGAAGCTTGCAGCTCGCTAAATCAACGCGGGGTAGAGTCAACGAGGTGTGTCCCTCGCCACAGTGGCCAACGCTAGCCAACAACTGTTATCCACAACATTTGGCGGTGCACCTACCCTCCCCCGAACATAATATGCCCACACGTGCATATATACCCTATTTATGCACACTGGCATAAACTGTGTCTGGCTAGCGTTGACCGCTGCGTCTATCACCACGAGGTATTCCACGGACTTTACGTCCATTTGGGGGGTGGATAACGCCCGCGTAACCATGGGAAAGTTATCAAATTCCACCGAGTCAAACGTGATAATCCCGAAACTCGTTCTTCCGAATTTTTTTCAGGACAACTCTGAATTTGATGTTTGTCTCACTTCAACGGTGAAATTAATCAAAGGTTTCGTTGGTTGTGTACGTAGGTGAAGCGTAATATGGGGTTGAGAAACGTATGCCGAATGCTAATCGAGCCAACCACTGGCTCAGAACGGAGGCTCGTGTCAAAATTTAATTAAATCTTTCATGAATTTCCATAAACTTAGAATATGGAAACAGAGAAGCGGGCGTTCAGCCCTTTGTAGAGATTCGACTTGTTCGTCTCCGCTGTACCCACATCCGTGTGGAGTAGATTTAACGCTGAAAACGAAGGAAACATCGGTACACAGTGCTTCACAGTTTTGCCGGAGCTCGAGTATAAATTACTTGTACGTATATTATATTCGTTGAAGATACTGCAGGAGCAGTCGGGTGGACGTCACTCCGTTCGCTAGAACATTTGTACAGCTAAAATTTGCGAACGGTGTTCAGTCGGCTTCAAGTCGAGCGAAAATTCAAACGTTGAAGACGACATCCTTGCGATGTATCATACTTACACTTTAGTCAGTTATTTTTTTCTACACACGGGATTCGAGGAATGGATGGAAAATGACTCGTGAGCGTGATCGATTGTTTTCAAATACATTTTATTTGACTTGGTCAAAAACTACAGTAACAATAGTCGGTAGATATGTATCAGAAATCATTAGAATCAGCATACAAAGGATTTGATGATGGAAATTATCTGGACAAAATTTTTGTTTCATTTTTACTTTTCGTTGTATAATGCGTTTCGAGTGATCAAATTGAAAAATATGGTTACAGTGATAATCCATCGTTAAAGAAACGTATAGGTTTAATAGAGTAATCGAGTTATACCTAAAACAACAGATATTCGTGACTAGATCAACGGGATAAAACAAGAAACTTGGGGACCACGTTCTGCTCTATAAAGAAATCGAAGATTCAGAGCCAATGATTAATATTTGCCAATAGTATTGCTTCGATTGAAAAGAATTTAGTACAATATTTTTTTTTTTTAAGATGATCCATTGGCTCTTCGATTGTTATTTATATGTTATCAGAACAATATATTGCACGTTGCGCCCACGCAGATATTTCTAATATACAAAACAATTATACTTAACAAAAACATTAAATTATTTTTCATCTTTGGTAATTATATTATGTGAATTGCAATTGATGACATATTCAGACAATGATATTAATATATGTACAGTTTTATATACATTTTCATCTATATTGTCTTTCTGTCATTTCATTCTCTCTCACTAATTAGGTACAATTATTCAAATATTTTTCATTCTAAATATTCGTTGAGAACCACAACCATAATATTTGACACAAAACGAAGAATCGATCACTATATGCGTTCATCACTTTGATTTATAAATCGTAAATGGCTTACATAAAAGCGTTCAATGTTTTTTTTTTTTTTTTCATTTACATAATATTATATTTTATAATTTAATTCAATTCAACTTTCGTTCAACGTACGTATTACCATTCGTATATTTAATATAATGCCCACAGTTAATCAAACTGAACAATAAACGCAAAATTTTGCGTTGTTCACTCCGTTTCCGCAATCTGATCCCATAGCAGAGTCACTGTCTTCTGATCGATCGATCGAATCACTGATGCTATTGGGTTGATTGTAAACCAGCCTGCTTAATCGTTCCTTCGCACTTATCTTATTCATTAATTAACTTTCACCACTTATTCATTATTTATAGCGCCAAATCAATTCTGTTCAATAAAACCGGATAATAATCCGACGATTTATCTTTCAACACTTACTGATTATCTCAGATCCGTTAGTACGGCCTCCAGACGTTGTTATCAGGCCGAACTTCCTCCTGTCTGACGCTACAGCTTTCCGGAACCACACGTTGCTCCGTATTCTCGGAGTTTTGGAACTGATTAGTGTAAATCTGGGAGTAAAGTATGCTGGGCAATACACCGGCGGGGGTGGAAAAATAATTTCCGTAATTCTGACCGAATCCCTCTTCGTGCACGGGGCTCTCGGTGGTGTTAGAATCCGTGGACAAAGACCTGGGGGAAACGTAGTCCTGGTACCTCTGCGTCGAACCGGCCATCAACGTGTTCAAAGGGTCCAAGGGGTCGGGCTGCGTCGGCGTCGTCGTGTCTGGTACCACTGCAGGGGTCGTACATAATTTTTCAATCACCAGATTCAACGATTAAAACAACCAAAAGCCGTGCGACGAGACAATAAAAGCTGCGATTAATCTAAAGAAAATGAACAGTGAGAAAAGTTAAGTAAATTCCAAAACGCTTACACGACGATACAGTAGAGAAGGCGTCCTGCTGAGGCGTCGTGCTTGTGGCTCCGGTAACGACCGTCGATCCTGCGGTCGAATCCGGCGCCGTTGGGGTGGCCATCGATGCCGTCCCCGCGAATGAGGTGAGCGACGGCGGAGGTGGTGGCGGCGGGAACGGAGCCTGGGCCGCGCAGGAGGACAACGGGCCTGGGAGGTAACCGGCGTATCCTGCGGCGCTTCCGTATCCCCAGGAGTTGGTGGCGGTCAAGCCAAACTGTGACATATCTGCGGAGAGGTTCGATTAAAGTTTGGGAAAAAGGCTCTTCCAGTTAATGACGGTATTGATATTAATCAGGATCCGCGTCGCGCCACTTTTTGCCGCTAGAGGCGCCACCGAGAAAGCGGCTGATTGTGAGTGAGATCGTGCGACTCTTCGCCGCTCGGAGCGCCACTGGGATAGTGACTAACCTCTGTTGGGCCAGCTTTATAGTCCGTAGTAGTTTATTGGTCAAACAGAGTCACTTGCGCTTCCAGTGGCACATGTAGTGGCGCCTCGTATCGCAGGTCGTGCTTGTAGTTCAGACGAATCGGATCAAAATATAGCGAATAGAAAATTAATTAGTAAAGACCTATAAACTAGTAGAGACCTTCATCTTGGCCTCTCGTTGAATAGACTAAAGGTTCTGACCTCTAACTGGACGGCTCGATCCACCATCTTGGATCAAAGGTGCTCGAATTCAGTTTTTTCATCATATCTAGACAATCATTGATCCTATCGTCATGAAGCTTGGAACAAAATCTTAAGCTTCCTAAATTCTCCATAATAAAGGCTGAGTACATTGTTCTTGTATCGTCAATAGTTTTTCTCTGATACACCATATGCAGTGAATACGTACAAAATTCTCACGAGGTTAAACACCGAGTAAGTGATTTTCAGCCCTGTATTACACTGAAACTATTGAAAATATGGAGAAAATGTATTGAACCTTTGTTATAGAGAATTTAATAAACTTCGTTTTCGATATGAACCTTCGTGATGATAGTATCGATGGTTGTCGAGATATGATGAAAAAACTGAATTCGAGCACCTTGAATTGAAGATGGCGGATCGAGCCGGCCAGTTAGAGGTCAGGACTTTGAGTCTGTTTAATAGTAGGCCAAGATGAAGGTCGTTAACAATTCATAGATCTTTACTAATTAATTGTTCTATTTTTATTAACTTTACCGGTTGGTAAATTGATGATCTTTATCAGTTTATCAAGACTCGAGTTTGTGGGTGAAGCCGAAAAAAGGGATGAATTGAAACAAAACAGGTAAAATAAGGACGAAGCGAGGAGAAACGAGGATACGACTAATTCAGCGTCGCTTTAGCCCGCTCACTTTTATCACCGGCCACCATCTACTCGTTATGTGAAAAGAGCGCGAACCACCTGACAAAAAAAAAAAAAAAACTAGCTTGAAAAATAAAAGTACGCGTGAACGAATGGGGGGTAAAATGCAGGAAGGAGCAAGTTCGGTGTGCAACGATTAAGCTAAACGACCGTTGATTAACGGGTAGGACATTAAAAATACAACAGAGAAAAGAATAAAAATCGACATTATCGGTTCTATGTAATCTCTTCTCTGCAATCGAAGGCAAACAGACAAGATCACAGGACACGGGGGGATCTAACCTAAAAACATAAAAATGCTTACTCGACGACTTCAAAATACAACTTGAACTTTATTCTGCAGAAAAAAAATGCCGGCTTGCAAACGCAGTTGATAAATATAGAGCTTGCAGAGAGCGCAATTTGGTGTCTTATTCATAATGAAACCCTCTCAACTTACACCAAAGTTTTTGAATTCGACTTTCTATTTCTGAAAAATATATTCTATGAAAATCACGAAAAAGTTCAATTCAATGTAGCCTCCGGTATTTTGGCCAAGTTGCAATCCATAAAAAATTATTTGTGACTAAAATTATTTAAGAAAAGCCGGACCTTTCTGTCACCGACCCCCTTCAATTCGGCTGATTTTTTGTGGGCACGTTACCCACCTAGAGGGTAGTCAAAAACCAGAATATTAGGTCCTGAAAAATTTTTCGGCTGAAGTACAGCTATTTATAGTTTTCTTTCACATTTTTTACTTGAATTTGGGTAACTTTTATTACGCGGAGGTTTTTCGTACCACGTGTCTGAAAATGGGTTTCCTCGTGTGAAATTGACCAAGGAACAAGAATATGGCCATAGATTTGACTCACGACCAATATCTACAGAAATATTGGCGAAAAACACTAAAAATTTACCAAAACAGTCCCAAATGTTTGGGAAATGGTGAAAAAAAAATTGTTTTTGACTTTCTGACGCAGCAATCTTGTGAAGAAAAACCAACAAATCCAATGACCACACCCCTAGATTTGTAGGACGAACCATTCAAGAGATACGCGTTGTAAAAGTTAGAGAATCTTGTTTTATCTGGCAATAATGAACTTTTTTGACCTCCTTGGACAATGTCCCACCTACAGGCCTATTTTGCGGTACCTACCACGGCTAAAAATATGTAGTATATTTTGATGTCACACGTAAAAGTGAAGTTTTGATCTCAAACCTAAAAGTGAAGTTCGCGGAGCGGATGTGAGAGAACTCTGAGCGGTCTACGTAAAGAAGTCTAACGGTGCTTCGGGAGGATGTGTGAAAATTCTGAGCCGTCTACGTCAAGAACTCTGACGGTTGGGGAACGAATGAAAAAATATTCATTCTATTTCAAAGAATTCCGAGGATCCAAAAGCAGTTCATGACAATCTGTACCATTTCATAATAGCTATCACTGTCCCAAGTATTTCACAAATGGACACTCGGTCAGTAGTTACGGTTTTTACTGACAATCCTTGCAAGCTAGACTTCCACGGTATCTCGAGGCCACCATTTTCTTTATAGTAAGTGCGATTCTTTTTTTCCAAAATAAAGCATGAGGAATTCTATCTGTTGATTTGACAATGAGTTTTCTCTGTACTTGAAGCAGGAGTCATATTCTGGAGGCAAAGTATTAATTTTTTATTTGTTATAATCACAAGTATAGTAATTCAATTCCTACTCCAAAATACTTTTTTTTCTAATGAGATCGAACAATTGTCCGATCGAATATTCCGGTTGCTTCTGGTGATTCCGGTAGCCTCGATGAGTTTGCGTTCGTCGGACCATGCGAGCTTGCAGAGTGTATGCCTCGCGCGTGTCGGTCCGGAAGCCTGTTTACCTAGTGTGTAACGCGTGTGTAACGAGAATCGGGTTTCTCTCCCTTCCGTCAACTCGTTCTTGTCGACTGTTAATTAATTATGGCAGAGGTATTCTCGTATACCCGAGTAAATGTTACCAGACCAAAGATCTCTCCGTGCGGTATTGACAAATTGACTGACTTTTACAGTGTCCCTCTCATCATCAATTTAACCCCGTGCGGTGTCCATGCCCATGCCAGCTATCCGTTGTACTCCCACGCACTCGCACAAATCTCCCACACGCCAAACCCTTATTCGGCCTACTGCGAATATCTTGCCAATCAATTATCCGGCTTCGAGTTTTCCTCTTCGAGGAAACTAAAATCTCCATCGAGCCCCCGCGCCTGTCACTTTATTCAGTCAAAATATATCCGCAATCGGGAAAAAAATGATCTGCCCGTCAATGTTATACACCGTCGTCTGGAGTCTGGACCACGTAACCCGTTTCTGTCTATACTTCCAGAGGCTGGACCATCGCTGATAGATTTTCCAATGAGTCAGCGAAGGCAGCAAAGGAACGGGGCTGGGCATCCCTCGAGGGCGGTGAGATCAAAGGGTCGGTCATCCCCGGTGGGTCGAGTCAAGTCAAATAAACGACCTCGTGCCTTCACCTTCGCGCACGCTCGGAAACTGAACCCTAAATATTTAGGGGAATGCATGTGGCCCCTCCTTAGCGATTTCGACGATTTCAACGTTCGGTAATCGAGTATCCGGAGTTCGGACGTATCGGGTTTCCGACGAATTCGATATGTTTAGTATGGAACATCACATCGAACAGAAGTGTAAAAATTACAGAGATGAATTAGTGCGCGTACACGGGTCTAGAATATTCAGTAAAATTCTCCGACGGATAAAAAAAAGGAAAGAAAATTAATAAACGGAATATTCGCTCGGAGATGGGATAGGTATGCCATGCGCTACAGTTTTTGCGCTTTTTGTATTATCGGGGTTTTTAGTACTCCGGTACAGATGCTATCGGCGATCTCCCGTTTCTGAGAAAATTAATAACGTGGTCGCAATACCGTTCGGCATTTCACCCTGTCTGCACACCGGAGTATCTGCTTTGATCCTCACTCATTAGGCACAGGGTGGACTTAAAAAAAAAAAAATGGACAAAACAAAATACTACGAAACGGTGAAAAGATGTCTGCGGCTTTCAACCCTGCGAATATTTCCCCGTGATTAAAACGAAACGCAAGTTTAACGTCTACTCAAAAGACAATGAGGAGATTTGACGCAAAGTCCACCGGTCGACAGGTGCCCTCATCAGCGATACCGGATGGCGCAGGGGGTGGGAGGTGGGGGGTGGGGGGTGGTAAAGCTTTCAGAATTAGCCCAACTTCGCAGGTATATAGTCGGGCTTGTATAATAGGGTGTAACGTACAAACAAGCCGCTCCAGTCAGTGCTGCGATATCCCATCCCCGTTTCACCCCAGCCTCGATTCCCTCAGAGCCCGAGCATGCCCTTCGCGAACCCCTTTAATATAATATTTAATCTGGCTTTGAACAGGCTTGTGGTTTCTGCTTCTAGAGTATAGAAGCTAGGTCTCGAGGCTGTCCTCCACCTAACCTACGCCGAAACGAGTCTAACCGAACCCTGCAGGGCTCTGTAATACTCTCGCTAAAATATGGCCCGTCGGTATTTTCACATTCGCTTACACAAAAGCAGATTCTTCCGGGGATTTTCATACAGCACTTACTTGCGGTCTATGTACAGTGCTTTTGAATATTGTTTCAGGGTGGTATACGAGCCCCGGGTGTCTCGATCCACTCATGAATTTCTCTACGCGTTGATAATTGCGGAAAGAGTTCGCAGGTTGACGGTACAAAGGAAAAATGAGACGAGATATCTACTCACTTTGGCAGTTTGCTGGCATCGCGTGTCTGAACGATGAGAGCGGATCCCTCGGCTGCAGAGTGTTCGACAGTGGTTGAAGAGGGTTAGGCAGTGGCTGCAGAGGATCCACCAGTGGAGACGCGAAGAATGGTCCGCGTTGAGAGGCGAAGGCAAAAGCGTGGAACTGCTGCTGCTGCCCTAGAAGCGACAGCACTGCGATCAACCGTGCGCCTGTCCATTGGACCAAAGGTCGTTCAAGACCTTCTCAACTCATTTATCAATAAATTATCACCGATCATTTTCATTTTCATTATATTTCAAAGCACCTAGAATATTGGTCACAGGGAGTTGGAGATTTTTCTCTAATTACGTTCTCGTACGATGAGCACACAAACCAAATTTCAGCTCAAAATATAAAGAATCGTAAAAGTAATGATTTTTCATGGGTCTTGTTGCAAGACTCCTAAGATTCTGAATGTTTCTGGCTGAATTCTGGATCCCACGTTCCAATTCACCATCTTGAACGATCAATCGCAGCAGGCTTCTTTTTTTATATCTCCCTGTGGAAACACTGGAAACTCAAGACCAGTACACTTCTTGTAGCCACTCTACCACAGCCACTGGACTTTCCCTTAATCACGTCCCCTGCGGCTGCAGGAGATGTGCAGTGAGTTTTCGTAATTCGGTATACTTTTTAATTGCTCGTCTCACAAACAGAGATCCTCCATTAGACCCACACAGTCTAGTATGTCTCGACATCCGTTGCAACAAAGCTGTGAGCAACTCGGGGGTGTATTTGGGGGGTGGAGAGGATTCGATATATTTTATTTCTCGACGACAGCGTCGCCAACCCAATTAAAGACGTCCCAGCCAAGCGGCTGACTCCCCAAACCCTTGGTGCAGTCCTGAGCCCGGAAATCACCCCTTCGCACTTGCTACTACTGTTCCGGATCCCAGCCTGGTACGAAACTCTCCACCCTTTCCCTCTTCTATCAGCGTTGATGTACACATGCTACTACCACACCGTGAGGAAGATGCGGAGTATGGATGGAGAGGAGAGAAGAGGAGGGAGGAGAGATAGTGATATATACCTACACACCGGGAAACTAATACATGGGAGACAGAGGATAGAACCGGGGGTAAAACAGGCCGGGCTATAGGAGAGGAGCCTGCAGACCTGATAATCCAATTCAAGCCCTAATTCTAACTCGGTGCGCGAAATTCACGGTAGTTTGGTGAACAGAGGAGGATGCCCGGCGGAGAGACACAATGGCCTGTCAGAATACTGATAGAAGGGTAAATGATCGAGTTAAACGGTAGCCATTTAATTGTTTGAGCACTCAGAACGTACCTCCGTCGACTTTACGACGGGTTATTACCAACCTCCTGAAGTCCCGAGTAACGAGGAAGTCCAGAAGGTGGAGTTCGATCTGCATTTTGCCAAACCGTGCTCGACGTTTTAGCCGGATATTTAATGCACGGCCAGCGACGGAATCAGAGCACGGAGGCAAGACACGAGAGGACCAGAGTTGATAAATTTAATAAATTAACCCATTCATCCCAGAAATTTATCACCAGACCCTCACTCGCATGCTCGTGCTGCACGCATTGTGTGTGAGATCGGAGTTGTATTTCATTACGTGTCACTGTTCACCAACCCTCTTCAAAGCACCAGAAGCAATCCTTCTGAAACCCTAACCACCCCGTGAGGCAAACTCCACGATACGGTTTATACTATAGATCATCAAAATTTTGAAACGAGCCCAAGCACGTTTTGTCAAACCTCTGAATATATATCTGATCGATTGATTATACATACTTTAACTGCGACAAGGAAGTTGTTAAGCTACTGCGAAAAGCTTACACACAGGGTTTCTCTCCTGTCTTCGGGGGGGAAATAATAAAATATATTTTTCCCTTCATATTTCGCTTGTTATTCTGCTTCATAATTTTCGAGGGAATGACTGAAGCTCAGCTCTCTGTAAAAAATTCGGTCCGGATGAGGCGAACCGTTTTCGAGATACCTAGAAATAGAGATCTTCAAAATTGGGCTTTTTCGGTCTAAAATGGGAATACCTCTGAAATCACGTCGGTTTTTTTTTTTACCTCATTCAGGAATCATAGGATCTTTTTAATTTTGTACAAGTCCACTGAATTTTAGTTTCTCATTAATGCTTGAACAAGACTTGTCTCGTCCTCTCAGCGAGCGACGGACACAGAAGCTGGGACAGTACCAGAAGTACTAACGTGGACTTCGCTCGGTATTAATAGTGCAATTACGGGAAAGAGAAGGGCCAGACCCTCTTTACTACCGTCGAATCAGTCGAGGCGACAACCCAGTTACCCCGGTGGCTTTCTGTGAACCCCACCTTAGCCAGTACCAGAAGTTTGATGCCTTGAAAGTTGGGATCTGAAGACATCGATTATTGCACTTGTCCTGAATGTTTCATTTGATCGTGATTTTATGAGTCGAGCAATTCTTGGAGTCTGACGATTGTGAATCGATGTCCGAGTAGCGCGAAGAACTTTGTCGAGGAGGTTACTGTCCGCGTATTTCCGCCCGGGCATCCCAGTAACCCTTCTCAATCAATTTCCTTACCCCCTCGAGCCTACCGATGGGGAAAGTGGGGGAATGGGGAGGTCGAGGGTTGAATGTTTAATGAATTGCTTGTTTAATTAATTACAACCCTTGCGCTGGCCCTCAGGCCCGGCCAAGACGCATTCATCGTCCTGTCAAACCGCCTCGACCTCAGCGGCTCAAACGGTATAAGAAAAATCAGTGATTTAGAACCGATTCAGGGACTCCCCTAGCCCGTCGCTACAACTAAACAATTGATACGTTCTGGGTATATAACAATTTACGACACTCGGTTAGCAAGGAGCGAATCCCCCCGCACGCACACAATATTTTCTGTTAGAAATCAGCCGGAATGATGTTTGAAGACTGAAAAGACGAGTCAAGGGAGCCTTTTAATTTCCCCAAGTTACAGTCAGCGTCGTAGGTGGACTACTTCATACTTACCCAAGGTTACATGGCGGTTCGATTTTTTGTCAAAGGCGCCTAGGCCACCCAGGGGACGCAGGGGCTTTCATCTTAGCTCGCACCCTCGTATCTCTATTACCGTTTTTTTACATCTGTATTTTTTTTTTCGTTCGTACTTCTTTACTGTTTTACTCCACGGAACGTTTCAATCATTTGGCCATTTTAGGACTCGGTTTGTTTTCACGAGATGTAACGCGCCGACTGTATCTTGCTAAGGGATGCTTATTTTTAACCCCTTTCAACCGCCGACTGAGTAGGCAAAATAAGACTCGCTCCACCAACGAACGTGACAAATTGACTCTTAACCCTTTCGCTCAAAGTCCTTAGAAAAGTCCCAACAATCGAGCTGACAAATCGTTTCTATTTCCGAATCAGGTGTATCTGCTATAGATTATATGGATACAGAGTGTTGAATTAAACTGTATTGAATCGATTTCGACATTGGTAGAATTTTGACGCGACGGTGTCATAATGGAGAATTATACGGTCCCTGGGTGGTCCACAGATGCGGCCAACGCGGCGGATGTGGTCACGCTATAGGCGAAGGCAAGACCAGCTCCGTAGTCGCCCAGTTATTTTTGGTAGGTATAACCGAAGGGGGTTTTATACAGGCTAGTAAAAAACCAACACTCATCTAAAAACAACACGAAACTCTGCCAAATGATTCTTTTTATTGAAAGACAAAAAGCAATCACGCCAGAAATTGATAAACAATCCGGGCACCGGCGTCCGTGCGATAAAAACTATTGAAATGGCCGCGATTTCGCACAAATTACTCAACTAAGTTGATAATAATGTATTTTGCTCAGAAATTGAATGAATTAATATCACTCGTGTTTTCCCGGCTCCGGTTCACGTGTGAACTTAACCACCGGAGCACTGTATGGTAATTCTCCGTCTTGGAAGAGGTAAGCAGTTGCAAGGTAACCCGAAGTTGCTGTACAGGGTTGGTGCAATATATCTGCAGAGTACCGCAGCCCTATTTCAATGCCGGGCCGACCGCCCTTATAAATAATAGGAATTGTGTCTGCAAGTACTTAGCCGAGCCGCAGCTCCTTACAGAATTCTAACTCCCATTTCATCCCGAATACCCCCAGTGAAACGAGCTTTTGTGCTCACCGGTTCAATGTTTGGCAAAACGCGACCAGAGAAAACGGCTAGTTATCATGACTCGCAATAAATCCAGTCGGCGACATTTCGATTCAACAATTTAAACCCCGCAGGTCGATTCGGGGAATGTGAAAAGTGAAATTGGCGAGTGCAATTACAGTACTTGACTCGTTCTCGAAACTCGGAACAATTCGGAGTGGGCAGGAAAAAATTAATAATGAAAAGGATCGATTGGCCTGAAGTAGACAGGCTGATGGGTGTAGAGCGAATATTAATACACGAGCTTGAAATATCACAAACGCAAAGTTATTTCATCACGAGGAGCTTAGAGCTAAGCCTACATCTAATAAAGTAGTAAGTGAATATGACAATGCTTACAGTGATACTCACTGGTCTTGGATCTCGGCTCTCGTGGACCATCGACGGTCACCTTTATGGCCTTGGTGTAGGTCGCCACCTGGGGAGGTGACGTGGACACCGTTATCGTCAGGGTGAAACTTTTCCCTGTACAAAAATAATTGATGCCATTTAATCAGGTGAATTATCATCGCATGGAAGAGCTCGGTTTTATTCATGCCAGTCGTTTGAGACTGTGAAAAGCCGAGTGCTTATGACGGATAGTATTGAAATAAAGAAATCAGGCAACTGTAAAACGGATATGAAGTCACGGAAAAATATATCTCGGTACACGCACAACGCGAAAACGCAGAGCTATACACGCAGAGGTTCACCGCAACACACCCCTCGCCCATCACTTTCAACCAGAGTCGCTTAGCACGCAAACAACTCTTTTTCGTCAAACGGCGGAAAAACTGAAAACGCACTAGTGATGAATATTTACACACCGTGAATGTGGTAAGTATTGATTTTAATTCATACTTCTCGAAACTACCACGAACATGTTTTCCATAATCACAGTACAGCACAGATGTTGTCTTGAAGAATGAAATCAAGATGTTCAGTATATTTTTTGAAACCCCAAATTTTGTACCGTGTGTGGAATTTTGTAAAAGGTTTTCCGATGAATTCGAAATTACAAACTGATAAGTTTCGTGGATCCCAAACACGCGAGGCAGTTCACAAAATTCAATGAACGAGGGTGAAGGAAATTCGAAAATGTATCCATCCGCATTTGAGCACAGGTAACACATTCTCGCTGAACGTAGTAAATATAGTGAAATAGTGGAAAGTGGGTTTGGAGTCTTGGGTGCTTTGTGAAAACGGTGTATATGGTATACGGGAAGTGGATTTCGTGGCCACACGGTGGTTCGCCACGCGAGAGTAGAGCCTTTCTCGTCGGTAGTTTCTCGTTCCTTCGCGATTCCCGTCACGCAAGGTTCCCATTTCGTCAACGTTAGACGATACACCGGATCCTCGGGTCTTCAATTTTCAGTGTGACACCCAAATGAAATACCCCTTGCAGGAATTCGTCGCCGAATTCAACACGCTTTGACGATCCACATGGGTTATCACCAACATATCAACCATCTTCTAACCGCCTACCTGCTAGCTTTAATCATAGATTATAATCGTCGCGGTAAACTAGCATCAACTACCAACCCGTCGGCATACCGTATAGTGTATCACCCTCGGTGCCAGTCACCGTCAGACGACCGAAGTATAGTACCCGGGCCTCGTGTTACCTGGTGTTAAACCGACGCAATAACACACATGTCCAATTGCAGGAGGGATCAATTCGAGACTCTTTGAAGCGGATAACACGACCACACCTCGTGCCCTCGAACTATAACACCTGCATGGGAAGTTCGACTTGCCAAACAGGCCAAAGCCGAGCGGAAAAGTATGAAAGCGTGCGGGAATACGAGCCGCTCGGGCATCATCGGCAGCTGCGCGCGCACCTCACGGTAGGCAGGATAGTTCTAACCTCCAATCACGGATGCTTCAAAAATAGCCGGGCTGTCAATTTTGATTCGTACGACATAAGTTTGTACTATGAGTCGAGGAGAATTACCGAAAGAGGCTGATCACCGTTGCTGCAATGACGTACCGCGTTACTTTGTGTAACTCTTTTAATACACAGGCGATCAATCAAGGAACAGAGTTTAGCCAATGAGGAGAATGAGGGAAATAAATCTTTGAAGAGATCGTTACAGTAACGACTCAGACAAAGTACAGGCAAGAGTCGTGCCAGGAGTCTAAACAATTTTTAGTAAAAATAGACTCAGGCCTCGCATTCGGAAGTTTAAAACACCAGGTTGTATCTAGGCCCGTGTTTCCACGTTCGGTGCGTGATGGCGTCAGTCCGTCAGAGCTTTTTCGATGGTGACTTTTCGAAATTATAAAATACACTCATTAAAAAAAATTGTGGATATTCCGCGTTCCATCGATTCTAACGAATTATTGAAGCATTATATAGCCGTGATTATTTCCTAGGCGACTGAACCTAGCGATACATTACATTATTTCGATAATATCCGAACAAAGTTGGGGCTGTCCGCCGTTGGCTGGCCATCGATTGATTATATTTTTATCGCTTGAATAATTAAACAACCGTTCATTGAATTCAGCTGTTGCGATTAATTAATTTTCATTTTCTCCGATGAAACAGAAGCGCGGAATCAAAACCTCTCTTTGAAAAGCATTCTTTCGTTTGCCATTTCATCGAAAATGCGGCCATTGGTGGTCAGAATACAGATTGAAAACCAAAAAACGAAAAATTCTAATTATGCAAAATCCACGGGTTAAAATTCGCGAGCGAAAAGTCTAAAAGCTTTCGTGGTTTTTTGCCACCGTACCTACGTCAGCGTTAAGTGCAGTAAGTGGTGTACCTGCACGCACTATATCATCTATCTCGTTAACGGGATTAAACCAGGTTGTATACAGGTATTGGTGTGTAACGTAACTACGCATTACATCCATCCGCACACCTCCTACCAGTCCTACGCCAGGTTTCTCAACCAACCCCACGCATCACTCCCTTCACAGTTACTCAAAGTAGGCTTTATACCATGATAGAATAGTATTACAGCCCTACGTGAGAGGGTTAAGCTCGCCGTCGATAATGCAAACTTCTACGGTGGTAAGGGGTAGTGATCCTCTTCGTTGAGTCGCTAGAACCACCCTTGCTAGGCAACGCCGTCGTACCTACGCCTAGATTCGTAGAAAAATCATTGATCAATTCATGAAAACATGAACTTTACCGATTTTCTAAAAATATTTTCTCGCAAAATCCAGTCAGAAAACGATTCAAAAGTTTCAGTGAAAAATATCAGCCGCGTTTGGAGAAGGTTTTCACACTTCACCGTTTGCCATGGTGAAATCCGCCAAGTTTCTGGGTGGTGAGAAACGCGTCAGTCATTTGTCACGGATTAGCTTTCAATTGTTTTCTTAGAGTAGAGTAGAGAATTAACATAAGCTAGGATGAAGGATGTTCGAGACCGGATTTCTAAGTCTGAGGAAGTCGCTCTTACCTACGTTTTAGAGCCGTGGAGTATCTCGGTCCTCTGATTATTCCCGTGCCTCCGCGAAGTGTCTTAGGAATTGTTAATTACTTTTCTGCACTCTGAATGGAAATTACACTAATAACAACCGGCGCACGGTTTGGATACGGGAGCGAAACGCTTTGCATGAAAACTCAACGAAACTTGAATCAGCCGCAGTTCTAATCCCGCGCAGTCTCTCCAAATACTCCCTTAATCTTAATTCCTGATCCCAACAGGGTTAAGAAAACGGTGGTAATTCATGCCTCGACATTATCATGCTCATCCGATTCCTCTCACTCGTCAGGCAATTGATATTAAACCGTTCTATTCACCGTATGAAAAGCGACGGAGGGTTGAAATACCGCCGCTAATAACGTTAATTAAAACCTGCCTAAAACCTCAATTAATATCGCCTCCCTCCCTCTTCTCGAGGCCACGTGAAACCCTACCTCCTTCAACACAGTTTCTTCGGGAAACGATTTTGGGGTGGCGACGGTGCGGTGCGGACAAATAAAACCCATTACCCACTCCATTTGAGCTTCTCAGACGACCCTCGTCGTGGGATCCGCGCTCTTAAGTCGTCGGGAAAAATGAGGGTGTCTCGAGACAACCGTAACCTACCTCAAAGGGGTGCTGCCACGCATTCTTTAAGGCGGAAGCTTATTTCTACCCCATCCAGCTGGGGGTTGATCACAAACGCGGTACGAGGGTCGCGAGAACTTTCCAGTTTTATGAATGAAAGGAAACCCGAGTCCTGGGGGCTGGGCTGGAACTCCGCCTAAACGCCCCTCCTCCCCCCGTTTACTTAAAGACTTTGTTAATCGTTCCTTAAGTAGATCGCGGTTCTTAAATTGCGTTAACGAGGCGGTAAGCGTTTAAATGATCCCCGAATTAGCTGAGAATTTTTAGGGGATGGTTATTGCCACTCACCCCTTCCGCTTCTACCGACGAATCTGAGATCGTTGAACTTCGCAACCTGGTTTTTCATCAGAGCCGTAGAATTCCTGAGCTCCGCACAACAGTTCTCGTCGTTTCCGGCCCGCACCGTGACCAGGGTCCCGTCGCCGACCTCCCCCAACGCCACCACCTTGAAGGCCACCGGTAACGTCTTGTTCGATCTCCAGTGGATCGGAAGAACGGTGCACACGAAGTGCGGAGAACCTTGAAGAGAAACAAATTAATGTACAAAAATTCTTCTTCCTCGATCAGTCTGTGGATGTCTTGGGGACTCACCGGTCCTGACCAGTTCTCCAGGGTGTTCGCTGACGAAGTCGCCGAGAGTTCGTTCGTGGAGTATATCGCTTGTCATTTTCGTGTAGGCGTCGGCAAGCGGAGACACCCCGGACTCCGGGGACGCCGCCGCCCCCGGTGCCGAAGCTCCCGTCAACTGCATTCCTCCACCGTTTCCGGTACCACTAGCTGACCCAAGTCCTGCAGTGGCACGACTTCCTCCTCCCCCTCCTCCTCCGCTGACACCGACACCGACACCAGCACCAACACCGACGTTATTGCAACGACCGAATATATCCATAGGCAGTCAGAACATCGGGCGAAACATCCTTCCGCCCCTATCCCAGTGTCCACAGCCTACAGTCAGAACTTCTGTTCTAACATTTTTTTATTTATCAATATTTTACGGTCCCTCAAGCTCGCGTATCAGAGTTCGATCGACATCTTCGTGATCCAGCAGTGGAGAGAGTTTCTCGAACGGGCTACGAAGCCTTCGGACATTTTTATTCATCGGTACAGAACTTTTTGAGTCTCAAAAAACACTTGGATCTCATTTTCGTGATCGAATTCAAATTATACTGTTGATCAATATCTTTGATTGCAGGAGAATTTATAATACAAGTCAAGTTTATAGTCTTTCAGACTCACAGATTCGTAGCACTTTATTCCCTTGTCACATTTTCTCATAACTTCATCATCATCGGCGGTCATCGAAGATACGGGACTATATTCACTTGCTGAATGTTCATCGTTTTTTTGTCTCAATCTCCTCAAACACTATCACAATTTTTATCTGCCGTCAGAATACTCTGATCCGGATAATCTGAAATTAGAAAAAAATTGACATCATTAGCAACAAAGATGGGTGCAAATTATGTTCAGTGAAAATTGTCATCTTCCAGAAAAATCTACTCTTTCAATTGCTTTCATATATTTTCATACAAATTTGCGAATGGGCTCAAACGTATCCCTAAAAACCTTCATTTCTAGCACAAATGATGAAAGAGAAAACCTGACAGGATACAAAAATAAAAAACATGTTGTTTCAAGTGAACGAAGAATGTTAAAACAATAATAATGGATTTTCTAGAATTCAACCCTACACCGTGTATCCCTTCGGCTCTTTTGGGTTTCAACCCCTCGGCTTTTCGTATTTTGTCCTCGAAAAACCCGACGGATGTTTTCGCTGCCTAAGCCCCGCAATAGTCCAAACAATGAAGTACACTAACCCCATCCGCCGACGGCAACAAAGGAAGATGAGGTAAAGCCGTTAATTTCCGTTTCGCAACTGTGTATTTAACGGGTTAAAACGAATCCCTTACAAATCTTAATCCGTTAATTATGTCGCCTTGATAATCTTGGTTGTTAAGATTAAGCACCCGGTGGTTTCCTCATAGTTGTAATATTCAAGACCGTGAACCCCGCGCGATAATTTTCAGGGGTGGTTGTAGGGCCGGCGGTCTCTCACACCCCGTACAACCGCCGCGTCACACTTTTCACCCGGCGTTCGTGACGTCACCGTTCATTCAGTAATTTTTGCGCGCGTCAGTCGCGTGACAGGGTTGAAGCCACCCCGAGGTACGGGAGGGTGCGGAGATCCCGGTACGGGATGTGGGAAGGGACGAAAATCCGATATGGTGGGGATGAAAAAATAGGGGAAAAAAAGAACGCGGGAAAATAAACACCGACCGACGCGGACCTCTACGCACCCGACGCTACCGCGTGTCAAACTGCACGTGGTATTTTTATCCACGTTGCCGCGATTTGACCTTGTTTTTTTTCTCAAACCGGCCACCGATTCATTCAACTATCCTTATTGGAAAAAAAAAAACTTATCACACGTTCCTTTCCACGGCATTTTCTATTCGTGATTTTTATACGATATAATATTCGAAACGCGAGTTTTGATTATCATTCATTTTGAGCTCGAATCAATTTTTTTTTTAAGTATAGATGAAAGAAGAATTAAAAAATGATCGATTCAATTTTTTTCATAGATCAATTCGGATCGTTGAACAACCTGATTGTATTCGTGGTTCAGATTGTGGAGGATCGCCGGATATCTGGTCATTTTTATGGGTATTAGGGGGATTTTGTCCGTCGGCGTCAATCTGACGGTAAACATTAAAATGATGATATAAGTCCTGAACTTTGAATTTAAACACGACACGAGAAGAGGGTCACGTACGTCGACCACAAAATAATTGTGGGAGGAGCGACGCCGCGATGAAACAATTGTTTTAAATGAAACATACGAATTTAATCGCAGGCTGTTAAATAATTCATTGGAGTTAAAGTATGCGATTATTTTAGCGCATAAGAAAACCCGCGAGGGGAGAAGATTCTCGCTTTTCTTCGCATTCAAATCTCTTGCGACGGCCATATCGCGCCCTAAGACGAAATAAACATCCTGGCAAAAAGATAAATTTGAGTTTTGTCAGTTTTTTTAATTTTTCTTTTGTTTTCTGCTCTCTTTTGTACGCTATTCTTTCGTCATTGTTACACGATCTACATCCACAATAGCCAGGTATTGATAACCCCGCATAAAACAGCGTCACGGAATTCCAAGAATTTAATTAGCGAATAGTTCAGTGAGGAATACGGTGACGATACGTGAAGAGATTTCGGCTTACAAATACCGTGCAATCAATTTATTATCCGATAACCACTCATTATAATTCTGGAAGTTGATTTCGGGAGACAATGTTCGAAATTCCCCCTCGAAAAAATCTTTCTGCCTAGTAAAAAAATCACCTTCATATTCTCTACTAATTAGCACTCGAAAAAAAAAATTACTCGTACAGCAAATTTGACTGCAATGAATTTTAAAGATCGCAGGATCTTAACAAATTTTCACAATTGCAAATACGTTTTTTTTTCAACTAACCGTCAATGATGTGACGTAGGTGAAAAGTCGCCTTATTGAAAAACGACACAGAATTTCACTAAGTTTAAAATTAATATTTGCAAAATTTTTTGCGACTCGTCAAGACTTCGGTTATTCGTAGCGTTTACGTGTATCGATGTATCCAGGATCTTTCCAGAAAATAGATTAACTATCGAAACGACCCGAGTTTAATATAGTCAAACGTGACGCCTGCTATCCGACTAACAATAATTTTGCCGTACGTGTTAGGCAACCGTCGTTGACGCACTGGTCCATGCCGACACACGCAGCAATCCTTTCCCCCTCTTCATCCCCCCTCCGGACCCTCCCGTATACGTGCCTTCGTTCCCTCCCCCATCCTTTATCTCTCTCGCTCGCTCCCACACTCGCGCTCTCCTCTCTTTACCGCTTTATCTCCCACCTATCCCCCAGCTTCTATCCCTCCAACCCTTTGGCCTCGTGTTATACGGGGGCGCGCGTGCTGCCACTCTGCTGGACATTCGACAGAACACACGAAACTATAGCCACTCTAATCGCTCGAGAGAAGAAACCACCGATTTATGGATCGATGATCGAGTCCCTCTCGTTTAAATTTCTTATCAAACATTCGCGTGGTATTTTATACCGCGGGGTGAACCCGTGAATTCGTTAATCCGATTTCACGACGTTGATTCAGGAATACGACCCGGAGCCTCGGAACACCTCCGTGATACTGATCCTGGATCAAGTCTGCTGAGAGTTGCAGCGAAGCTCTTGGGTAGACAGTTACGATTGAGGGGGTCAGTGCTGGGGAGGCAAAAGGGATTAATCAGTACCGGAAACGAGGCGGTCTGATGGATCTGGCTAACGACTGATAACACGGTTAAATATCTGCGATAGGGCGATTCGTCTTGTTCACTGATCATTGATCCGTTGCATTCGTCACGAATTAATATAAGAATGTTATAAAAACGATGTCAAATTTGTGCAATTTAAGAACATGGATTTTTTCGGGAAAGAGCTTTTGTACACGACCTAAAAAAACAAAAACTAAAAAAAGAAAACGATCTTTGAGTCGAATGAGAAAAATAATCTGATACTGATAAAGTGATAGTTAATTTCGCTTTTAGCGTTTGTCGTAGGATATATAGACCAGAAAAAGTGGGCCTGAGATATCGGTATCGAAGTTTGAAAAATTTTTATAATGGAAGAATCATAATTATTTGAGGGTATCACTAATGATTAATTATTTTGGTTCTGGCTTCTGATTTTATTCATCATTCATTATCTTATGATTATTGTTATGGATTATTATTATTATATATGATTCATTCTCTTTTCACTCTATGCTTGTATAAAAATTTGACAATTCGTTAGATCCTGACGATAAAATAATCCTCCATGATCAAAATATTCCTTGCTCATGACTCATGAATCAATTGTGCAGTTATTGACGAATATGATATACGAGGATAGAGATTTCAATCTTTTTCGCGATTGTTGACTGATGTTCCTTTTGAATTTATAATGTTTCATTATTTCAATGATGTTTACGATCACAGATGAGCTCTGATAGCCGATCAAATAATCAGCTATGTAGATAATTCAGCAACAATGCATCATGAAATTTTTGCAAATTAAATTAATTACAGTGAATTCTATGACGTAATCGAAATATTTATCAGTAAATAAACTGTAACCGCATATAGAAGTGAATAAGCACTCTCATTGCGTATTTGCAATTAATTGATGAACAAGTACTGCACTACTGTAATTACGATATATCTCGCAAACGAGCTAATTTTTTTTAAACGTTGTACGTAACCTAAAAAACTGTCGCAATTTTTTATTCAATTTTTATTAATATTTTTTTATATCATCATCTACACTCTACAGCATCACGGGAATCATAATCCAATAACTGTCCTGACTGATGCCCAATTATTCCCACAAAATAATACGTTATACCGGGTTTATAGCGGCTAATAGCGATGATACGTTTATTCAAATCGCACGTAATCGAATCAACTATAGTCATTATTTATTTAGCTAGCAAATCGATATTCAAATTCATTCAATTATTACCCTTATTATCCGACATGGAAATTTCGACACTGCCTAAATTACGTCACTGTCTTATTGTTAAATTCGAACATTTTTCAACGCACTATTTTTTTCTTCATAAAAATCCCTAGTCACTTTGATTGAATTAAAAGTGTATGAACAACATTCTCATTTTTTCTGCCGCACTCCACGTGTCGTTGGTAAAAAAATATCCGACCCGTCAAGCTCCGCGAAGGTGCTCGTATACACGCGATTGGACAACAATACCGTGAAAGCCGGAACGACGACGGTGGCGAGTATCGCGCGCTGCTTGCTTACCCCCGTCGCCGTATCCGCCTTCCGGTTCTGGCCATCCTGGCTGCGGCGAACGCCCTCCCCCCCTACGTCGAAAATTCTACCAAACCTCCCCTCTTCCGAATATACGGCAAACGAGATATACACTCCCCACCACCAACACTATGGGCTCCTAGCGTAGGTGACTGACTGTAAGGGTTGCGCGGGGAGAGGAGGGGCTCGCGACCAAAGAGGGGCTAACATGTGTAACACGCAGCCTTGATTACACGGGGGCGTGTAAAAATTATTATTATACCCACGGTGTCGCTCGTGAACCCAAACGGCTACAAGAAAAGGAAGAGTTTAAACCTTGTCGGGGATTTTTTAAAACGAATCAAATCACTCGAGTGAATAAAGAAGGAATTTTTGAAACCTCTGTGAGAAGGGATGAAGACTAAAAACCTTTGTAGGCTCGAGTTCTTCGCGTGCAGGATTTTATCACTCGCTATACGTAAGCAGCTAGTGATCACAGCGTGCGAGTCGGGCAGTAGTAAAGTCTGCAGTGTGATCAGACCCAGCGAAGTGGTTGCAGCCTCGGTGGTCAGCGCGGCGTTGAGTGATTACGGCGAGTGTTGGTCAGACGCCCGACGCTCCTGTTTGGTTCGTTCGTTGGAGGGAATGGAATATATTTTGGCCTTTGGTGTTATTGTATCGTATTTGCGGAACGATGATGATTATATCCGATTAAGATTTCCGCGGTTATATTCACAGACGCGTACTTGCTGAACCGAGGGAAGATGCGGGTCTTACTTAACCGTAGATTGACGCTGGGATATCGGCTGGTGAGCCAAACTTGGCTAACCACAGACGTGGATAAAACAAGATGGTAAGATTGGAGCCTGGCCCGAGATGGGGGCGGCGCCGTGCCGCGGCCGACCCACCACGGGCGTCCTCTACTTGCCTTTATGTACCAGGTATCTCACGCGCAAACGTAAGATCTGCGATTAATTTATTCCCCACAATTTTATCAACATTTTATCTTCGACTATCATGCATTTCTTACGCCGCAAACTGTTCAAAATATCCAAAGTTTAGAAATTTTCGTTATTCTAATTCGTCTCAATTTCACTTATCGTTAGCGTCATAAAAATTCAGCCGTGATTGAAAATGCGAGTAAAGAATTTAGCAAGAAGAACAACAGAAAAACTCGCAACTAACCTTCTCCGCAAATCGGAAATTGAGACAAATTAGAAAAACAAAATATCCAAAGTTAAAGAATCTTTGTTTCTCCAATTTGTCTCAATTTCACGTATCGTTAGCGTGATAAAAATTCAGCCCTGATTGAAAATGCGGGTAAAGAATTGTTGTGATGTATAAAAAAAATGACCACTTGTCACTAGCTATTGTTATTACTATTATTTATATTTTTACTGACTCCTCCAAATAAATCGCAACGATTAAAATCAATAACTGAATGAATGAATGAAGATTTCCGCGTGCCAGTTAGGAAATGTCTTCAATCAGTGTTTTACACGGAAAAGCTTGCAACTAACATTTTCAGAACGGTTAGTAGTATGAGCTTGCGGTTTGAAAGGGTTGGCCCGGAGCTGGGTACGAGTGAGCGAGACGTGGGGATGCCGAAGCTGACGAGTTCGAGTGAGAGGAGAGAATTTCTATCAGCTAAAAGTAGACGCGTTGAGATTCGGCCATGAAGAGGGATCGAGTAACGAGGTGATTCGTGATATGGAGAGAGATGACACCAAGTCACTAGTTACATGGGTCAAACGAGGACAACCGTATGCAGAGTGCCTCAGAGAAGATAAAGCCAGAAAAGTCAGGTACTCGATGAAAGTTTTGTCGATAAAAATAAAAAGATGTGATAATTGATACTGCAGCGGACTCGCAGTTTAAAACGATTTGCTTTTGTCCAGCTATTACACTACAACTGGCGGAATTACTAGAGTTACATCAATGCCGGATATGATCTTTCGTAATACACGTGATGCTCAATCATGGACTCTGGTATTCCATCGTGTAATTCTGTTTATTTATTAGATTCAAAAAAAGTTGAGTATATGATGAAAGATCATCCAGAATCGAAGCGTTTAAATTGAAAATTTGACCAATTTGAAGAATTTAACAACATGATGTGTGCATAAACGATATTTGTCTCCATGACTAGCGACGTGTGCGGAGTAGGTTGAGAAACTTATTTTTGTATGAAGGCGAAGTAGACCCGGATTCTATTTTCAACCGACTCCAATCGGTACGTGACCAGCAATCCCCGATGTCGAGTGGGTTCCTGCTTTTCAGGAGTCAACCTGGTATTGCCATTCTACACTTGATTAAATTTTTCCTCGGTTCCATTCCGTCGCTTTAAAATACGGGTGGGTCGATTTCGGTTGTTTCATTACAACCGTATCGCATCGTACTCCAAAATTCAACCGTGTTTTACCTCACCACTTTTTATCAATCCCTGCAATAGCTGAAAGTAAAGCTAATCTGTAGGTTTCTACTTTGTGTGAATACAAAAATTCAAATACCATCTTCGGCTCTACTCATGAATAAAAATTGTGATCAAAAGTTTATTCACAGTTTTTATACGACCGGAACAATTCTTATCTCATTGCCCTTCTCGACTCGCGGAATCGGGAGGGGATGGAGAATCCCACGTGGTGGAAAAAAGGGGGTGCGATAGAACGAGAGGGGAAAGTTTTCGTTGAGAGCTTCGCTCAGAGATGGCGACACCCTTCCAGATTCAGCTTTTTCGTAGTTGAGCGAGGATTCTGAAGAACTGGACCTCAATTTCGCTACACGCATCCCTGCAAATCGGTATTATCAACCCCGATAATTGATCGATTATCATCATAATTGACTAGGTAGTGCTTTAGTCATAAAAATGATCCTATCACCGGATCCAGGATACATTTTCTCCTATCTCACTGCACCAGCGAGTGTTTTGATGCCTTCATCGCGTGAATAATTCCGACTTACTATCAGCGAGACAAGTGTAGATAGTGAATAATAAACGAGTCTTCCCGTCGAGTTCGAAGCATCCGTCGAAACAGGGATGGAAAATAATTACAATCAGGATGCTTCAGACCACAGATCCAAGCACCACATTCACATTCGACTCTATCGATCCGCAGTCTATCTGGACTCGAAAATGATCAAGCTACGACGGCTCGTGCAGTGCATCAAGTGTTATAAATATTTCACAGGCGTAAACTAGCCCTGAATTGATAACAAACGATCCGGCACGAATCGAGTCGCGGACACTGCATACTCGCAGACTATATTGTTTACGTAAACCCTGCACCGTTGAACGGAACGGGGTTCCGAATGCAAGGGTTAACACAGGGCTTGCGCGCTGATCGGTTCTGTTTTGCAAAGACTCACTCTCTCCCTCGGGTTTGACTAGGTAGAGTTTAGTTGGTTCAGAGGCAGTTCGTCAGCATCAGCCACTAGCCCCGACCCGCCCCGGCACCCTCTGACCATCACCGTCTCTTCGCACATGGACACAGAGACTGGAGTGTTTTGTTCGCGCGCGGCGAACGCGTAGCCATGACGACCGGCGGTTGTTTATTATTGCGTCGGTGGGTTGTCGGGGTGTCGGGGGAGGCAGAGGTTCGGTGCTGGATCGGGGTAGGGGTCGTGGCCAGCCCGCGACCACACGAGACCGAAAAACACGTTTGCTGGCTACCGCCACCCGGCGTAATGAGAGCTCGATAAAACCCCGTTACCATTTTTACCAGGGAGTTGATTTTTCGGTTTAGCACTCTTTTGTCACAGATTAAAACCCACCCTTCGCTTGCCGATCATTTTCACCACGATTTCTTTCCATTTACTATCGATCTTTTCTTCTCGTATACCCGTGGTTCCTCTTACACACGAAGAATTACCTACCAACACCGATTTTGAAGATCATGACAGAGGATTCTTCTGAAAATCCGAAGTCTGTGAACTATGTCAATAACGTCGTCCTAATTTCGACGAAGAACAAATAGGGGGCTGAAAAGATACTTGAATTTGATTAATGGTACATTTTAACAGCCTCCACGCTGTGGACACGCGTCCGTCTGCTTGGCCACCTGCCTTTGCGGAAGGTTACCAGGTCTGTGGCTAATTAGGGCGCTGATCCCACCGCCCAGATGGTATTCTCATCGAATTTATTCGTGTTAGAGAATTTAAAACACGAGCCAAGATATTTTTTTGTCTGGAGGAACAGGTGGAATCGGGGGTCGAGGGGGTAATTAACTCGTTCTACATCCCGGGGGATGATATTGATCCTCTTGAACGTGTTTCTATGGACATAATGAAGTCGACTATCCCCCCAGACTAATTTGGCACCAAGGATCGAAAATTCCTTGAAGAAGAGGCGCCCGGGTCAGCTCGAGACGATCTGGAAGTGTTATCGGTACCGGGGATCTGTCCAGTCAGCTAGGAACCCCCGCACATCGGGGTGAGAACAAAAAGGAAGAACATGGACCGTGAGTTATAAAGTACGTCTTGAAGTTTCTCCGAAGAGAGAGAGAGAGCGGGAATATTTTTGGTGACGTGGGGATAAGCGACGGCGAGTACTTTGTGACGTCATAAGATAGCGGAAAAAATCCGCATCGACCTTTTCTCGTTGTTTCAAGTTTAAAGGAGTCGATATATCGACGGTATCTTGCGCGGGGTCTTCGGGGTCATATAAAGGCATCCATTCTCACACGCAATTGAGTTTGATGGCGATTTAGTACGGGGATAAGGGATCGTCGAGCCAGGAGGGATGTTTTTTGAGATTACTGATTTATCGACGGAAAAAAGTTGTGCCACTGAACCGCCGAGGTTATAGCTCGCTGCTTGACTGACCGAGCCGTGCTCCAAACGCAATTTTCGTTTTTCAAAATCTGCCTTACCACCCTCGGTA
Organism: Euura lappo; assembly: GCA_018257835.1. NCBI lineage: Eukaryota > Metazoa > Arthropoda > Insecta > Hymenoptera > Tenthredinidae > Euura > Euura lappo. The sequence continues at coordinate 308,665 of JAEUYN010000570.1, forward strand.
CTGTGATCCGAGGCCCTTGAATTTCAAAAATCGATATCCAGACGTTCTCATTGCAATGTTTGTATCTCGGGTCGAATTCCTTGCGGCACTTCCGGCCATAGGATACTCAAATTCGCAGTGTTCTATATCCGACAAAGGATCGATGGGATACAAAGACAATTTCCGCCGAGAGAGGCCTGCGTTCTTTGAAACTGTTTGGCTCGATCCTTGCATAATAGGACCATCTCACGATGAGATCTTCTTATGCGAGATCCGCAGATAGCATTGCCAACCCAAATTCCATTGACATCGGGTGAACCGAGAGATTCCCAAGAACGAAGATCGCGGTGTATCGTAATTACAGTCTTGGGTTACGCATAACCGCGGTGCTCTTATCTCACAATAATAGAATCTTCATCTTCCAGGTGCAGCTCTTCCTTCCCAAAAATCGAAAAATTGGTTCAAATCTTCAGCCATCACTCCTGTGATACCTGAAAACAGTGCAAATCCAATAGAGTGATTATTCGCTCCAATCGAGTGATTTGTTCACTGAAGTCGCTTGGAGTGAAAAAGTCACTTGGAGCTGCGCTGTTTTCACTCCGACAGAGTTTATAGTTATTTGAAGCTTTCTAATCAGAGTGTGAAGCAGGTCTTGAAATATCCCTTCTTTAAATCCTTTTTTTTCCGTCTCGCTGTTCCTCGCAAAAATTGTTCAGCGTCCATTTTTTTAAACAGTGACATAATTTCTCTGAAATTAAAACGATGGTGAATTTTTATGAACGAGATTGTACAATATATGGAGAGTCTATGTTGATACTTGAATGACAGGGTTCTTATTTCGGGCATAATTAGAGCCTTGACCACACGCACCGTGCGTATCGTAAACGGTCAGATCCTGCCGCGCCTCCTACGCATCCGCTCACCTGCTCGCCGCTCGACGTTTGATAATTTACTTTTTCGGTTTGGGTAATTTACATTTACAACCGAGATCGGCTAATTGCCGGTTAACCGGTTGGCTGCCCGTGCGCCGAATCTACCGCGTCGCAACTGTTACCCGTGAGAATAAGAGTGACTCGTAAACTTGCGTTCTACCTCCCTCTCGTTAATTTATTCAACTCCCAGGGGTTCCAGCAATTATCGTTGGAACATTCGTAATGCATTTTCGAAAAAATGATCTTATTTTGCAAAGAGTTCTCTTCCGTCTCTCCTGTACATCCACCTGTCATACACCCTTGGTAAAAATTGTCGTCCACACTGGTGCCGAACGATTAATCTTCATTTGGACCGAATTTACATGGCCATAGGTGGCGTCGAGCATACATCACTGTCTCCAGAATCGCGGACATAATTGGTTAGCCCACGGTGCAGCGAGTCCCGTGTTAACAAGACAACGAGATTCCGCCCATTCCGCGACCCTTGTCGAGGGAGGAAAAAACAATTCGTTTCTTAATGGAACAATCTGCGCGGTCGAATTCGGTTAATCGTTACCGATAATCGAACGGTCAGACCGGATAGGAACCATTGGGAAAGGTTAATTTTTTCCCAAAATCATCGACTTTCCATAACGCTTCTGGCTCGGTGTCGCTGGTACACAAAGCTGACCATCCATCAGGCCGTGTTTGGAAGCGGTTTTGGGTACGCTGGATAAAATATGGCGGCGTCAGCGTCATCAGCGGCTGGCCAATATCGCGCTTGTATCAACTCGCTCTCTCCCTCTCAGCCTCTGTAAAGTGTCCTAAAATGTATTCGACGAGCCAACACCGAACCCATCGCCGGATGGATGGGGAGGATCACCTCGTACCGTGTCGCCGCTTCTACCAAGCGAGCGGGGACAAGCCAACCTTTGACTATGTCCTGAACCCACCAACTTCCGAAATTCACGGAGGAGAGTCCTACTCAAAATGTGGTAATCAGTGACAAACGGAGCGCACGCGGGTCCCTTGATAAGCCGATAGCGATGTTTCGCGTTAATTGTAACTAATGAGGAGCGCGAGAGGCGTGACGAGCGATCGACTTGCTGGTGTATCCGTGTACGATTGATCAGTGAGGGTACGTCTGGACCCGGGTAAAACAACATTACAGTCTGGTGCACGTGAGCGACGATAATGTTTGAGAAGTAAAATTGGGATCGTTGGGCTACAAACGCCAGTGTGGGATCGACCGAATAACAAGCAAAGTAAGAGTTATAAATAAACTCGAGTCTTTGAGTCGCCTCGAATCGGTCCAAAACTCTGAATACTGTACCAGCAAGGATTATCATCGACCTGAATAGTATTGTGCAGAGTTCAGTGGGTATAGTTTGATCAAGATCGCGGATCCCATATGAGCGCATATATTTACCGTAGGATTAACAAATTCTACAAATTCTAGTGTTTGAACTACAACGCCTTAGGGTTTTCTCGCGGAAAATGAAAGTAGACCTGTTTTTACCCTGTTTGTGCTTCTTTCAACCCTTATCAACTGTGTTGATAAAGAATTAGAGTAAATCTATTCGAATCTATCAAAGAGGATAGAACACGGTATTAATTGTAAGAAAGTGAAATGAATTGAAGGATATTGAAGTGTGGAGTGGCAGTGGAGAACAGGAACGAGGTGTTTCCGATTAAATATTGAACTCGATTGGAGCAGGTGAGGACATGGTGTCGGTCAGAAAGCTATCACGAACCGAATTTCGTACAAAATCACCCAGCGAATTAACGTCGCGGTACTTTTTCGAAAGACCATTGTCCGGTTAAGAATACCACCGCAACCACCCACGGAATGAAAAATTGAGTCCTCGGAATGTCCCCGGGTTTTGAACCGGAATGTACATAAAAATAAACACGAGACCACACACCGCGGATATGATATTCAAAATTGACGAAGAAAAAGTACCCCTTGACCAATTAACACGACCGGAACAAAAGAGGTCATCCCCAATGACACTCGCGGGTCGCAATCACGTCCCTAGACTCGAATAGCAGAATAGAGGATCCAGGTACGGTTGAGTAACAGTGAAAACGGCGGAGCCCGATACAAAATACAAAGCTTTAGTCGAATACGTATGGCGGAACAGGGGGCAAAGGTTGCGCAGAGAGTTATCACAGAGTATACTCGATATAGGTCTCTTTATCAATGTGCATTCACCTCGTGCAACGCACACGAGTATCTCTGTACCTCTCCACGTTCGTGTGCGTGGTGTCGGGGGTGGTTCACCAGAGAGTACCACCGCGGGTCGGTGAGGTCGCGGGGTATTTGTTGGCGCGAGTGGCTAGCCAGTCGGATTACCGAGGGGGTGGAATCGGGGTGACGGCCGGCGGGGTGGCGGGGTGGCGGCACAGTGCCACTCAACGAAAAATTTTCACCAGAGTTCCGCATCGCCGCGGGTACCCGTCGACCAGCGACCGACCACTACTGCAAAATTTACACGTATCCCCCAGCTCAAAGTTGAATGCCAAGGGTTAAAAGAGCATCGCTAATGCCCGGGCTGTGGGCTTTTGGTTATTTTGTGGATTTTTTCCGCACGAGTCCCGTGTACCAGCTGAATGCCGTATAGGTACTACATACCAGTGCCTGGATTTGCGCGCGTGTCACGCTGCTGGTTATACCCAATACCCGTATACAGAAGCTAAAATTCATCCGTGGAAATATATATTCTTCCGATCGAATGTGTTGCCTCCTTTTTTTTGTTTTTTTTTTTAAACTATGTGTAATCACTCGACTTGTGGCTGCGGATGCTTTCACATTTCGTGCACTATACATGTAGCTTATACTATACGTTCCGACCAATTCTCAAAGTACACCGACTAATCAACTACTAATCTCGCTCTGTTTTAAACGCTGTAAAAATTGATTGTGAATTGACTACACATTACCTACACGGAAATCTTGTAAAATTGCAAATTTAGTATAACAAAGTGAATAGCTGTGCATGTTCTCTGAAGTTATGGACACATTTTCAATATTACTATACATTGATAGCAACAGTACAAAATTGTGTAGTAAATTCATCGTACTTGTAAATTAATTTTACTAAAATGCGAAGGGATTTCATGACTCCTGCATGTGAATAAAACTTTCAATACATTGTTCGAAGTTCACATGAAACCTTTTTTACAGTGTCCAAGCCTCAGTAGTTGCACTTACTTAGTTTTCTTATGGTCTGACTATAATTATGACGATGAAATAGTTGAGAGGTCTAAGAGACAGGATACAATACGCAATAAATTTCATGGTAATCACAAATGTGGTATAAATCTGAGCCTCGATGGTGTTTTTTTTTTTTTTTAATTTCAAATTATTTCAGGATCGTCTAACATTCTAATTTGACTTGAGCTCGAGAAGATAGAAAGGAGGAGACCGCTTTTTACCGGTGGATTAATTACATTCGGTACGATCCAAGGCAAAACGGTATGGGCACGCACTCTAGCCTCTTTGGGGTCCGAGTTTTAATATATCCGTAATTAGTCACCATGGCAGATAGAACAATGCCCTCGCTCGTTAGTCAGGCTGTAGGTTCGTTGCAGTCACGATTGGTCATCCTGGCGTACTTCTCCAACACATATACTACACACGCACAAATGAGGATTTCCGTTTCAGAATTTCGAAATCTCCGCAGCAGAATATCGCAGAACACGAACCGATACCAACAACAACAAAAAATGGCAAAATTGCGAAATTGCGCCAAGAATGCGTCAGGAATAATCTACAAGCATGTTGACATCGCAAACTTCCCAACCAGTCGCGTTTCCACTCCGAAACCGTCGCTCTTTGACTTATGAGTTAACCGGTATGAAAAAATTCGCAAAAGCTCCAGGGAGGATAAAAAACTTTGGACAAAAAAAAATTGACAATGTTTCGAAATATTTTTCGGTCAGGTGCAGCGTCCATCGTCTTCGGAGAGGATGGGAGGGACGCGGCCCTTACCTAGGTCAACGTGACCCTAACCCATTGAAATAGACAGGGATGATAGCGGGCGGAATATCAAGCGGCGGTGCCATCGGTTCGGTAAAAGCATATAGGCTCATACGTCGGTTGTCCAACGGGCCGAGTGTGAATCTGGACGAGCTACGCGACGGACGGACAAACGGACGAATAGACGGACGGATGAACGAGCGAACGAGCGGATGGACGAGGAAAACGGAGCGGAGGATGGAACGACGCGGCTCGCCACTCCGCAAAATTTCAACCCCTATTCGGGGGGTAGTTTTTGCCACGTCCACTGGCAGATCAATGAGGTTGCTAACACGAGTACCTATACCTACAGCCCCGCACTCCCACACCCAGGTCCAACGCTGTACCCCAACCCTTCGAAACCCCCACCTTTCGCACTCTGACCTCGTATCCCGTGCCAAGCTTATACAGGGTGATTGCAACTTTTTCAAAGAACTCCGATTCATATAGTTTCTTCGTTTTTTTTTTTTATTTATTGTTTTTTATTTCAAAGAAATCTCCAACATTCGGTACAGCTGCGATTTTTTGAGAGGGATGTTTCGAAGAATGGCTGTATAGTTCGTCGCGATCGATAGACCGATAATTTCGTTTCGTTTAATGGCAATAATTCCGGTTAATTTCTCATTGCGGGTGAAAGTCGTGGGGTTGATCCGGCTCGAACAGTGAATTCCACGTTTCGTTTCGGTACGATTTTTTCCATGTCGCTTTTGATGGGTGAGGTTACCCTCCGGGGCATTTCGCGTCTAACCGCTCCTCGTTCCGTTTCGATATATGTTTTTTTCTGCTTTTTTTTTCATTTCTGCCATTATATTGGAAACAAGAAAAACTGTAATATCCATCAGCCGTGTACACGACCGCGGACTCTCATACTCGCTTTTGTTCATTTCGTTACGTTTCCAAAAATTTCATCAATTTCTTATCAGACGCTCTCTGACAGACGCCCCGGACTTGTGTGTGGAAGATCGAGATTTTTGGGTCTCAATTCAAGACGGCGGATAATTGGATGCATTGTGTTAAGCGATCCTTGCAATTATAAACGTAGACAGAAATGTGTTCGAAAAGCAATCAACACACGGGCAAACTGCGACTGCCTACGCGATATGAAATCAGCATCCAATTATCCGGCATTCGGGGTTCATCGAATCGTAAAACAATACGGCTGATTACCAATGCCTATAGAATGGCAGGATAGCTATTTCATTTCATACTGAATTAACTGTTGATACTCCTGCCGTTCAAATAAATATTGAACACTGGAGCATCTCTACCGTGAAAATTTTACGCTGATGAAAATTTCTTCGACAAACTTTCGGTAAAGTCGAGTGCAGATGCGGTTTTGGTACGGTTCAGATTTTTCTGTCACCGGTCGAAGAAAAAACTTGACAACATTCCGTCACATTAATTCACAGCTTTCTGGCCACGATTCGGTTAGCCTGGAATCAACCCCAGAATCACGAGTAAAAATCATAATCTGACAGCCGTTTCGAAACCGAAATGAACGCGCGCATAAAGCCTGGGAGTTCAAAGTCTCCGATCGTAAATCCGTCTGGGTATTGGGCAGTTCCGTCTCTGGCAATAGGGAAATGAAAATAGTGGAAACGCGCGGTAACATCTGTCGAGTATCACTCCCTCTGGAAGCAGTGTGCGCGTTAAATCAGGTGAACAGACTCTACAAAGCAGTGTTCAATTTTTGCTCAACGGTTAGCAACAATGGATTAAGTTACCCGTGTGGACAACGAGCCCGTAGCTTCCATCTCCGTCGGTCGGTTCTCTTGGCGAAATCGCTGCGATGCCAATGCTGCACATGCCTTTTTTTTTGCCCTTTTTTTCAGACCCGTGCCGCGCCTTACGCTCAGGTTGACGCATTTTTCTCGGTTCTGCTTAGGATTTGCCGGGGAATCCTCAAGTATTTGTTTGACTACTTGAGGACGGTAAGCAGCTCTCGCTATTGTGCTTCATCCCAATCCCCAAGATTCGTATATACGCCAATTTTCATTCACTGATACACGGATAGAGAAACAGAAACTGTTCTTGTTTCAAATTTTACACCATTATTTCGTTCTACAAAAAAATTCTACTTTCTTTGCCTCAATAATCAGAGAAATTTCCAGTTCGAGAAAAATAATAACTTTCTTCATTCAATTTTGATGAAATTATTCACGATTTTAAACCGTACGGCGATGACCAAGCGAGCTGTCGGGGTTCTAGTACCACGAGGCTTAGTAAGGGTCGCAGTAATTGTCAGGGCTAGTTGAATGTCGGTACGAGAGATGGCCCAGGTTGGCCAGATTTCAGTTTCGGACCTTCGGGGCTGTTCCTACCCCTTTGAAGCGTTTCTCTGTTGTATTTATCAGGCGTATACGTGCGTGTTCGAACGGAACGAGAACGAGGATATACACTACATTCGTTTGGCGAAGAGGTCCGATGCCTTTGTATAAAAGATTACCAAACAGAATAACAGACTCTTGTAAGGTTTGGCTAAAGTATCAGTTTCTGCCACTCGGAATCCGATTCTGTTGCATATAGTCCTAAGAAAACAGAGCTTACCGAAGATTTTGTGGACCGAACCCCTTCGGTCCTGTTCAACTGAGTTATCCCTGTATTATCCCGAAATCACAAACATTCTAGAATTCAGACGTATGCTTTTTCGTTTGACTGTTGGCTAAGACTTTAAACTGTTTTGAAAAACGCCTCGAGTTACTCCAAGACTCTTGAACCATTCAAAAACTCGTACAATCAAATGAATGCGGATTATAGTTTTCTCGAGATTTCAAAACACGAAGTCCGACTCCCCGATCCACGTCACGGAGCCTGAAAACCAGGGACTATAATCTGAAGAAAATTTTCTAGTCACTGGAGAAATGATGATCGAAATTAGGTGCAGGGAATCTACGCGGGCAATTCGGTTCCCCGAGTGCATCTGCTCTGTTTTTGCAAAAATTTCGTACCCCGAACACGACCCATACGATTAACACGTCAAAATTACAAAGTGTTCACTGAGCCATAGCAAGACCCATGGGAATCATTTTTTATTTCATTTTGTACTTTGTACCTTTTTTATATTCTCCTCTCGCTTTTTTTCGCTCGTCTGCAACCCCTCGGTCGGGGGACCCCCTCGGTTATGTTTGCACACACGACCGTTTATCTATGGGGTACCATAAAGTAAACTAAATTGGTACGGATTCGCGGGCTTGTTTTGGGCTCGGGTGTTACAAATTATGACACACGAGATGGTACGTGGAGTCTCTGTATCAGCCTCGAATCAGGGTAGATTAAAGTTTGTACTCGGCAATCAATAGTTTCAGGATCGAATGAATAATAGAACGGGCAAGTCCCAGGACTTGGCTGCTTTCTCGGTTACTTCTGGCACACCAGGGACATCAAATATGCAAGAGTCTTAGGGGTAGTTCCGATCTAGGGGTTAAAATGGAATTAACACCCCGCACCACCCGACTCTGAGAGCGCCCTTACGTACGTCGCGTGATCATCATTGGACCGGATCTATCCAGCCGTCCCGGCACTCTGCGCCTCTGTAATGTACAGAATACATGTAGGCATAACGCGATATACTTAACCGGCGTGTACGAGCCTTACACCCCGTCCCTGTAGAGCGTGAATTTTTTAGCGCGTGTGTTTTATGAACGGGAGCGATTTCGAGGATTCGATTAGGCCAAAATCTGACGAATAGCCGAGTGCGGCTATCGCTACGTATATAACTCAAGTGCGGAGAACCTCGTTCAGACTTCGGTCGGTCCTTATCTCCTCGAATCTCTCCCTTAAGGTCAATTATGCCCCTACGAATTCACGTGACTGGTAGGAAATACATCCGAGATGGGCAAGATGGCTACCGGAAATTGCTGGGTGACCTTACTTAGCCGAAGAGACGATGGAAGGGGGTCCGTCGTCTAGCCTCCGGACGACGGAGGCATTAATGAGGTAATAGTCCAGGCCCTATCTTGGTTTGATGAGCCGTTCCGAATTACATTGTCTTGCTGATGACTCGGTTATAAGGGGGTTCCGAAGGAGCACGGTCTGAGCCATATTCGTAGTAACGCCGTAATACAATTTGATCGTAAATTCGAGAGCTTTGGATCGTGGTGATGAGTTTCCGAGCGGCTCAAGGGATTGAAAAGCGTGAGGAACTAATTTCCTAAAAGAGTCCTGTTCCGTTAACAATCAGTTTCCTTCCGAGTGACTCCAAAGAATATTGTTTTTAATATTCACTAGTGCACCGAGACAAAGAGGCGCGGGTGCCCCGTACGTGACCCAAGAGAAACTCCCTGGTCTATCGCGCTGGGCTCTTTGCACGGCGCGAGTCCACGTCCGTATAAGGACGATGGCCCAGCTGTTGTACGGTTAAAAAGAGGCAAAATAGGAGACGCGCGCTCGCACATAGGTGAACACAGCGAGAGCATTGTGTGCGGTGAGCGAGCCGGAAGCTCCGCCATATTGCGTAGGCATTCCCCGCGTCGCTTTTGTTTCCGTTTCTTTTTTTTCTACGCTCTTCACTCGGCTACATCCACAGATCGTTTCGTACTCCACCGCGTCGCGCGCGTTCTTTTGTGATAAATCTCGCTTCGTCAACACCGAGGTGAGACCTGTTAGCGCTGATGAGTTCCCACTTCCTGTAATCCTGGTCGACGCACCGACCGCCAAGACGTACGCGCGACATTCAATGACGATATTCGGAAACGATCTTCCCTAGATTTTGGTTCCAAACGCCCATCGCAGAAGTGTGTCGACGCTAACGATGCCTCGAGGCCGATTCTGCTACAGGGTCACGCGACATTCGTGCGGCTAAAATGTTCAATTAAGATTTGTCACCCGGGGGTCGATTTTCCACACATGGGGCCAACGTCGCGTCGGGTGCGAAACCTGGCTGCTAACCTACGTGGACAGCCGCTGGGGGGTGGCCGTGCCCAACGCCTCTGACAATGCTAAGGGGCTGCAAGTATAATAATGCCTAGAGGCATCGATCATGCAGCCGCTACGCGAGAGCGCGTACAGTGGTGCTCGAAAGCGATTCTCGACTTCGTGAGACTGGACCGACAGTAGTGATTCGGCAATTGTAATTTCACGGGTACCGTTTTGATCGGACGAAACGCCAGAAATAGACTACGTAAAAGTCTACGAATCGCAACGAACGAAGCCAAACGATGAGAACACTCGTACGAGTCTCGGGGGTGGGCAGATTTTCGACGTATACTGTACGCGGGGAATATGCGAGAGGGTGCGTCGAGCACATGTGACGCCTGATTCATATACAGACTGCTACGAAATCAATTTGTAATCTTGACTCGGATTAAGGACGCGGGACGTGGTTATTGGGAAAACAGAACGAAAGGGATGAATCCACGGGTTCTAAGCACTGATCGTTCTTTTTTTTCTCCCTCTCTCCCAATGAGATCGGCGGAATTTACATTCTAAATATTCGCCGTGTCACACCTCTTGTCATGTTCGACGGTTTCGAGGGGTTACGCTCGTATATTAGAACCGTGTCGACCGGGTTTGGGGTTCGAACTTGTGGGGAGAGGGGAAAAGGGTGAAAAATATTAACGACGAACCACGTGTCGTTTCGTATAGGCGCGATAATAGAGCTGCGACCCTCAATTATGAAACATGTATCCACATCAGCCAGCGAAGTATCAAATTATTCACAGTCAAGGATGGAAGGAAAGAGTTTCTAATCTCGGAGTAGGAAAACTTTCCTCTTAGTCCGTCAAGGTCTCAAATTTCTCAGTGGTACTGGGTGCAGAAAAACCTTGCGCAATCCGTTTACGAAGTGAAAGATTGTGAGACACCGAGAAAAAAAAACAGGGTTAATCTTCGTTAATCCCCAAGAGTTGTGAAAACACCCCTTAGGGTATTTCTAAGTGCGCGAAAGTAGTCGAATTATGGGCACCACCCGGTTTTTCTGTCCTTGGGGTCGCGTGGTCGACCCGATTGGGAACTGGAAATTTGAGGATCTTATGCACTGCAGTAATAGTGAAATTTTGCAGACCGACCATCCCCCCGGCTATACCTACGCCTCTAGACAATTGAGAACTTTCTAGGAATACCCGGAGCCCCTAACACAGTTTCAAAACGAAAGGTGAACCCGGACGGATATTCGCAGGACTATTTTCTGGCCTACATTTTCCACTTCCTAGAATATATCTGACGTAATTACTGCTACCGAAAACGAACGGCGCTACCGTCAGGCGAATCAGACGAATCTAACGATCACGCGATATAAAAATTAACAAAGCTTTTCGCCTCGAACAACGAAACGAAAAAAAAAATGTGAGGATAAGCTGCAGCCGGTTTTGGGAATTTGACCATAAATTCTATTGACTATACGAACGCGACACGCTGACCTATAAAGGGCTGGGAGACGGACAGACTGGAAAGCGGTTGGGCGGTCGGTCGGCTGCTACCAGATCGCAATATCGATTTAAATTTATTGACTGTCCTGTGCCCACATACAATATCGACTTGGGGGTCGGGGCCTCCGCGTCGGGCAGGACTCTGTACTCCCTTTGCAATTGGAGCGCCAAAGGGTTGAATTATAGTGAATTGCCGCACGATTCTTCTACGGGGAAATCGCATTGGCGAAACCAGACCACTGGCATTCGAGGCGCAATAAATCACCGACACCAGTTAACGCTACCAAGTTTTCCCCGAGACAACGAACCAGCTCTGCAGTCGATCCGACAAGCTGTCCAAATATTTTGCCAACTCGGATTAATTATAATCGTCTAAGTATCGGATTATCATTCCCGTCTCTGCTTCCCGTGGCGAGGGAGAAAGAGATAGACATAAGATCGAAGATTATGAAAAAAGGTGAATAACAAGTTTCGAAAATATTTTATATTCGATATCCGAAAATAGCTGTTAGAGTAGCGCAGTAACCGATCGAGATTCCGAATTGCATTCGACGGTATACAAAACGCAGCTGTTTTCACGGTAGTAAAACTCCACACACGACACCCACGCGTGATACTCAAGGGTAAACCTTTATTCTGTATACACCAAGAATCTATCAAGATATACCTATACATGCGACGTAATCTGCGAATAAAAATGCGAAAAAAGCACGTGCATTCACCGCACCCACTCAGCTTCTGGGATCACTGGATTAAATCTCTGTACTTCCCCTATACGTACTGGCGAAAGAGTTGTGACGGGAGGAAAATACAACGCATAGAGAACGAATCTGAAATACCCTCCGTGGCGTGTCGAGTGCAATTGAAAAAAATCGCTGCAAATGATCAACCGTCAAAGTAGAGGGAAACAAAAGTTCATTCTACTCCTCTATCTTGGATCTGTCGACTGTAATTCTTACGTCAGCTCTTTTTTTAACACTTTTTTTAACTCATACAGCGAGACGTCATATAGTAGCAAATTCTGTGTTTGAGTAAATTTGACTAAAATCTTGTCTTTTATTCGATAAAATACACTACTGCTTCTGTTCAATAAATCATAATTTAATTGTCATTCAAATAGTGAAAGAAATGCTTGAGTTAATTTTCTGGAACACAAAATTTTTACTGTAAAAGCTCGCAGAAGGTCCTGAGACAACCTCAACGAGTAGATAGAAGCAAAAGTCTTGGAAAGCTACAATACAAAAAAGAAAAAAAAGTTTAGAAAAAAATACAATGCTTGTATCACAAGATTTGGAGACACTAACGTCATATCTTTGGCAAATCTCAAAATATTACAAAAATTTCTGCACATTTTACAGAAAAACGGACCCGTCAACTACTGGCACAAGATTTTGTGAAATCTGAAACTTCGATCCGCAAGATCTAGACTTTTACGTGTAATGCGAACAGTTTTACGCGCAGTATAATTCTAATCGAAGAAATGTAGAGAGACGTAGTCACGGCTCCATGCGTGCTTCGGTATAAGCACATCAGATATTTATGCACCTGGGTACCGGATGAGCTCGTATACCCACAACACGAGTATCGCGTAGTGAAAAGGTGTAAATACACACGTATAAACGATCTACACATCTTGGCATTCGCCTGGCGTATCACACAGACGTATAGTCGTCGATCTACGTGAACGTGTGAAGGCATATCAGAGCACAACACGTGCATCGGGGTTGGTATCTCGTTGACGGTGGTTTCCGTGTGGGTGTCGCGGTTCGGTGTTGGTGCGCGGGTGTCGAGGGTTTCGGAGTAAGGTAGGCTCGGGTGTAAGGAGCACCCGCGGCCGCGTCGTTCGTGTCGACGTCGCCCCTCGGAGGCGAGGAGCAGGCAGACGGCAGAGAGGCAAGCAACCCCTAAGCTTGGTTAGGGGCGAAGGCGGCGAGCCGCGGAGGCCACAACACGACCGCCGTCCTCATTGGTCGACGCGCGCGTCTGGGAGGGGCTCTGGAAAAATTGGAGGGGAGAAAAATCCCCTCTAAATAGCTGACGCCAAGCCGCGAAAAACTAGAATCTGCTGAACCGGCATCGAGAACGCGTCGGAGACGTCTGATAAGTCTTCGCCAAGAATCAGTGTTCAAAATTTTACTTTATTTTTTCTCATTTCATTCACTAAAATACACAGCTTCTTTTGTTTTCTCACACTTCGGTGACGATATTTAACACAGAGTGAAAGACACACACGCAAGTGACAGTGAAGTGCGCAAATTGGAGTATATAAAAAAAAAAAAACACTACCCTCGTAAGGAATAATCTTCGATTCGCCAAAATGCATTTGCCGGATGGACCCTTGGGGATGGAGAGCTTCGGCGCGATTCACGACACGTTGAGGGCTTGCCACGGCGACCTTGTGCAGACCGGAAGTCCAGCGATCCTCTGCAGCGCGCTGCCGACTCACTGGAGATCGAACAAATCTCTGCCGGTAGCTTTCAAGGTCGTGGCGTTGGACGACGTGAACGACGGCACCCTGGTGACCATCAGGGCAGGAAACGACGAAAACTGTTGCGGAGAGCTGAGAAATTGCACCGCAGTCATGAAGAACCAAGTGGCGAAGTTCAACGACCTCAGATTCGTCGGTCGCAGTGGAAGAGGTACGTACTCGCCAACCACGATTATTGTACTTGGTGGAGAGTTTTTTTTTTTTTTTTTCTCTTTACCGCAGGGGGGGAACCAGCTAAATTTTGCTAATCGAAAATCGTTTATTTATCATTTCAGGAAAGTCATTCTCCCTCACGATACAAATCAGTACCGTCCCGTTCCAAGTAGCGACGTACACGAAAGCGATAAAAGTGACCGTCGACGGACCCAGAGAGCCGAGGTCGAAGTCGAGTGAGTATCCGACTATGAGAATCGCATGATTTAATAAGCCGGTAGAATCGCGGCGGGACTGCGGGTTGAAAACCGCGCGGTGGTTGCGGCGGTGGTCACCGCGGTGTTTGGCACGGTTTCAACTTCGGTCGCGAGTTTCGAACGTCTTGTCCGCAGCCGCGGTTGTTTTCGTAAGGATCGTTCCTCGATTGGCCGAGAACCACTAATCCCGCGTGTTTATTGGTTGGATGTTCCCGGGTCCGGGGCTTCTGGTGAGTAAAAGAGCTAGACCCCCGCCGTCAAAGGAGCCGACACGGTTCGCGTCGCGTTTAAGACGACGAGTTGTTTGTTTATTCGGCCGCATATGGTTTATCCCCGCGGCATATGCCGACGCACATGCTCGCACTAGGTTCGAGGTGTAAACACCGCGCCTCTATAAATCCGATCCCGAAAACCGATCCCCGAGGCTCATTATTTTACCGTCGTTTATCGCGCTTCTCATTTCGGCCTCGGGTTCGCTTTCATACGATGTAAAAGAAGATGAACTTGTGGAGAAAAAACCGTATCACTTTGAAGATCCGAGATCCTCGGCGTCACATTCGGGATACAAATAGATCTAAAACCCTGTAATCGATAAAATACGCTCAATGTAAACACTCGATAAATTTTCAACTCACCAAATGCCCCTGCCAATTTACTAAACCGAAACTATTTTTAATCTATTCACAGATTATCAGTACGGACCTGGATTCCCTGGACTCGGACTCCTCAATCCGTGGCTCGACGCCGCTTACCTGGGTCACGCCTGGCACCTTCCTCATCCCGCTCTCGTCAAAGGTAGATATCAATACATGCATTCGAGAAATTAAAAAAAAAACCAAATCTCAACGAAGCCTTCAGCCTTCAGCCTTCGGGCTTCAACCCCGCGTCCGCCTTCGCATTGTCTCGATATATCGATCTGTGACGTCAGGGGATGATTCATTCCGTGGTACAGGGCTAGGGAGAGCCTGCAACCCTCTGGTTCCCACCCCCTAGCCGACGGAATAATAATGCAACTTGGACCCCGAAACGCTCGTCTTTGTGCCCATGGCTGTCAACGTTCGGAATGAAACGACCCCTTCGCCAGAAGAGAATCGTCTCATCCCCCAATTAATTTCTCAAAAATGATAACCAGAGACTAATTTTTCCCCTTTTCTCGCTGTCTTTCAGGGTCTCTACCTATGCCAACGCCGGACATGTTCCCACCGGCCTTCCCGCCCAGCATGATGCCCTCGGGGTATCCCTTCCCGGAGCCGATAAAGTACCCGGAGTACACTCTGTTACCGAAGACAAACGCGCCGTCGACGCCTCCGAGGAGCCCCAGCGACAGCGGAAGCGAGTCCGAAGAGGTCCGAAGTGCCTTCGTGCCGATCCGGCTCAACACCCTCAACCAGCCGCCGGTCGTTCCCGCGTCGGTTCCGGTCGTGCCGAAGAAGCCCACGGAGGGAGTGAGGAACGAACTGAAGGCGCCGAAGACGCTTATATCGCAGAGGTCGACGAAGAGCCCATCGCCGACCAAGATCTCTTCCCCGGCGCCGACGAAACCGGTGTGGAGGCCTTATTAATGGGGGATGATTATTTTTCGTTGAGATAATTTATCGAATATCAGAAGATGAACTTCAAGTGTCGAAGATTAGATTTGACCCGACGGGAATCGGCGGAATCGAGGAAACCCTGCGGTGTGATTCTATCACGATATTGAAAACGGAGGGTTTTTAAATATCGCCGAGAGTAATACCGTCGTAAAAATTCTTCAAGCTGTGCGAAGAAGGGCAGAGGTCTGGGGGCGGTCGGGACGACTCGTTCGAAAATTGTTGGGATTAACGGTGTGATGATAATTCCGGAATCCACCACCCCAGTTATTGCCTCGCCTCTCGCCTATCGTCGTTGTATATTAATTTGTACCTACCTGAACCCTACCCTCGATTACTGTAAATAATAACCCCGCAAAGGCAGTGTGCAAGGATATCGAATAACGCGAGATAGTTAAATGGTATATCGATCAACGCGTAGACGCGTGTAGTCGAAATCCCACGATAATACCTAAACCATCTTATATTATATCATCTGTACATATATAAAACTGTATAAAATTGGACAATAACGTAATAGAGAAAAAGAGAAAGAGAGAGAGAGAGAGAGAATAACTATTTATAAAAAAAACAAAAACAGATATTTAATGTAAATAGTAATTATAACATAGACGAAGAAAATTGAGAAGGAGAGATAAAAAGTTTAAATTAAAATATAAAACAAATTCTTTAAAACAAAACATGAAATTCTACTTCACTCAAAAACCCCTTAAAAAAAAAAAAAAAAAACTCCCAAAATTTCCTGAACGATTCGAAAAAATATCACCAACGGGTTTTCGCATCGGAGGGCTGCGCTCACCATTCGTCATACGACGGGCTGTGGGCTACACCGAGGCACGGGGGGATTTATATATATAAATTTTTTTTGTTGTTGTGATTTAAATCTGAATGGTTCGGCATGGTCCGTTTGAGGCTGGGTTCGTATGGGTTTCCCATAGACGAAGGGATCAGGCTCGTACGCTAGGGGGGTTCCGTGAGATCTATATTAGTATGGGACTGACTATGGCGAGGGTTCTCAAATGTGAAATGGTGTTTTACTGCCAAAGCCTACATTCGTGGCCCCCGTGTGCCACCTATATGTATACCGTTTTAATTCAAACTCGGCTTCGTACCGGAGCCTCGTGGGCGTGCGAACTTAAACAAACTTTTAAACGACGTTATATGTGGACCGACTGTAACTCAACTTGAGACATTTTTTATTACTAAAACTCTCACGGCCACACATGTCGCACACAAACGGCGAGTTATCGCTGTCAAGAACAAAACAAACGACCTCGGGTTCTCAATTACAATATTTGATCGTCTCATCGTCTCGTTGTATCATCACAGGATCAGATTCTTGATGGAGGAACAAAAGTTTCTCGACGATAAATTCGGGACCTTAGATCGAGGACCACTCAAATTATGAAAATGCTTCTTTTGCTTGAGGAAATTTTTCTTTCTGATTCGATATTTGGAGCGATCGTAGTCACTTTCGGGTGCAAATATTCGGCCATAACAATGCCGAGTTCTCGTGCGCTTTGATAGCTGCGAATTGCAGGGAATTTCAATCGAATTAATTCTTCAGTTTATCCGGTGTTAATTGCACAAAGCTTTGAGTAATAGGTGTCGGTGCGTGTAGCCTATGGTAGCTTGCCTACGGTTACACGTATGTCATGACACCTACTACACGTTTGTCCATTAACGCTAGCCAACTTGACCAGCCAATTTTGTCATTTTAATCAAAGGGCAATCCATCGCTCGCTCGTAAATTAAAACTTCGCATTACTCTAACAACGGTTATTGGTAATTGAGCATTGCTGTTCCGCATTTCGCATTATAATTACTTTCAGTATTTGAACCGGAACCAAAAGACTAAAAAATCATCATATTGATCTGAAATCAGCTGCATTCCTCTTGACAGACAACGAAAATAATAGAGGATTCGTGGAAACTAGAATCACGAGTGTGTAGAGAAATCGGAAAGGGAAAATCTGGAAAGCACTAGTCTGTGTACGTTCGTACTGTAGACTCGGTCGAGGGGTCCGTTCGACTGTGAACAACCCAGCTAACTAATGTTTGCTCAAAAAATCAGCCCATAACTTTGTTACAGTTATACCTACCCCGGGCTGTCGCGTAATATTTCAAACAATCGAATGATTTCGGTTGCAGTCAGTGGATATGTGAAGAAGAAAAATCATCTCTACCGAAGGATGCACCTGTGCCCTTCGGTAATTCGTACGATATAGATATTCGAGGGGTTAAATCTGAGGATTTGAACAATTCTACAGCACGTGGACGAGTATACGTAGGCGTACAGTGGTAGCTGGAGGGTCCTAGAGTTAGGCAATCAGCGTTGATGAGGGGTGAACGGGGTGGGACTGGTGCTCGGACAATTAGTAAGCGGCTCTGAACCAACCGAGAGGTGGAGGTGGAGGTGGAGGTGGATGTGGATGTGCGCGGCGGAACCAGCAGCGGGGTGGAGGATGAGGGGAGCGGGAGGAAGCGGCGGCCCTTCGACCCATACATTTGTGTGTCCGGATTACAAACATTATAGAGGCATTTCGTTGAAAGTGTCCTCGGTCCCGGAGTCGGCCGAACTTTTGATTGAGTCAGACGAAGAAGTCGTCCCGTCTCCTTTTCGTCAGTCTCCTCAGAGAGAGCCTACTCGGTTCGTTCTTCGGGCTCTTCGACCTCCGGCTCTTAGGTTCCGGGCGTAACCTCTTACCCGTGACGGTAATCGCTTGTCGTCTTCGTCGACTGTAGCAAAGACGAAATACATTTAAATAAATATACGCGACGAATCGATGAATGGTAACGAGGCTGAATGCGTCGCATTGGGATGCAAAGATGCTCGTTAAGTCTGTTCGGTTGGCTGGCGGACTGGTTGGTTAGCTGCTACGCGATGCTACCTCGCGAATCTTAAGGACCGGCTTCCAGAGACCAGGACCAACTGTTATTACGTTACGTTCCGCCTCTCTCTCTCTCTCTCACATGCAACCTGAAGAATTTCGGTACTGGCTTGTTATTACGGTTGAGGTTCCCCAGGAATTTCTATGAAACGTTTTTTGTATTATAAATTATTATTCATCTCGTTCTTCAAAGTAGCCACGAATAATTTAGCCATGCTCGCGTTCTTATCTCGTTACCCGAACTAGAGACACTTCAAGGTGAACTTTATTAGAGTGTATAAGCAAATTCTAGACGGAATATAGGTGTAATAAAAATGTATGGATCGCAAGGGGAGGGGGGAGTTTTTCAACTCTAGGAAATTCACCGTAAGCCCCAATTTTATCCTGTGCAATGCCGTAAAAGCTAATAAACCGCAAAAATCCTGTTCCACGTTTATAAAACCACACAGCTGTAGGTCCTGTGCAGTATACGCAGGTATAGGTCGAAGAGGAACGCTTTGCAGTAAGCAGATATGGTTATGGTGCGACGCGGTTCCCCGACCCTCCCCCTACCCCCCCGGTTTACGAGGACAATTTGATTTTAGGCATTGATTTTACGATAGGGTTTTGCATACCCGAAAGCCACTCTTGCCATTCTTCGACGGTTTTATTTGAGGTAAAAGTTGCGGTCGTTGCATGGAAAGTGAAATAAAATTTTGTCATTTACTGACCCCGAACGGGGACCGACTGTTTTAGACCCACGGTCGAACCCCGCGGTTCAGGTAAAGGACTGTTCCCAAAGTTTTCCCTGGGATTTGAACCACGCAAAACCGGATCGTCTGAACCAGGAACACGATGCCATGACCAGTTTTGATTATGCGGCGTCGTGGTTCCGATCTGCGGGCTCTTAGCGGTCGACCAACTTGACCGGTCCAGTTTGCCACCGAGAAGCCTTGCTGCTGCCGAGAACCCGTCACCCCGGGACCCCCGAATTAATCCACACCCCGCAGACCCCCATCTTGGGCTTCTATCTTCGAAAATGATTAGAAGATGTCGCTCCGAAACTTAGTCGAATCAGAAATCGGAATGGATAATAATTTGTTTTCGGAGTGACCATTTCTCTTTCTATTCAGTTCGATTGGCTAATAGCGGCCGAGCGATCTGACCGAGGGCAGGAGGAGAACTCATCACCCAAGAGGAAGTGGACAAGTCGGAATAATTTCCTTACACCATCATCGTCTGTCCCGGTTCACGGGGTGGGCAACGCTCAACGTCCAACGTTGAACCATCGGAATTCCCCCCTCAGCGATTGACCAATTTATCCAATCGATCGATCGGCTTTGAAACGAAGATGTGATTTCGCGGGCTGTGCAGGGAAAATGGAAACGAGGAATTGTAAACTACGGTTCTTGATTGGCCGACGTACCTCCATTTTTCATCTTCTTCTCTCCTTTTTTTCAACTTTTCCATTTTATTTACCGTGCTTCTACCGTTGATTGCTCCGACGCAGGTATTCAGCGAATTATCTGGGACTTTTAAAAACTTGGGTTACGGGTCGGAGTTTGAAAAAATCGAACCGTTTTAACTGTTTTTCGAATGAAAAAAGAACAAGGGGTGCAAAAAATCTTACCGGTTTTTGACCGAATGAAAAACGCAGCGGTCGCTGCACGGTTCGAGGTTTTCTGGTGCGCAAAAACCACAGATTTACGTGAAGATCGTACCGTTGAGGGGTGAGGGATGAATATTCAAAACCAAAATCAAGGAGTTTAGGGCAGGTCGTAAAGGCAAAAGGGATGTTGTTTTTCGGTCCTCGGCTGGTCGACCGAGGTTCGTAGGTACGAAATTAACCGGACAAACAGTCGAAACCTAATTGGCGAATAGTAAAACATTTTCCGAGAAACCTGTGAAGCCTGCGGTTGTTATAAAACCTATAAACCCAAGTTTAGTCCGCATTGAAACCTCGCCAACCTAGCCTCACGTTTCCCGGAAGACTTTTTCTCTCTCCTTCCAATTTCGGACTTTCACGCGGTTCCAATAGATTCGGGATATCGGGGACTTTAGGGCACGGATACCGTAAAACTCGAACGATCAAATAACGCTTCGCCCACATAATACAATCGCGAAATCGTGACATTAGAAACCCAAACAGCCTCACCTACTCGAACGAGAAAATTCGCTGCATCCCCCAATTTTCCGAGCAGCTACTACTTAGCTTTGTTCCCCTTTGATTTTTTTCAGAAAATATCTTTCATCGTGTATTTTAGCTACTAGCAAAGGGATGAAAAAAAATCGATATTACCTCGCACAATAGATGCTGCGAAAAATTATGGATAGCTAACCGATAGGTCTCTGGCACTCTGGGAGAATGTCTCATCCATTTAGGTCCGTCACACGTGACTGGGTGGGGTGAGTTTGATCTAAAGTCTCTGTGTACGTGAACAGAGGTTCTCATGTAGATACCCCGGAAGATTGCCGATTGCCTGCCCCCCGGCCAACGCGGCACCCTTCGTTACGTAAATACTCAGGCACAATCAACCAACCCCGTCCGTCACTCGCTCCTTCCAAAAACGACAACATCACAAACAGACAGATTTTATCCACAGCCAATACCTATATATAACGTTCGACAATTTCACAGAATAGTTTATCAAATTATTGCGAAAGCTCTGAAATACGTGTTTTACATTGTTTTAAGGGATGATTCCGGGTATTTCATAAATATATTAGAAAAGTATTCTCAATCTTTGATTGGCGTAGTGAAGATTGGAAGTCTTGAGATTTTTGAGTGGAGCCCAAATACCCCCAAGGAGAGGAAGAATAATGTAAGGGTGCAGATTGTTGTTTTATTTATTTATTTATTCACTCTCCGATGTACAGAAGTCACGGCCTATTGGCCCAATAAACGAAATGTGATACAGTTCTCATCGTATTATCGATTATTCGCACGTAGTATGGCAGTGAGTGCAGTGGCAGTGGGATGGGGATGGGGAGCTGGGGGGTTGAATCCAGCGGTCCATAGTCCCCCTTTGACGAAACTCCGGGGTGCACCCTTACTCTGTTTTACGCAGACACATATAAGCGTGTGTTACTGCTCCCCGGTTCTAGGTCTGGGGGTAACCACCCCGACCTCCACATCCTCCAGATTCTCTCGTCCCGCAAGGGGTACGCCGCGACAACCCCCTGGCTAACCCCCAACCAACCCCTCAAAATCAACCGCCCCTTCCCCTATGCTATTCTGTATGTGGTATTAGCATGGGGTGCCTCGGCCCAAAGAGTTTCGTACTCTGAGTCACGAACCATGCACAAATATTGTCCAATCTCGGCTCTGCCTGCAGCTGGATCTCGTTTCCCTGTCAACGCCTCGGGAAATTTATCCCCGACCGTCGGGGTCAAGTTTTTTTCAAAAATTGTTGGCTACTTCGAAAAATGATAACGAAAAAGTGGAAGAGTTTAAAAGTTTGTTTGGTTCTCGCCGCCTTTACAACAAGCCAAATATTGACCTAACAATCCTGACGTGACGTCCTTCTTCACCTCGTGACACAAAACGAAAATGGGGCATGGGGTGCAGAAGGGGGCTAAGCATTTAACAGGAGCAAACGTATCAAAAGGTTGAAGCCCACCCTTTGCTTTAGCCTGTGCCTACCAAAGTTTGAAACACAATCATGTCCATACCAGACCGTATATGAGGCCGCTTCTGTACGCGCGGGGACTGTAATATAATGTATGCGGCACGCATGTGTGCGACATGGAGTTCTTTGTCTGGGGGGCGGGCTAACACCATTATCTAATACTCTACGGTCTCCATATGCGGTGCCCCAGCTATAGCCCACCGAGGGGGCCCTCGCCGATGCAGTGGGAGGGCGAACAACTATTGTCCCCATTTCTCAGTCCAGAGTCTGCTTTCGACTACCGTGCGGATTCGAGTCGAAAGAATTAATGCCTCCGTGTCAAGTGAAATCTTGACTCTCAGACTCATGTCTACAGGTCAGGGTTCGGGAGGAAGAAAAGGGGAAAGAGATCCCATTTCGACGCAGTTTCGGGAAATTAGTGTGGAAATTATTACAGTCGTTGTAAGGCAATTAAGGGGAAATTAATCCTTCCTTTATGGTTTTGGCATTGAAAATGGAGGCACGGAAATAGCCGCTAAATTCTGCGAATGCACCCCTTCCGTTTTCAACTAAGAACAAAGGCTTGGCCACAGGTGAATGTCGGCAAGACCCGGGGATTGTCCTCCCTGGGTATCGATATACCGCAAAATTAATCCGGTTGAGTGTCCAAACATTTAGACAGGCGGATATCCCCGGCCCCTTTTTGACCCCCCGGTGATATTCGGCTCAGGTTTTCGCTCGGTCGAGTCGATCCCGATTGAGGGAAAAAGTTGATGAGTTTTTATCGTCGTTTATTGCACAAAATTGAGAGAAAAACTGGAACCGTTGGTTTTGAGTTTTGCCGTTGAACCGTAGTTATGAATATTTAGACAGATGAAAAGGGTTCGTTTTGTAATCCGATTGGGGGACAAACGTAGCCGAACTTGTGTCCCTCCCGGTCCTACGCAAGTTCGCGCTAATTAATGTACTCTGCATCAAACTTTTTTACCGTCTCTCCGGGTCGAAGAACTCGGCGAGATGTACAAAAAAGGATTGATAACGATCCTGTAATTTTGTCGGTCGAAAACATTTGGTACATTCATCGCATTCGAAAAGCTTGAAAATTTGGATCAGACTTCCTCCGACCTTCGGAAGTCCGTTTGCTGTATTATTTTCTCGTAAATGTACCAAAATACGTGGTAGCCGAAAGCCTAAGTGAGAGTGAACTTGAATGGGCTAAAAATAAGGCCCGTAACCAATCGCGGCTGGACCCCGTGACACGTTTCGTTGACCTAAATTTTACTCTTGCACCGGCACCAGCCGCCGAGTTTGCGGAGTTTTCAGACGTATAAATAAGAGGTTCGAAAGGTGGTCAAAGACCGGGTCGAATTGGGGTGAAATATTTTCCGCGTGTGGCGAATGCCTTACCTGGTCCAATTGAATCGTCACTTTTGTTGGCAGCCCAACCTGACCTGCGAGACCTTGCACACGGATATATTCCCTGTATTATATCTCTCTATGTGTTATGCTATACGTTTGGCACCCATAGAATCGAAGAGGGTGCAGAACTACGATCCGCCTGTCAACGACTGGGACGCTGCTAAGTGCCGGAGAAACAAGATGTCTTCATTCCCTCAGGGACGACAGAGGCTCGAATCGGTTTCTTTGGGGTGAAAAACTGGGGATTAGAAATTCGAAAGTTATACGGGGAAAGGGGCTCCAGCCATTCAACGATGGGACACAACGTTCTGCATTCATTATCGTCAAAGGGTTGACCTTGGAGCAGTTGCAACAGTAGTGAAAATACGTCTTTTCGTCACTCAGACACTGCCAAGAAAAATTCCACACCGATTATATTATCATCAAACTATTCTCTAGGGTCATCTAAGGAACGGTTGCTTTGTCAGTGTGATCTTTAATTCTTTTCGAGTGACCTTAAAATGTAGAAAAAAAAAGTAAAAACGGCCAAAAGTCATCCTTCATAGTTGAGAATGGTTTTCACTCTATTTTAGGAACAAATTTTTTCTTGTCTATTACACACGAAGTAAAATCTACAGGTTAACCAATTCCAGTTTCTCTGGTCTCAAAGTGTTCAGTAAAGAGGCTTTTTCAGGATTAACAGAGTACTTTTTGATCCGATCGAAATTTCACTAGATATTCACCATTTTATTTGAAAAAAATAACCGTTTATCTGTTTTCATAAATTACTTTTCGTGAAAAATCGAGTGACAATGATTCTTTCAGAAAGTTATGTGTTCATCTTGGAAAGACCTCTTCACTGATAAGTTTGAGACCAGAAAATCTACACACATTTTTTTCTGAAATCGTGTGAAAACAATACGAAAGTCTGAAAAATGACTTTTCGCAGTTTTTACATTTCTTTAAGGGGAATAAATCAGATTGATCAAGTTACTTGAAGTATTTCGAGAGTGGATAGGATAGAGGAGCATAAATATGTGACCGTTTGAGTGCCCGAAATATAGCCCGGTTGCAATTTGGTGTTTGGAGGATCTAAATCCAGTGGCGTTTTTCACACATTTTACGAGGCAGTGGCCAAAATTTCTTCCAAAGTGGGGTTTTCGGGTTTTAGGTCAGTGGGTCTACTACCCTTATCTGGAAGGTGTAGGTACGCGTGGTAAAGGAAAGTTGAAAATTTATGCCCGAGTATCTATTATTCGACGAGGTAATTTTACGATTTTATATCAGGCCTTATAAAACTCGGTTATACCGAGCCACCGCTTTCCCGTCCATAAAGGAGAAACTAGTAGAAATTGAAGAAGAACATTTTTCCAAAACTTTACGACTATGGAACCTAAGGAGAAATTTATGGGCCAGTCGTACGCCGGCGATGCAGTTGCACCGAACGAAAGCCGGGCAGTAGGTCTCTTGTAAACTTTATTGGCTTGACTGCCTCTATAACTGGCTTTATTTTCGTTTTCACTAAATTCTATGGCGCGTGGCTCCGTGCTCCTGGACTAGGGTGGGGGATGGGTCCAAACTCTTCAAACCCTCTCAATTATTTACACTAAAATATCGTAACCGAGCCTCAAACTATACGCGTGCTGACGGACGACGGATTTGTGGAAGGGACCTCGCCCAAAACCCAGAATGCATAAATTTCGGTCACGACTACCTACTACCTTAAACAATATTCGCAAGACGATGAAATTAGGGCCCTAAATCGGTAGCTAGAAGTGAAAAAATGTCTCGAATCTTCTTGATCTGTCGCATAGTCTTCCAATACACGATAATCGGCCGGAGGTCGACTGGTCGAGAATGAATTGATATCTGTTCGGACGAGTCGAGACGTTGTCAAACAAACCAAAGAGGACCATGAAGCGTTGCAAATGTGGGGTGGTAGGTATGTGTTGCAAATTTTGTCAACAATTTTAAAAGGTCATAAAAGGGAAAGCAGGAACATTTATGACGAGAAGAAGAAGAGAACTGCACCAAGTTCACTTCTGGCGTCATACTACACTGTCCCAGCCTTTCTATGGTATAACTTTACGACATTGCGGAGTTATGGTGTTTGGCAGCACGCCCAAGCGTGCCGGACGTTTCCTCAAATCGCTTCCCTCACCTCGATATTCTCTAATTCCGCTTCAAGCTTTCTAAACCGATCTTAAAACGGACGCAACCTGGATGGGAAAAAAAAGTCAGATCGTCCACTTTTTCCCAGGCTTCCGCCGTGTAATTGAGACATCTTAGCAGTCAGCGTCGTCCACTGTGAAGCGATCGCCCCCATTACTCTATTACACAATCGCGAACGGGGGCCAGAATCTGACAATGTCTTCTTTAAAGCAAAATCTCCGAACGTCTTGAATATCCTTTACAGGGGTCAAACCTCCGCTCGTCCCGGGTACCCGGAGAGCAACAGCGGCAGGTCCTCCACAGCCTCCTCCGGGACGTCTTTCATCGCGGGCAAGTGTGAACTGCCGAATCCCACGGGAGGTGTAACCTGCAGAGATGGGGATGGAGCCCGCGGCTTCCGTATCTGAAAAGACACAGCGGGGCGCGAGCGCTTCATGCGTTCATTCACCTGTGACGATATCCAGACTCAGCTAACCTCTGAATGGAACCTTGCGGCGATTATCTAAAAAAACTAGATACGCCGTATTCTCGGGGGCTAATCCGTCGCATGGATTCAATTTCCGTTTCCTTTTTAGCGGATAGATGCGAGGGACGGAGGGAGAGTGTAATGAGTGGGATAAGCCCCAAATCAGTTATAAAAACGTGTATGTATATACGTTGTATATACACTGAGAGTTTTTTTTCCTCAGATTTTCCCAGCCTCAGCTATGAATGAACCGAGGGGGCCTACAAACCGCGTTTGTGAATGGATTCTGGCCAAAGGCATCTCGGTCGCATAGCAGTAGTATTTGGTGACTTGACATAAATCACTTGGAAAGCAGTAGCGTATACAGACGGCAAACAGTGGCTGACCCGCCTTCCCGCCGTCCGCCCTCGCTGGACCTATGCAGCATCCCGAGAAAACTACAATGTAAACTGCCACGCCACACACCCGAGTCATAGGGAAATATTGTGCCAAGTGCGAGGAGGGGGAAGAAATATGTGTAATATTGGACAGACAGATAAATACGAAATACATTTCGACTCGGGTTTGGGTCCGCTTGTTCTCGCCCGTGCACAATGACGAAAAAAACGTCAGCTGTAAATAGGAAACTAAACAAATGAAATAGAATGAACCGGGGAAAAAAAGAATACTCGGGATACACGTGGACATTAACGAACGAGAAATAAATTGATTTTCGACAATGGAGAAATTCGGACGAACCCCGATGACTGTTTGCACAATCTATAGAACGCCTTCGGCTATGTCAACCTGTAGAACCAAACTATTTTTTCAAATTTTTTTTTCTATGGATTTTTAACACGACGAAAATACTGTAAAGTAATTATTTTCAAAAATGTCACAACGTATTCGATTCTCTGAAACTTTTTACACTAGAATTTTGCAATTATGGTTCATATCCTGTTTTTTTTATCTTTCCTTGTTCCATGAAGATTGAAGCTCGAAGCTTCTGTACAACGGGTTTAATGTAAGACAGCGAAAACACAGAGAAATCGGATTGCCTTAAACTGCAAAAGGAATGCCCTAATTATTTCAATACTTACTCTGACAGATGCACTTATATGGATAAGATTGAAAAAATGAAAAAATTCAGGATCGAGGTTAATTATAGTATATATATCTATCTGTCGAATGTCGAATTAACGTTTCTTACGCAGAGGCTTAAATACACTCGGGTAGATTATACTCGAGGTAAAATATTATGTGGATTGTGGTTCAATGAAGTGTGTGGAATTATAAGCAGACGAATAATCGTTGAATCAGTCTTAATTCAGACGAATGATTTTATGGGCTTTCCGGGAACCCCGTCTGCCCACGGATATCTGTGTTTCGGTCAGTGTAGGGAGGATCGTAAAAATTGGAATCCTGACCAGAGATGACCACTGTATCGTGAGTGAGACGTACTCCCGGCTTTTGATTTGAAAAAATGTTGAATCAACGACGATATAGTGCATTCAGAAAACTCCGTCATGGGAAAGGAAATCCCATGAAAGGAGGAAGAGAAGTTTCTTCATCCAGCGAGGGTATTGAGTACCGAAATCTATTTTCGTAGACTGCCACCAAGTTCCAAAATATTGTAAGGCGCGGGGCGGAGTCGGCCGCCTCTGAAGAAGACTTTCTATGAGTTTAGAAAATCCTGAACAAATTACTCCGAGATTTTATTCAATGGTCTCTGACTACGGAGGCTGGCTACTGTCCATTGTGAGATAAATTATTACCAACTATGAATGCAACACGAAATACTCGAACCGTCCACCCATGCCCAAACCAATCCTAAGTAGTAAGTTCGTGTCTTAATTTGTAAATACACGTCTTTCGACGCGATACTCCACTGAAACATACGCTTCAATCTCATCCCGAGGTCCAGGGTTGGGCGGAAAATGAGCAATTTCACTTTTCCCGTGGTGTCTCTCGATCCTCGCGCCTTTTGCAAAACGCTGTGCGAAACGTGCACAGATCCTTCAGTTTTCACGGAAGGAGAGAGAATGCCGTCTGCGTGGGTGCAACAGCCGCCCTTTCTTGGCGGCATTATCATTTATTTTAATTTCGTCTTCACGGTTATTTTAGTTTTCAACTTTGCCCACCAGAATGCCACACCCGGGCCACAATCCCGGCTATTTTAGTTTTTAGTATTTTTAGG
This sequence comes from Euura lappo, assembly GCA_018257835.1. Lineage (NCBI taxonomy): Eukaryota > Metazoa > Arthropoda > Insecta > Hymenoptera > Tenthredinidae > Euura > Euura lappo. Next base: position 337,118 of record JAEUYN010000570.1, read on the forward strand.
AGGGTGCGACGTGCAACGGTATAGTAACGAAGCGACAACCGCATTAGCGACAATCGTCACGTAATGCATCAACGAATACGAGAGGGGGAGACTTTTTTTTCAATGCGATAATTACGGGCTCGACGTTGTATCCACTCGCTTTTTAAAACCCCAAAACAAGTGGCGAGTACAAATCCAGGATAAAAAGGTGACCAATTGGAAGAATATTCACATGATAACTTCCGCTCTAATTTGCTTCTCACAATTAGCGGTCTGGAAACTCGACTCTTGGGTTACCCTCGTGGAGTTGTGGCCCGGCACAAGCCACACGCCGACTCCGCAACGCGGTCACAGTGGTCCTTGGAAGCTGTCCCAGCCTCCCCAGGAGTCATCCTTTGTCTCCGTCTTGCGCTTCTGGCCCCAGAAAATGAAGAAGAAGAAGCCGAAGTATTCCTCTTCCTCGAGACAGGGATGACAAATGCTGGCTCATTATGGGTGCCAACCCCCCGCGGGTCGACCTCGAACTCGCGGGGGGCCCGTTAACATCGGATGGAATCTGCAGGAGCGACCAGGCTGGTTCAGTTCCGGTAAACACTCAAAAAGCAGAGGCCTTCTTTGTTTGAAAAAAGGAATTTCAGAAGCAGTCGATCATCGGTTGCTAATATTGAAAAGTCCTGCGCTTGCAGTTTATCACCTCTCGTATCATTTCGAAGAAACTACGTCGTCGATGATGGAAAACTCAGCTTCCTGTTGTTTCGTGAGAATGCTAAAGACGCAATTTTTGTCTTTGTGAAAAATTCTGTAGATTCTAACGTCGACCACGAATCGCTGATGGCGATCTAGAGACGGGGTAGGTTCTGTCGGCGCCGGGAAGACGAGAAGATTAACATATAACCGAAGGGTCAGAATGACCCAGAGGATCACCGAAGACGTCTGGACCATCGCTCATCCCGGTCGAAAGTCTGTTCTCCTTCACCATCCGCGAGAGGTTTCCTTCCAGGTTCTCGGAGGTGGCCCGTAGAGGTTGGATTTTGCGGGTGTTTATGAAGCCAACAGTACGCCCATCGTCTGCCCTCCGGACTCCCAAAAACCCTGACTAAAATCTCATCCACGGTTTCACAGACCGTATCTCTGAGTGTTTTAATTTTTCCCAGACATCGAAACGTTTCAGGTATGGAAATGATTCGCTTCTTACACCGAATCGAGGAACTTGGCGATCGAGTTCGGGGCTAAAAAGGGTAAAACTTTGGATCTCTTGCCTGTTGCGAAGGGTGGCTGCGTCCCTGTGGAAACCACCTGCCTAAAAGGCCGTAATAAGGGGCATCGAGACTGTCAGAAAAAGCCCCCTGCGTAGAGAGCAGCCCGGGCCCCATATATCTGCGCGTAATTCTGTTCCTTGGTACTCGGTATTTCGGGTCTTCATCTGTCTCCGTCTTTCCCTCATTGTAGTACCAGGGGTTTCGGGTATTGGGAGGGATGCAGGGCGCGCGACCGTTCAAGTTTCGCTTATTTCGTTCAGAGGCCGATTCGTTCCGGCAGTAATGCGTTTATAGCCGCCGCGTTCCGCACCCCGAATCGCCGGACCGTCGGCCCCGAAGCCTCGGACACGCTTCATTTTAGAAAATTCACCCGCTCTTTTCATCCTGAGCGAAGCTAAAGACTCTCTTTTGTCCCCCAGGACCTTATCCTCAATTTTCTAACCTGGGCATCGGCCCAGACCAAACACCCTGTTACGAAAGATGAGGTCACTTGTTGACGAAGATCTCAGGTTTTGTTTGAGAACACGTGGCCACAGCCACCGCCGAACCAGCAGCAGGCCACGGCGTCGTAGCATCCCCTGGGAAATTTACGGCTTGTCGCAAAGCTGACGCGAGATTATCGCTAATTAAAAATTAAATAAACCCTGACACGAATGAGAACGCGAACTCGGGATTGAATAGAGGCAATTCTGAATTCCCTATTTCCGATCTATAAGATTTCCGGAGTCCCAAAGCGGGGGGCGAGTCGAGACCATGGCGTATAACCACGGATTGCCGGAGTTCTTTATGGGCAATCTATGGTGATGGAGATGATAGGCAACGAGATATACATAAAGTTGATTCTGCCTCGGCGAGAAAACCTTATACTCCCACCGCGTGAAGGGTGCCGGCACTGGATCTGCCTCGATTCCCCAATAGTTTAACTTACGACCGGATTTACTGCGCGAGATAGGCGGCCACCCGCGCCTGCCTTACTTACTTCTACTTCGGGCTGATAGAACCACGATCCCAGACGCCAGGATCTTCTTCGAGTCCTCGCGACTCTACGCGCGTCCCAGCGGTCCTCAAATTCTAACACATTCTTTACCAAACGATCATTCACCAACGGTAATCAATCAGCCTGCAAACTTTTCACTGTCATTAATGACATCCAAAAATTAGGCAATCGAAGAATCTCCGAGTCCGCCGTCATTGCATATCGTGATTAATGTTGATCAATTTTGGGATCAGCGGAAGTAAGTTCTGTGATTCTATTCTCTGTATCGATTCGAGATATCGAGAAAGAGAGGGAAGAACCCCTGTTACAGCGACACCGTGATCGCGGAGGGTTGGTCTCATCTTGCTTCCACAAAGCGTTGCCGCATCAGATAGCATTTGTTTTAAATATATGGAGCAGCGAGGGTGGAGAGGACACAATACGGTTCAGGTGGTGGAAGGAGGGCCCCTTACGGCGGAAAGGATACAACTCGTTCTACCAAAATCTCGGTATCCCAGTTTCCGAGCTTTCGAGCTTTCGGTATAGCCACTTCTATACCCAGGAGCCAATACTCGGTATCATCCCGATCCTCCACCCGCCACACCCAAAGCCTCACTGCGGCCAGATATCGGCTTCCCAGAAACCGAATCGAGTGGGTATACCTGCCAAGCGGGTGTTTGCGGATACGTGTCGCTTTGCGAACGCGAATCCCACCGCCGTTTCGGAGGCATTGAGACCGGTTCGCTTCGTAGAAACTGTGCAAGTTTTTTTCCGTTCTGCTTCTAGTTTATTTTTCGAGGACTGAAGTAGTGAAATAGAAAAAGTGCGATAAGTTTGAACCATGGGAGGACGATGTGACTGGAAATTTGTCAGGAACGTTTGTTCTCGTCTCTCCGTCCTTCTGAACGAAAACATTTCTCTTGTATGCTGAAAAAGTCGGGGACTCGAGAACTCGGCGTTGCTACTTATGGAGCATAATGGGCCGGACAAAGGTCCCATTTTACGTTCAGATCCGGCACCCTCCCGCGCAGTCCGGGGGGCTTCCGGCCCCATAAACACATTATGGACCCCACGAGCCAGGCCCCTGGGCCAATGAGAAAACTGCGTTGGACGAAACCGCCAATGAGGGACCGGCTCTGGCGGAAAGGAGACCGCTGTCTACGTATATCGCTAATAAATACACAGATCGGTCCGTTCTCTTCGACGAAAGAAAATATTTCGGATAATAAAACGATAAATCGCAAAGGGAAAATCGCAATAAATATGTATGACGCATTTGCTAACGTCAAGGATGGATGTGCACCTCTTGAAAATGACATTTTCCCCCATCGTTCTGAGTGGACAAAAATTTCAGCCCCTCGAATATTTCTTGGCACTTGTTTAAATTCTGATTATCAACTGATCCCCTCCCCTCTCCTTTGGGATCAGTCAGAAAAAATGGCACTCGGTGACATGAATTAGCCTAATTATGCTCCCTTTTTAATCATACGTCATCAACGTCAGTCTTATACTTATGGTGTTAAAATCAGCTGAGGGTCGATGAAAATTATCAGCAATAAACTCCCTGGCGAAGAGAAAAGGGAGTTGATAGGAAATAAAAGTGGAAGAGCGGCTCGCCGCGCCACTTAATACTTCCCTGTTTCCTTTTCTGTCCTCGTCTCTGCTATCGCCCTTGTCATTATCTGAGAGTCTCGCTTCCCCTTGAAGGACGGTAGTTTTTCTGGACAATGTCCGGTGTGTAGGCTCGCTTGTCCCTTTTGACAAACGAGAACGGGACACCAGGCTCATACCGAGGCTCGAATTTCACAGGGAATTAACATCGACCCGAACTCGACTTCGCGAAATTTTCAGCATCTCGAACCCCCTGCTCTGCTTGTTCTCGACGGATATCGTCCCGCTCGGTGTAATGATAATTGCGATGAGAGACTCGCAGTTAAATCTTATACCGACGAAACTTAAGACTAGCAGAAATTAGCAGTAACGCATCACACCGTGTGCTTGGTATAATTTATAATTAGAAGGCTCGTATTCTCGGCGAAGCTTAATCATCGTGCCTACTTCATGAATTGAAATCTACGTAGAGAAAAAGATTGAACGGTAAAACTACGACATCTTATACTGAAAATGATTATTTTAATTTTTTTTTTTTTTTCTTTGAACTTTGATCTTGTGAAGAAGAATTTCAAGGTTTGCAATACTCAGAGCTCCAGAAAACAGCTAAGGGACGAGAATGACTGATATTGATTGAAGTGGTAGATTTCTCCTCGGATTTTTGATCATCATAATGCAGGCATTTTGACTTTACTTTATTTTGAAAAAATAATTCTTAATAAAGCGTCAAAATTGTGAGCGATCAACTCTATGCAAATTTTTGTGAAAACGGTGATCATGATTTCTCTGTAACCAATTTTTCGTGTAAATAAAAGATAGTAAATTTACAAAACTCTCACTTTACAATGGAATACCAAATTCACAAAACTAAGGTACATGGAATTAGAATTCATGCCCAACTATGTATATGACTGAATTTGTAATTGAATATGAATTTTGATACAATTATGACGTGACCGCACATTTTTTGACCGATGATTAAAATGTCTTTGTATCAGCAGATGACTTTGTATTTGCAATTTCCCTCATAATATGTGAGATTACTACCAAATATTAGATCATTCGAACAATTTTTGATAGAGGTATGAGGTTTTTCACGATATTAGTGATCATGATGGCGAATCTTTGTGCTGAAGACAAGAATGATTAAAGGCAGCTCCTCCGGCACGTTTGCTGTGTAAAATTTTCAAGGGTTTCCGAATCTGAAGTCCAAATTTTATCTGAAAAATTAAGTATTACGCGAGAATCAATAGTTTTTTTTTGCTATTTTATAATTTCGTATATTATTTCGTGTAGTAACCCTTAGATATATTTTTATAGAACTCTGAGTTGAAAACCCCTTCAACAATAGGCTTTTTGTATTAAAAAAAAAAAATAACATCCACGTAGCCGACTCGAAGCTGTATTTCCATTTTCAACCATTGGGCAAATTCCATCGAGTCGTCGTCGAGGTCCAGAGGTCAGTGGAGGGTCTGGAGTCCGAGGAGACCGGGATTGTTAAGATTACGTTCGGTTGAATCGGTCAGTTAGCCCGAGGCACCCACGGGAATAGCAATGCGAGAGCTCTTTAGCACACAGGTCCCATGGAGTTTCGGTGAGTCTGGTTAGACTCGGCCTCTACCAGCCTCACACATACTGGAAATGTGGCAAATAGATCGCATAGCATTTCCACCTTGTTGGCATGTGTCAACGCATACCTACCTCGTCGACGGATTCGAACCCGTCGCGCTACACCCGATTTTCGGATTTATTTTCAAAAATTGACGTCACAGAGAATAAAAGTCCTGGGTCAGTGACATAATTTAGAAGCCACCCCTTTTGGGGTGTCTGGTGTCAGTCGTCAGTCGAGTCGTAATTTAGACCAAATTTGTGAAATATTCATGGAATATTGTTGATATACGATAAAGAAAACCGCTTTTACAACGTTCCAAGAGACGCACACGCCACACAGTAGTGGACCTTAATAAATATTCCGAGTAGTAAAATTACGGCAAAACTCTACAATAGCGTAATACTGGGCAAGGGTTGAAAACAATTCATTGAACCAGCGGCGAAAGGATTCCGGGGCATAGAAGTAGTGCAATAAAGAGTCATTTTGCTAAATCTAATTGTACCACCTTCGAAGAAAGTGTGAATGTGCAGCTAACAACCCGGAACAACCCATTCGAAAATTGGTTCGGGACCCGACCTGGCGGGCCGACCCCAGGCCAACCCTTGCCTACACGAATATAGTGCAAATTTAACCTCGGGACTGTCAGTCAATCGTAAATCATGTTGGTAACCATCAAACTAATTGTAAGAGTTGCGTGCCAAAGATTAGAAACTTACCCCCGCTCGCTGAGGAAGCTAAACGGGTTACGCGCAAGTACGAGTAACGGTTCGTATTCTTCATCGCCTTTTCGGTCTCTGCAGTAACTCTACTCCTGCGAGGAGCAGAATAACACTTTTTGACCATTTCGGGCTGAGAATGGACGAGGCAAAACTGAACGAACGGTTTTTAAAGGGGTTATATATTTAATATTTTTACCGTTTTTCCCTCAGCTACCCGTTAAAAATTTCCCCTTTTTATACAGCCGCACGCTTTTCGGTTCCTCCAGAGTCCCCGCAGTTTTCTTAGCGGTACCGAGGGGGGGAAGTTGGGGGGTTTATGAATTTATGCTTCTCCCTGGTTAGGATAACCCGTTCCGAACGGGGGCTAGGGTTGACTTTTAAGGGTTATTTTTACCGGACACCATTATTTTGCGTTTTCCGTTTTACGATCAGTCAGAGCGAGTTTTATTTACCCAGTCAGTTTTTACACAGCGCACCGGGACGGGGACGAAAGGGTGTCCAACCTCGGATTATCTTTACTGCGGCGAAAGGCTTAGCGGTATAAAGTCAACTCTTACTGTATTTTTTCATACTTTTTAGGTCAAGAAGACTAGCAGAATTTTACGACACTGAAAATTTTTATTATTTTTCGGAAAAGGTTCGAGCCCCGCGTATTTTTACCGTTTTTTCTTCCAATATGGGTCGACGGGTTACTTCAAGCCCTTCCTTCAGCGTCTTCTGGTACCGTTGCTTTTTTCAGACCTGCAGCAAAAATATGACGAAGCTACACGGTAAACGGTCAGCTTTCTAACTGTAGGAGAAAAAAAAGTCTCTTCCTCTAGCTCACGAAATTGACTCGATAATACAGCCGTTCCGAACCAATAAAAGTCATATTGTTGCCGGAGTTTCAATAATGTGTGAAAAATGTAGGTCCGTTAAGCTCGTAATTTCTGTCATTGTGGGCGGCCCTTACAACCAGCCGTAAAAATCGTCCTGCAGGTTGACCCAGTTTGGAATAGCGGTGCCTTAAACGAGGCCAGGGGAAAATCGCGGTGCCAAAAATTTTTATACCTTTACGAAGTAGAACCATATCGGCCCTGGCCAGCAGTAAAATGCGGGTAAAAATCACGAGAAACGGGACCGGGACAGCGGGACCCAGTTCTTATTCATTTCGCACCACCTAACGGTCGGACTATTTTAAATAACGGTGTTGTATATTTTTATTGGATCCCCTACAGTCAACGATTCTGCGAATATTGAAAAATTGTCGGTGCATATCCTCCGGGTCTGGGTTTAGGGCGCAGTTTACACCGGTAAACGAACTAATTTTTAACCAAAACAGGGCATTTTTATTTTATTTTTTTACCACTGAACGCATTTTCGGAGCAGCCCTAAATTAATAAATAAATCCGGGGATTTTTCTGCCGGGACATTTTGATTTACTACCTTTCCTGTAAATTATTCTTTCCGGTCGACCGCGTATCCGGAAAACGGATAAAACAAGCGTTTCTAATATCCGCTGACTGATTCGAGGCTCAATCCCCCACCGACGAGACTAAAAAATCGCCTAATCCTGACCGAAAAAAAGCTCCGAGAGTATCGGCGCCATGCAGCGCGCCAGAGTACACATTGCAGTGGCGCGCTTATTGTGGCCTATGTGGGGCACCATCACCGTCGGCACCGTATCCCGCTGGGCGTTTGAAAAGCGGAAATCTCTAATAAGATCAGGTCTCGCTCCTAATACCACCGCCAATTATTCGGAGCCTCGTCTTTCCCTGCGGTGCAGCAGGCCTAATTCGAATTTGCCGATTGATACGGGAGATAAAAGTCGACGGTATTCGTGGTTCCGTGTGTGGATGAATTTTCTGTGACGCCTTGCGGTGTTGAAAATCAACACAAGTACCAGATAAATAGTGTCTGTAAAAATAAACGGGAACCTCGATAAAAGCGTTTGACAGACGCCTGCAGGTCGCCCTCGCGCCGTTGTTGCTGACATATATATAATATATGTGTGTGAGGCAGATGGAATAAACAAAATTTTCGAGATTAAAGGGACATCGATCATACCGCATGGTGAAAAGTGCCAACAAATCATCCCTAATACAGATTTTAGATTCTATCCCAGCATCCAGTATCCAGCCGGGCAGATGTCGGTCCATCGCTGCACCTTCTCATTCTGTTGCTCCAGTCTCACGCGCCGGTTATGTGTTGGGTTTGGTAATACATTCACCGGGGTGTAGTCGTGTATCCTATGACCAAAAGCTTGCGCTCTGGCTGCGCGAGGCTCTCTTCAACGGCCGCATACGTGTAGCCACCATTTAATACAGAGAAACTGCGTGCGTGAAAGGACACGCAAAGAGGGTGAGTGTGCCGGGCGATCCCGCGCTCGTGTTGGTGACTTAATTCGGTGTGAATATATGCAATCCCCTACCCGGCCGGCCTCCTGTAACCTCGTACTACCCTTTGCCTGTGCGGCTAATTTCAATACCCCTGGAAACCTTCGTGCTCGCGTGTGCGACCCGCGTGTTAGTGAGGGGGGGACAGTCCCCGGCAAAAAACGACGGTCAGAACGGGACCAGGATTCCCGAATGATACCCTATCACCGATATTCAACGTCCGGCTGATACCTGCCTGTACCTGTGATCTCGATGTGATCCAACACGAGTCGAATATCATCGTTCATCCCTTCTGTATTATCCCCGATATTTTGATTACATCGATCACGAAAATTATTGAAATCATCGTCCGACGACGATACGTTTAAGATTCAAGTGTATTTTGATTATTATTCCGTGTGCCGGTAGTTTAAAAAAATTCGGGAGACGCTGGAACTGCTTTGAAGGTAAAAATTGTGGGCCAGAAAGTTGAGCGGACTGTCCAGTCCGGTTCGGCTCTGCCATACAAGAGGGAGCTAATTTTGATTCACGCGCCCCCCCGAGCGACCCATTCCCTCTCGCTAATCCTCCCACACACGGGAGTCCGTGGACCAGCCTGGGCTCACTCGGCTACCGGGTGTTTCGTGTTTTTTCGAACGCTATAAACTGACTGGCTGCAGTTGATTCGAGATCCTTATTGGAAACTGAAATAACAAATGTGATCAGTTTTTTCTTTCAATCGTCGGTATCTCCACTCCTTCGATCATCCATATTGATAAAATTATGGACAGAGCATAAAGACGACGGATCATTAGATCGCAAACTTTTGATGATACAGTGATGGCATCGCGTATAGAAACTCGACTTCGAGGTATAAAGTATTGAATCCCGGTAGGCGAGTTTAAATTCGCAGACACATGCAAAAGCGACGGTTTAACGAAGCGCACCGGAGGCCACCAGGACGAACAGGACGATCGGACTACCCCTGGGGGCAGTGGAGGCCTAAGCCAGTTAACCCGGCCTTTGTCTAGCTCCGGGACCCGAGGATCATCTAATAACTTGCTGCCCTGCAGGTCCACGATGGATTTCACAGGATTATGGAGACGGATCTCGCGCTTTAACTAATTGCTAATCAGAGAGCCCCAAGTCCGCTGGACCTCACATTCCCTGCTTAATGAATCGAAGAAAAAACACGTTGACAGTATGATTAGGACAAAATACTGTCCAGCTATTGCATAATCAGACTCTTCTTTTTGATCATTCCGACGGAAAATCTGTTCAGTTCTCCCTTAATAGTTTTTTATGTGAATATTTTTTTTTCTAATACTTCTCGCTCCGTTGATCAGCCTCGATTTCTACCGGACAGAAAGTCAGGGTTTAGCTCAGAGACCGCGCTGGTTTGCCGGAGCAATCACACACAATCACTCCGCATTATAAAACTACCCCTTCGGGAGCCTTTATACGTAAGAGTAGAAGGTGGAGGGAGGATAAGGGGTTGCGCGCGTATGTGTGTAGAATTTACACGGGGCGATCCACGTTATAACTTAGCTATAGGCAGAGGAGAAAACGCCTACACACATGACCATATGGAAGGCAGAGAGGCACAAGCACAGTGGCAAAGTGGACGCCGCGTATCTTTACGAGCCATAAAGGCGGCCCCTTGTTACGGGACGCCCGCACCCGTGGCCACCAAGGCACCGCGACACCCCCCGCGACGCCGCTGAGCGCCACCTTAAAGCGGTAATGACCGGACCGACCTGACCTGACAAAATTCTGATTTTCCAACGATTAAACTCACCCAGGATATAAAAAACCCTACTTTAAATTCGGACACTGCGTGCACAATTCTTTTACTCCACATAGTTTATCCACAATACTTGTGTTGAAGAGAGATTTGGTCTACTGTTTCGAAAGCAAGATTAGATTCCCTTATTACATGACATCAAAGCCAAGAAGGGGTGGGACGACCCAACAATTAGAAAAACTGACCAGCCCCCTGTAATAATGCTTCAAACATCTTTTTGTATGTACTTGGTGGACTCAGAGTATGCAGCCCTTGAGATTCATGAAGAACGATTCAATCGTAAAAACAATGAAATTTGGCTACCGACATTTTAGACTCTCTTGTCTGACTTTGGATTCTTTATGCGTCAAGATAAATATAGTGCCTGAAAATTTCTCTGAATGTACTTGGCGGATTGATGAAAACAAACACAAACATGTTTTATCTAACTGACGATGATCTATGAGAAGATGTGGTCGAGTCCATTCTCAAAGCCATGCTAATTGTGATTTCGAGTTGTTGATGATGTGACGCCTTGTTTCACGTCTCCTTGTAAAACGACTTTGTTGTTTCATTATTTTGTAAATCGACTCGGTCGATAGAGTTTGCTGATAAATGAAAATCAATTCGAACACAGGAACAATGAAATCCCGAGCGTGAAGATAAGTGGGAGCCAACTCCGTGACATAAATTTAAAGATCGCTGACAGACAGACAGACGTTGAAATTGTTCGACAAAGAACGGTAGGAGATTCCCTCACGAATACACACGGATCCATGCCCGAGTTGAAGAGCTGAGGTGTACCCTGGACCAGGTCGGTCAGGGACCAGTGGCCACAGCGGGGCCCACTGTAGGGGCCTGAGGCACCGCGTGAACGACTGCAGAACCGTATATATCGCCGAGTACCGGAGCTGAGAGAAGACATCTTTCCTCCCCGTCATCCCTTGCGGTCCGTTGTAGACCCACGGCGGGGGCCCGACGCCCGCAACGTAATGAAGCCGTCGCGACGCAGGAACCCCATACAGACTACCTTGGGCCCTGTGCTTCGGGGCCCCTGGGGCTTGTGGGCCCCTCGTGGGGGGCAGATAAATGGTGTCAAGGCACTCATTGTTGGTTCAACGACAAAATGACGCGCCAATGTGTACAGGAAGTGGGGAGCCATTGGCTCTACAGTCGACTTCTTCACCGTACCCGATATAATCACCTCGTGTGCCTACTCGACGAGTAGGTAATTGGATCGGAAATTGGGACTGCTATAAGGATTAGGACTAATCATTAGCACGGCTGCTAACAAAACTTGGCCAGATGTGAGAGCACGTTCTATGAAACAACGAAGATGTATATAGATTTTTTGTAGAAATCTTACGGATTTTATTTTGTTCGCAGGAATGTTTCGAGAACTATTGTAAAGTTTGAACTGAAAGCGAGAAGAGTAGCCCTCGGTGCCAAAATATTGTGCCCATTCTGCTCTTTCACGTAGGAATGATGGTAACCTCATTTTTCATTCTGGTAATAAAAATTGCTTTCTCTATTTCTCTGTAGCGAAGACATGCTCTTTGAGGGCCCGAAGGGCTCGTAGTCCGACGCTTGTAGAATCTCGAAGCTCCGCAGAACTCGAATGAAAAAAAGAGGGTGCCGGAGAGGGGTCAATCCTAGAATGAATTCTTTCAAATCTTCGCTCCTTGACTTCTTCGACCCCCTCGACACCACGGAAAATAGACTTTTGGTACGCAGAGAAGCGTGACATCATATTTATGTGCCGGTGACGTGAGCCCCACACTGTAGGGGGCTCGACGGATATCTAACGTCAAAGAATCGTCGCCTGGGCGAGACTCGCTCCGCTCCAGGATCCCCAATAATATTAACCTTCGGAATTCGACCTCTTTCCACCCCTCTCTCACTTCAGACCGTAATGGATTTTGAAAAATATTCGTTGTTTTCCCCAAGATGGCTAAAAATAAGTACCCGGGTTCCGGCTGGAGCGCGTGCCGAGTTGTTGTTGCAACTGTCACCGACAGTTGCACCGCTGGAAGTACTTCCAGGTCTCAAGATCTCCGAGCGGATTGCTGCCCACTGATTGAAAGATCTCAATGGCTTCCGGAAGTCGGTTCCTTCTGGTTCAACGTTTAAAGCCGCCGAGTCTCCGGCGAAGAGGCTCGACGCGTGCAATCGACTCTTTCTAATCGTCTCCGGAATCGAATCCAAGATAACAATCACTTCGCCGTTCGCACCTCGTCGCTCTTCGGTCTGAGCCAAAGCACACTATCGCTTCCGGCTGGTCCTGGACCGGCTCCCGACCCCGTGTGCTTGCGTATATCTGGTAAACGTGACCGGGGTGGCAGGCGGCAGTTTAGGACCTCGTTTAGGCTAACGAGAGCAAAGCGAGCAGCTGCCTTACGTGAGTAAAGTCGCGCTCTTGACCCCCAGAGATTCGGAGCTCCGAGATCCGCCTTGTCTTGAGACGAATGGAGGCGGAAGATGAGTCGCTACAGTCGAGGTTTTCGCTTGGTTGCGTGGATCGAGGGACGATGGAACACTTTTTGGTCCTGACAGCGACCTAAGCCACGGAGTGAACGGGGCACGTGCTGTTGTTCGTACTTAACGCCGAACTGAACCGTCAGAAATTTATGAGGCCACAGTCGCCAAAGAGTAGACCGATGCGCACTTTGGACCATCTGTTCCCAAAATTAAGACGTTTGGTTCCGATTCGAGTGAGACTTGAGCGAGGGATAGGTACGTCCTCCGTGATACAGGCTTCGAATCACATTTCGTGAGAATGAGAAGAGGTAGAAAAAGGCACGACGACGAGTTTCGTGCTCCTTCGGCATCGAGATCTCGAGATTATAAACCCTTGTGATATGTATCTTCATGTAAGTCACCATATGTATCAGAATAAAACCACGTGCCCGCGATTTCAAAGACTCCAAAAAAAAAAAAAAACCCACCTCGCAGTCGTGAATGGAAGAGTTAATAATATCACCTGGCCCTATACCTGCGGGTCGAATAAATGACACGATATTCCCAACGGCTTAGGGGACATATTTTTTCATTAAACCTAGATTACGAGGAAAATTCTTGCCTGTGATCTTTGAGATTTTCATGCGTAAAAAGTTATGAAAAGAGCTCAGAAAAATCGGCACCTCTTCTGAGAGATAAAAATGACGGTCATTTTCGGTTCACGTAGCGAGGAAAAAAAAAATGGTCCGAACCGTGAGGTAAAGTACGGGGCAAAAAATTATTGTTTGAAGAAGCGAGAGCGACCTGCATCTGGTCAGAGAATTTCGCCAAAGTATTGCCAAAAAAAATCACGTGGTCCCATTTAGGTGAGAATCTTCCCGCGTTTAAAGAATCGCACGAAAAGAATCTTTGCCCTGTTTTTTTTTTTTCTTCTTCTTCTTTTCCTTAACGGAGTGACACTACCGCATGGCGAAATCTGAACGCGAAAAGGACAAAAAGGATGCAACGGTCCACGCCAAGCCACAAAAGGATCCCTTTGAAGGTGAGACAAATATGATACGGCAATTCTCAGAGGTGTAAACCTTAGGACCAAAGTGCGAAAAAACAGTTAAGCTTCTGGGGATTCTGCGAAAGCGGTTCAACGAAGAGACCTGATTTTACATTTTTTTTTTCAATTTTTTCATTGGCTCTTTTCACGAAATGGGGTAAAAGAAACTGCAAGAAGCAGGCTCTAAAAATGTCGAACGATGAACGGCATCAAGATATCGAGTTACTCATCCCAAATGTCTTCGTGCTTCATGTAGCACTCGAACATTTCAATTCCGTTTTTAAAACGGTTCAAATTCTGGTGTTAGAATTTTTTTTTTCTTTCAGCTACTTGAACGGAGTAGAAATTTTGTGACACAGAAAATTGCCTCAAATTTTCGGTCTGTCCATTTATTGCAACATAAAAGTGTTTCTAGTAGGATAAAAGCTAAGATTCGACATCCTCATTATCGGGATGACAATCTGTCGATCTAGTATCAGTCATATTTGTACTTTTGTGTGGTTTTTGCGAATTCAACTTCGTTTTCTTACTTAGTACATACATCCTTTTTGACTTACCTCAATGAAGCTCGAGTGAGGACAGTGAATTACTGTGAAAACGTCAGCAATAATTATCGACTCAATCACTGGAATCAACTACATCAGTAGATTCTCATCCTGATAATCGAAATCTGTTATTTTTGATCAAAAGACTTGACTCAAAATTCGAGTCAATCTTCTGGAACACCAAATTTTCTACTGTCTACACTGACATTTGACCATTATCGATAAAAGATGTCAAGACATTTGCTTTCAGATGAACTAACCGTATTTTGATATTCAGTAAAAACTCCAGTGGACTTTTAAATCTTATTAAATACCGAACAGTTTCCATTAAAACTAACCAGGATGTAATGTAATCCGTTTATGTTTGAAGGGTTTGTTGAGATTATCGAGTCCTTGCCGAGACGAAAATATGGACGGTACGGTTTTGTGGGGTATACAACAAGGTAAATTATTGTATATCATGAGTCGTTATCTGTGAGTTTTCACCCAAAATTTTTTCGATAAGTTTTTCAGTAATTTTTTCGATCAGTAAACGCGTGGCTGGTATTAGAGTTACAGAGGACAGTGGTCGACGGCAGCAAACCAGCACCACCGACATCGGGACATTAGGATAGACACCAGAAGGGTCGACAGTGGCTAGAAGACTTTATGGCGAGTATAAACAACCGAAAAGGCTGCGCCCAAGCCCGACCAGGATACCTTTTTAACCCCAAAAACCATAAAAATTAAAACCTTCGCAGTACTTCACGGCGTGCCGCTATTGTCCCCGGCGTTTTTTTGATACCAAAAAAAATCAAACCTCAACAATAAAGATAAAAATTTATAAATCTCAGCCATATTTCATCGCTAGGGTCGACGCAAAAAAAAATGGCAAAAAAAAATCGTCCTATTCCTAGTCCATAGTTTACGCGGATACGGAAGAGAGGAAAAAAAATTTTTCAATCTATATGGCTTTTTCGACCCCAGAAAAACCATATCGATCGTATTTTTGAGGGAGGATTATACCTATAAAACTCCTGGTAACCATATATCTTTCAAAAAAAATTATTTCCCACCCCCGAATAGTCTGGACGTAGTACATTATACGACATGTTTTGAAAAAACGCAAAAATCTTTCAATCTTTCCCATATAAGCCACGTTGCCCCCGAAAATCGGAGCACATCCTGTCAGGATAATGTCCCTGCCATCCGGGACACAATAGGGCAGGTTTTTGCCATTATACTTTGAGGATCGCATTACCATCAGATCCTATCGAGCTTTCAACAGTTTCAAGATCTTATCGGTATTATACCTACTCATGAATAGGGCTGCTCGGGCAATATGTAATTTCGGGCGTATGTCCCGTGTAATGGGAGATATTACGTAATTTTCGAGTGGCAAAACCCCTCAAGCTATACACCGATTAAATCCAATATGAAAGCCAGAATTTTTGAAAATATTTTTTTCAACTTAATTCAAAGTGTGGCCGATATTCACTCCATATCACTCTAGGTTGGTGAATAATTTTCACCATTAACTCCAATCGTGATAAATTGTTGAATTAACATTCAGGCTCCTTGATATTCGCCCACAAGCATAACAAGCGCGACTATCAGGTTGCATAAGACAGGCGCAGAAAAAAAAATCGGCACCATTTCTGCCGATTTTCTGCTACAGTTTTTAATTCGTCTAATAGAAAGCGAAAATGAATAGAGAATGTAGATGGATCACAATAATTAATTGAAAAGTTTGCTACTTAAAAAAAAGGAAGAAAACTTTTAGAGCACAGCGACTAGTCGCAAACTGTGGAACTAGAATAGGGGTGAATCGATTAATCCGGTCGGTAAGGTCAGGGGCTTCTACGATCGGTAACGTCGCACCGTCAGTAAAGCAGTTCGTCGACGTCGACAAGGTAATCCCCAAGCTTTTCTACAGTCGGGGAGATACCCGCTGCTGGAACTGCTTCATCTTCAGATGATACCTTATCGGTTTGGTTTTCGTGCAGGATTTCGCAGGGTAATATAAATTCACCAATAAAGGGGCGTTTGAGGGTACAGTGAAGTGTCAGAAAAAATTAATTACCCAAAATAGACGTCGATATTGGTAAGGATATCATTATCATTGTTTTTACTGTAAAGGGGCCTGAAAAAATAATTGTTCCGGTTCAGGTGTTTTAGACACTTATTGTATTTATTTATTTATAATTGGATTTATAATACAAACATGAAATACATTCTGGGGTTCAATTTATATTTATTAACGTAAGGAATGATATTTTATTGAGAAATACATCATGCTATATAGTATACAAGAAACGAAACAAAATACTATCACAGGAAAGTTTCCTCAGATCGAACAGTAACAAATATTTATGAGAAATGAGTGAGTGATGATTGAATACAATTTTTAGAAACAATAAAAAAATCAAACTTTCAAACGCCACGTGACGTCATAAAGTACTCCGTCCGCCATGTTCTTCTGTTCAAAGTCGTTATCCGCAGCGCCATCAGTCGGTGAATCCGTGCGTTGAAGG
Organism: Euura lappo; assembly: GCA_018257835.1. Lineage (NCBI taxonomy): Eukaryota > Metazoa > Arthropoda > Insecta > Hymenoptera > Tenthredinidae > Euura > Euura lappo. Next base: position 353,974 of record JAEUYN010000570.1, read on the forward strand.
TACTGCGTGACGTCACACGTGACCGCGAAATTCAAATGCTGTACTGAAAAACTTGATTTACGTGAAAACCAACTATAAACAATTACACGGAACAAGTTTTTCGTCAATTCTAATCACCAAATTATCGGATAAGAAATTTTTTTAAATTCCCATCTATACTACACATGACACACATTATTTCACGATATTGACATTCTTTCACGATTCTACTAGTGTACTACTCAGGAGTGTAAGAAAAATTTAGTAAAATCAGAATTATCACCTCAGTTGAATTAAGCGCCCCGTGTGTCTTATATTAGCTACATCGTTAAAGGGAGAGTTCGGTGAAATTTTGAGAATCGTTATTAGAGTTCATATAAGAAAATCATTCCAACAGTTTTTCAATATCGATAGTATGGACTGTGGAAAAAATTTTTAGCCTCCTGCGATGAAAGTGTAAGCACAAGAAATCTTGCGAAGATTTTTCCCACCACTGCCGAAAATTCGTTGCGTCGACACTTGCATCGAAATTTTTTTCTGTTGCTCATGCTACCATTATTCAAAAACTGCTGGAGGGACTTTTTTATATGAGTAAGGCAGGCTGTATCCCTCGTCGGAATCCAAATTCTCCTACATATGGACGTTTTTATATACCCATCCTCAATATTGTAAGAATTGAAAAACCTATTTTTGCCAAAAATTTCACCGAAGTCTCCCCTTAAGGAACCAAATGAATTTTGATATACATATATGCACGCGTCGAGTGTAATGAAATGATTTGGCGTGCCCGAATGATCGGTTTGACGAGTTTTTATTATTGAGTAGCTGTGTATAAATTTTATCATATTTTCATCATATATTCAATAGCGTAATAATAAGGCTCAAGGGGTTACAAGTCTCGAACGCCATGATACGTCAACGAATTTTAAAACTCCATAACCTGGGGTTGGTGTAGTAAAACAAGTATAAAAAACGCACTTATGAAGATTGAAATCCCAGTTTTCATTAGAAAATAAAGAAACATTGTAGCTTGAAAGTTGTGGCCGTTATGGCCACCTAATTACCAGTCCACGAAAAGAAATTGCGAATTTAAATTTGCTGCCGAGATTCCCATCAAACGGTTCATCGTAAAATAGGAAACCTGCAATGATTTTCAAGGTCAAGGTACCCTTCAAGCTTCTATGGAAACGATTATTGATGAATTGAAATTTGGTGAGGGTTATGAATTTTTTACTGGCTGATAACGTTTTACAAAATTTACACCAACGTTCTTATTTATACAACACCAACGAACGGAAAATCGAAAAAAAAAATCTGTTCCATTAAAGCTTAGTTCATATTGTTACAAAAGCACTGTGTACATGTGAAGCCAATCGGGCAATCGGTCGAGCCGTGACGAGAGAATCGTGACATCAGTTATGAAAAAGGTGATTCCAAAAAAAATGCGATCGAGTTTCATCCGCCACTAATTAACTGTCAGCTAGAGACGGTGTGGCGGCCCTCCACACATTTATATAACACCAAAACAGAGCTGAAAGAACGTATGACAATAAAATATCAAAATCTCGAAAACGATAGCTGGCTTTTTGTCTTTTTTTTACTTCTCGAAATCATCGGGCTCGGATCCGGGATGTAACGCTTCAACCGTTGGGGCCTGATCAGGGAATTCTACTTGGGAACCAAGCCTGGGACCAGATCAGGCAGGTAACGCTTCAATCGATGAGGCTTGATCGGGAAATTCTGTTCGGCAAGCCATACCAGACTCAGAACCTTGCTGAGGCCTTGTGGCAGTGACCACTTGGGGAAGCCATATTTCACACAATTCAGGCCCAGTGAGGCTGTGCTGGGGTGTCCTTATACTCGACCCTCTCTAAGGCCATGCAGCTGATGCTAGGGCAGCCCTAAATTGACCCGAAGATTTTTTCTCCACTGTGATAGCCAAGATTCACGCGAGTGTCCGCATATTGGTATCGGAACAATTGTGAAAGGAATATTATTTTCATATGGAGAATTTCACTCGATGTGTTCAATACGTAGGATGGGCGATCAAATCGAGTCAAGTAACACAATTATTATTGTCCAGCGTTTCGGCGACAGCTCGTTTCCTTCATCAGGGACTTTATAGAAGAGAAGATACAAACAATAGTTTATCTAGAATATTATTTTCATTTGTGATACGGTTATACGATCATCGTCATTGGCAAGTAATGTTATACGTAATCAAGAAAGAGTGAAACGTGGAATGCGTCGGAGCAGGTCGGCAGTTATCTGCGGCGGTAACCTTGCTTGAAAGCGATAAACTAATATAAAGCGAATTTTAGTTCCTGTAAAGGAAAAATTAAGTCTCATATAATTCTGCTGAGACTATAAGGTGTTCAACGAAATTAAACTTCTCTCTGTGTGAATGTAGCCAATAAAACAACCACGTTAATCGGTTTACAAACTTATATGTACTGATAAATTTCTTTCCTTTTTTTTTTTATCACTCGATCCGGAATTATGTTTTCGCGTTTACCGGTATCAAAGGTCCATTTTTCTTAGGCTTATCATTACGATGTGGTCAGATTATAGTATCTCTAATTACACCAGAGTTAAGCAAGTTGCTTTCTTTTAACTTCATCGTTACCAAGTTCCTTCGGTCTCTGATGTAGATCTCAACCTTCTGGAACCGTCCATATAGGCACGTGGTCAAAATTGCCTCTTGATTTTTCCTCTCGTTGCAAAGATCCCACTGCGTTATTCTTTTTTGTTCCTTGATTATATCCGATTTATATTAGAGTAAGGAAATAATCTCTCATCAGCGAATCTCATTTGTTTCCTATTTCTTGTGTACGGTATTATATATATACTACATTTCCAAGCTTAATTATTTCTTGAGTTAATTCCGAAGCGTTAAACACACAACTGGACAGACGGTATTAAATTCAACTTAATACTCATTTAACAAACCGTTTGTCCATCACATTCAGTTTTCCCCACGGTATGGAAGACACGGTACAGGGCAGAGAGAACAAGAGATTCGGGAGTGGGAAAAGCGAGCATTCGTATTGTAATCCTGTTGATGTACCACCAAAAGCTCCAGCTACCCTCTCCGAGCTTTAACAGCGCCGCATTCGTTAGCGCAGGGAAGCACTCTCGGTCTTTTACCCAATAATTATCATACACAATATTTTACCATTTCAAAGATGACCGGCTTTTTTATTATCTATGTCATAAATCTTCGGTGTATCGATAGCAATTACTGAAAAAATAAATCAATGATCAGATTGGAGGAGCTTGCAGCTAAATTCTGTAGGACCTTACTTGGGACACCAATTCAGACGACGAATAACTAGCAAAATATATATCAAACATCATGTTACCGCTCAAATACTATTATTATTTATAAGGTCAATTAAAAGTTCCGAACGATCTCTTTCGCGCCATGCTATGACGTCGTTATTTCATTTCGTCGCTTTTTATTGCGGAAGATACCTTAAGGTTTGTTCGAATGGGGCGGTGAAATTTTGAATTCTGACTTCACAGCCAGTCATGAAGCGTTCTTACCTCCACTGGAGAAAACGAAAAAAAAAAATCTAATATAGGAAATATTAAATCGATTAACTTCACACAAGAAAAGTTCATTTGATTTGAGTGAATATAAGAAATTTAATCTGATACAATGATATTTAATTTGATCCTGTAGTAGACACTTACTTGATAATATGTACTAAGTAATTCATTTGCTTGGCTGAATTCAAAATTCTTTGATGATAGATACCTACTATTTTTTTTTTTTCGTGAAGTTACATCCGTTTCAACCACTCTCAACTAACTTACAATCAGACAATTTAACAAGTATATAATATTATTTCTGTGGTGCGAAAGAAAAAACACATTTATTTGCTAAAAATCTGAACAATTGGGATAAACGATATAAAGGAAAGCTTTTTTTGCGGCCAAGATTGAAACCTGTTTGAGAATGCTCATCTCCTAGGTGAAGAGGGCCACCCCTGTATCTCTGGAATTTAGAATCCGTAGTGAACACGCGGTGGACGGGCGAGTGGGGTAGTTTCACAAAGGGTTTATTAAGCCTATTAAGTGTAAGTCAGTATGTGTGTATCGTGGGTGGTTGAGTCTGGCGGGTTCGCTTCCACCTACATATACAGATATGTATATCGCATAAATTTCCGAGTATTTCTCACCCCCCAAACTCACCACCGCGACATGGCGAGGGTGTAAGGGCAAGTTTCGCTTGAGTAGGTACCGAATCGAGAGGGAAACTCGGAGTCTCGACTAAAGTGGAGTAACGTACAAGATAATCAGGCCGGAGCGACTGGCCACTCCGCAGGATCTAAGATCCTCGACGAGGACCTTTTGCGGGGAGAAACCTGGCAGGCTATACGCTTGACCCTCCCGTTGAACCAAATTGCCGTTGAGCCAACTTCGTTTCGCAATTTGACGTTATTAATCAGACACCGAATACCTACTCCGCAATTTTCTCCCCACATGAAAGTATCGCGATATAGAAATGCGAATCAATTTCGGTAATCGATCGGTCCTCGATAGTGGTCAACCGGTTTCGCTTGTGTAAATGAATTCTGACCAATCATTATTCCCCTCATAAGCTGATTATTGAAGGAAATTCAGAAGGTCAGATAATTGTTGTTGAGAAACGGCATGACCGCAAAATGATATAAATTAAATTGTTGGTCGCGACTCTATACAGCCGCGGTTTTGCTAATTATTTATTATTATTGTACATAAAACCTTATGTTATATCGTATAGTTTTCTCCATTCGGAATAATATATTTGTATCGGCTAATGAAATCAGTGCAAAAAATTGTTCCAAAAGTGATAAAAAAAAATTATCAGTTAACAATTGCAGGAATATTCAAGAATAAATGACGCTGTAATTTTATACTACGAATTATGTAAGTATATACATGTATACAGTAGCTCGACTAATCGTTCATAGGACTCGATCCACGATTGTTGAAATTAATCAATCGAACTTGCGAAATGAGATTCAGAAACTTTAATGAAAGTTAATAACCAATTTATCAACTTTACACGAATATAAACATGAGAGTCGTCTTGACAACTAAAAGACTATACGATTATTCAATTCCCAGAATTGCTCTGACGATTCCCCGATCCTAATCCGGAAGATAATAAATTCGATAAGGCTTCTAGAACCTCCCATCAATCCTGCGCGGTGTTATCCCAATTATCAAATTGGGCACGTAAGAAAGAATCCTATGGGCACGGGTACATTGTACACGTACGTACGAGGAGCCTCTTGCCGGGTATTTAAGTATAAGCAAGGGTCGGAAGGTCAGAGATCCCGCGTAAGGGTTGAGATTCGAGCTTAGCCCCGGCAGGGGTGGCCGTCTAATCGGGGTCTAGTCCTGATTTAGGAAGGGATTTTAATTACAAGGGTCAGCGCCAAGTGTGGCCTCCGCACACGAGCACGGACGGACATCAGCCTAGGTATGTCCCTTATTTATGGCTCATTAGTCGCGAGCCTTGCTGGACAATGGATTTACCGAGGTCCGGCGAAGGAGCCTGCGGAACTCCTGCAGGATCGTTCTTAGCGACGGACACAGCGGCCGAATTAACCACCGAGTACGTTAGATGGACCGTGGTCAAGAGCGAATCTAAACTTCGGAAATTCCCGGCGATATATTTCATTTCGCAATCTATAGTAACGCTCCGATTACTTCCTGGGGAATTCCAGACAGGTATAATTGGGTCAGGAACTGTTTAGAGGATAATGGGCACTTGAGCAGCGATATCACAGCGTGCAATTAAACATGCGTTATCTTGCGGTTGGGGGGAGTCCAAGAGTGCAACATGGCGAGGGACCCGCTTTCCACGCGTGCAGGAACACTTTGAGTAATTATTCTTTCATAGAGTCGGTGTTATAATAAGAAGGCGTGCTCGCTTACAATCGGCGGAAGTACATACTAAGGAGCGTAAAAACCGAGAATAAGATACGGGTTACAGATTCCGAGAAACGCGGACACAATCACGTACACGACGTAAGAGCTTCGGGAAATATGGGTTGGGGTTTGGCACTGCCTTGCGGTACTCATTTTTCCACAATCTCAGAATCGATAAGTATATCCCGCCAAACTCGTAAGCATATCCGGACCCGCGCTGCGCGCCGGAAGCTCCGGATAGTTGCACGTTTGCGATTAGACACGCCGGGCGCGATATCGACTAATATTCAAATTCCCCTCCTTCCGGCGTTACCATAGATTTTCACAGTCAATATCGTCGACAAACCCGGGGGGCGGCGATCCGAAACTCGTTAGGCAAAAATGTTTTCGAATCCCAGAAGGATTATGGTAGGTTATCACGGTCCTTCGGTTATCTTGAGCTGGGAAGATTGACATGTGTCAACCACGTATCGACTTCCCTGTGTGGGTAATCATCGCGCGATGCGTTCGAGTGATTTATAAACCACAGTCCAATAAACGGTAGCAACCTCAGAGCAGACCTCAAAATGCTTCGTATAACGCGGAGGAGGCGTCGTCGGTCAAGAAGTTGGTGTACCGCGTACCCCGTGACCGAAACGGCAACTCGACGAGGTTCCTTTACCGCAGGCAAACCGTCGAACACCCCGCCGCTGACTTCTGCGCTCTGTATGTGTTAGTACGGCCAACACCAAAACCTCAAAAACGCGCTGCACATCGACGATGGTCGATGGGAGGCGCGGGACGCGGTATAACCTCAAAATGCGGCCAACTATCGACCTCAAAAATTCCACGATCTACTGACCAGCGACCTCAGAGAATTAATTCCGCCGCGAACCAGAGTCCGGAAGCTATCTATGCTCGGCAGGCTTTTCCGCAAGAAAAATTATCCCTATGGTCATCTTGAGGTCACGATCGTTATTCCCACTTTGTAAACCTCAGCGCCGTCTCGGTATCGCTGAACGTGCGAGCCACGTGCGCCGAGTTTTCAATCGGAGGCGTTGCCCGATTCTTGGTTTGCAATTTTTTTTTTTTTTTGTTTGTCTCTTCGACTCGAGATCCGCAGGCTTCTCGCTGCATGGGAATAAAAATTTCGGCATCTAATCGAATCGGAGAGTTTTAAGAATGTTTATCGAGTAAAAATAAGTCCGAGACTCGAAGTGTGAGGTGAGCGAGCAGTGCCAGTGCTACGCTCGACGATATATCTTATCTTGAGCACAGAAGTAGGTACGGCACGCAGCTGAACGCGTTGCGTCATCGGGACGTCTTTACCTCCTTGCGAATTCCGCTGGCTACGAAAGCGCTGAAATCTCGTCCGATCATGATTGGCCGTTTTTCTGATTTCTCACGCCACGTCGACGAGTTTGTGTCACCAGACGGTAGCGACCACCGAGCACCCGACCCGCGTCAGCGTCTCTGTGTCTCCAACGAACGTCGAAGCAGCCCAGTGTGCCGCCACTTTTTTTTGGAGCGGCAAGCAAGACGAGGAGGCAAGCGCTGAAATTATATGGGGGTGGGGCGACGCGGTCATCAGCGACGGAGCCCCACCCCCGCACAAGCCCCGCCCCCTGCCGTAAGCAGACGGTGACGTCACACGGACACTTGTTACGCCTTGCCCTGAGGCCTGAGCTCGTGGAGCGGAGGAGATAACTCGAGGGACGTAGGGACTGGACCATGTCCAGTCTTGAATTCTCTGTGTCGAAAAATTGTCAACCTCAAAAAGAAACGAAAATCCAACAATTTTAAACAAGAATCTAATTTGCTTTTTTTTTACAGATTTCTTTGACTTCTTTTTCGAGAGTCATTTGGTATTCGGTATGTTTTTGAGCAGTCTTTTTTTTTAGACTGTTTGAAATAAAGATCCTATACTTGATCCTCGTGATTTTTTCCAAGTCTTCGGATAAGACGATACTGTGAGACTTTATTGGTTCTTGAAATTCTTCAAGTTCTTGAAGCTCAGTTGATTTTCTCAAACACTACATTTTTTTCATTCTACATCGTGGTTTGATTCTTAATTTGAATAATTGAATGAATTAATTTATCTTTTCGCATCAAACAATAAATAAATTATCCTGCGATGTTTCTGAAACTCGAAATTCTTCAATCTTCGAAATTCTGGCGTATAATTGTCTCCAATCAATGAAATTATTTTCGAACATCCGATTATAACCATCTTCAATCAATCTCGAATAAAAATTTCTTAAAATTGAATTGAAGTTTGAATCGTTTGTGAAAATATTGGTACACAAATTTCAGGTTCACAAAGTCTCTGTATGGAAAAAAAAAAAAAAACTAATCTTGTATCCAGGAAACGAAAAATACTTTGAGGAAAATATTATAGTACACAACATCTAATTAGTGTATAAGAATCGTAGTTTGATATCTCCTTCGGTATAATCGCTCCAAGTCCAACATGCGTGTAAAATTTTCGGTTAGAAACTCGACGATATCGCTTCAACGATATTAAACGAATCAAGAAAGAGAGAGAGGGAGAGAGGGAGAGAAAAAAGAAAAAGTGGCAATAAAAAAATTCGCGCGTTGAAGTCTTCTGATAAGAGAGAAAACATGGCCAATCATCCGCAGCATTTCCTCTAGCCAGGTTGAAAGTTGAACCAACCAACGACGCGGCCTCCTCGTCGTCGGCGAGGATCAACCGGGGAGGGAGAAGCTGGGCCGAAGGCCTAGCCGGGGGTCAGGGGGGTTGGAGGAGGGACTCGACGCCGGCCACGAGACGAGAGATCGTGACACTACGTCGCGCACCGCCGACTGCGACTGACTCGACTCAGGACCGCTCGTGTTCGACACCGTCGCCCCAGTTGGTCTGCATACGTCAGCACGCGGTCGACCATTTGACGTTTCGTGTGACGAAAACGTCTTAAGAAACGGTTGAAAAAAACCTCTCAAACCAATCGTCGGTAATCGGGACGCCCGAATGTTAACAGTGCGCGAGTGAATTTGACCCTCCGACAGACAGTGTCTAGGGTTTTTTCGAAAGAAAATACAAAACGATAGAAAATTGTGCGGACGCTCAATTCGTGGATAAAACTTGAGCAGACTCGTTGGCTGCATTGGAATTTTACTGAATGAAATTGTAATTCATCAATTAGATTGATTCTGTGGTGATTTATAGTTATTTGAGGTGTTTCAATGGAATAAAAGGCCGATGGTAATGGTACACAATATTCACGTCAAGGGCACGCCAAGCCACGTTCGGGCTCGATGATAAGTGATATCGGTATCTTGAACCACGTAATCAGTGTTTTAAACCTTTTTATCTAAACTAGAAAATCATTCGTCGAAAGATGAATTATCGGTACTACGATGCACCATGATTCAAATTGCTACGAAAAATCACGTTTGTTGAACCGCGTTCGAAAACTGTACAATTTATAGTCAACTATGAGTTCGAATAAACGAAACCTATGAAAAAGTTCACCCCGAGTGTTGAAACAGTGTCTTTGAACGAATCTCGAAGGGTGCCTCCTGGCGAACGATTTGATAGTGCTGGTGGGATGCATCTCCCGGTGGGTTCGGTAAGCTGCGGGGAGAATTTCACTGGGACACTCCACGAAGCTCGTGGATCGGGAGGCAGTGAGTTAACCGGATCTTCGCTGACACCCCTGCAAGGGGGTGGCCTGGGGTATCAAAGCGGCGGTGGTGAGATGAGCGAAGCCGCAGCCGTTGGTGAACTCTGGTGGACGGAGAGGCTCGTCGGCGAAGCCCAGGCGGAACACCCTGGGGAACTCGTCAGAACTGGTGAGAACATACGGCTCTGATACACCCTCGCACCTTCCCGCACGCAGAAATTCAATCAAATGGGGAAAACTGTCTAGGGCCCCGCTAGGCCCCCACTAGGCCCCCACTAGGCGCGAGCGTGGCCTTCCTAGGAGGGCCCTAGACGGGCCCTAGACAGTTTTCCCTATTTGAGTCAATTTCTACACGGGATCTAGATCCAGATACGACGAAGACTTACTTCATTCTTCGATGATACACTTGGCTTCGCCTCATTTTATGCCAGTGCAAAAACCTGTGAAACCGAAACTAGCAGCCATAGTTAGCAGCCAAAATCGCTGATTTCAATCGGAATGAGACAATGATGCCCAAGTATCAAGATTTTGTAAAGAATTATGGAAAGTTGATACTTTTATGAAATGATAGCCATTCATCCGTGCTTCGTCATTCTATTCAGGAAAAGTTTGAAATGTTTGGTTGCTGAGTATGGCTGATAACTTCAGCTTCGTCAAAAACCTGGTGGAGCAGTTGGACCCAAAGGATTCTCAAGTCAAGCTTTGTTGGAAATGAGGAACAGAAAAAGCTCGAACATTTGGCCTGTCCAAATGCTTCAGCATTTTCATTCACTGAGATACAGAACGTGAAAGCTAGGTGTCTCGATTTTAGGTCCCGGTAGTAGTATCGTTTCAACTTCAAACCGTCGGATTTTGTCATTCAGTGTCTGGTGTAGTCTCTGACTGATCACCTGGTGCTGATGGCCAAATGCTAATTCGAACTCGTTGGGATGATCAGTAGCTGAAACGTTATGATGAAGCAATTCTTGTAATCTGGATGAGCAACGTGACGAAAAATAAGTATGGAATCACTGGATGGGTGAAGATTTTGAGGAGGTTCCGTTTTCTATGATTTTAGGGTCACCTTACTTCCTGTGCAGTCAGCTACCGACGCATTGGAGATCGAACAAGACGTTACCGGTAGCCTTCAAGGTGGTAGCACTCGGCGACGTTAGCGACGGCACCGTTGTCACAGTCAGAGCTGGAAACGATGAAAATTCTTGCGCAGAGTTGAGGAACGCTACCGCCCATATGAAGAACCAGATCGCTAAGTTTAACGATCTTAGGTTCGTCGGGAGAAGCGGAAGAGGTGAGCTCATTGTCTTATCACCGATTCGATCACTTTTTGAAAATTCTATAGCTGGGACTGTATAGAAAAAAACTACACTTTACTAAAAAGCTTCTGCAGTCAAGCAGCAAATGATGAAAAGGAATATCGAGACTGACGTGCATCAAATGTGTTTCCATAAAAAAAAGTCACCGTTGCCCAAAATAAATGAAAAAAAAAAACAGTTTTTTTTTTGCTGCAGCGCTTTACGACGGAATCGAATTCGATAATTCGATGTCAATGTGCGTCAAACGGCTCTACTAGTGACAAAATCAAAATTGAAACCCTTGAAACGTGCACCTCAGGCGATGATAGTTTTTTTTCGGTATTCAAATTTGACGCCGTTTTGTTCTTAGAAAAAATTCTGTTCGTCTACAAAATTCGATCACTCGAAGCTGTTTGGCTGATTCGTGGGATAGAAATATCGATGAGTATTGCACAACTTTTTCAAATTCCAGAACAATTAATAATAAAAAGTTCATATTCTCTGAGTTATAAGTTCAGTGGAATTTTTATTCAATAATCATTTGTCATGTGTGTAATAAGTGCCGGTGATTTATTCAGGACAGACAGGAAAAAATACTATTTAGTACCAAGAATATTTCGTTCTATCCAAGAACACTAACTTCCTGTCCGTTATCGATTACATGTTAATTATTCATACGTCAAATAAAATTTCCTCAATTCGAATGCATTCGATCGGTAAAATCATGTTTTAGCAATAAATTTATTTGTCTTGTTTTATACTTACTTTAATTTCTGCGCCTATCGTCTTCGAGCTGCAGAAAATTTGTTATGATCACTTGAGAAATTAAAACGATGATAATTAGGAAAATTAATTAGTCAAATTAACGTGCGAACTTGGTTGATATTTTTATTAATTGGACTTCAGAGCCCGTCAGTGAAAAGACTGCAACTTGATTTGTCACTCTCGATTTCTCATACTGCATAATTTTTCTCTCAGCATCACAATTTATACTCTGATTTTATGGAAATTCACCAATACTAAATGATTCCGGGGATTTCCGTCATCTCAATATCAGTTTCGAAATTCGGTGCACGGATTTAATTTAATCATTCTCCGAGAAGGCCAACCTACCGCGAATCGATGAGTGTTTGGGAAAGGACATAATTCGATTCCACACATACAGCACACATCTTGAACAAAAAATGACCGTTAATTCGCAATCAATTTTTTTTTCACATTTCTTTCCTCATTTAATGCGTGAAATTCAGTGTTTTCTCATTATCCTTCTCGATGACGTATTTCCACAGAGTGGAATTTTTGAATGTACGTGAAGCTATTAATATACACTATTTGTATATAAACATTCAACTTTTTCAAACATTCATTCATTCATATAACAGTTTTGAACATTCAAAATCATTCTGAAATTTCGTAGCCAAAATTATACTAATTTTTATATATACAGAATGTTTTGAAAATTTGGCTGAATACTCATATGATATGAAAATTCATGATAATTTGATTTAAAAATGGTTTCCAACTGCTACAATAATTGCCGAATCGGATCATGAAATATTGCAGAATCAACCAAAAAATGAAAATTTCGCGCTTTTAATTGGATGGACTATTGATAATTGACTGAAGTACCCCTTTATCACTGAAAACTAAAAAATAATCATATTAGTATGTTTTCAATCTTCAAAAAAGTTTCATTTTAATAGAACCATATCAATATTGATATATCGCGTGTCAAATGGTATAATAAGGTCGTATGCGCCAATATACGACTTTTTACCACGCGTAAAGGTAAAAAGGCATGTCAAATTTTTTTCTCCGTATTTACGCAAAATATGTTAAAATACCGTCAGAAAAGTAGAAATTGCAAAATTGATCAACTAACAGTGAAAGGTCGTAAGTACTGGCGGTTATGCCCTTTCATCTCTAACCCAAAAATAAAAAACTGTGTTCACTAAAGGTAAAAGGTCGCATACGCCATTATTTTATTTTTTTACTCTTTTTTTCGAAATACTCCAAAATGACGTGAAACGTGGAGAAAAGTGAAAATTCCGAAGTTTTTTCAAAATTTTAAAAATTCAAAAAAAATTATTAAAACGCTAAAGGTAAAAGGTCATATCGCCATTTTTTTTACTCATTTTTTCGAAATACTCTAAAATCATGCGAAACGCGAAGAAAAATGAAAATTCTGGGATTTTTTCAAAATTTTCGAGATTCAACAAAAATTATTGACACGGTAAAGGTACAAGGTCGCATTCGCCATTATTAGTATTATTCTTTCTCATCTTGAGAATCGGAATTTTCATTTTTCTATGCATTTCACATGATTTTAGAGTATTTTGGAAAAATGAGTAAAAAAAAATATCGGTGCGACCTTATACCTTTAGCTTGACAAATTTTTTGGTTGTAAAATAAAAATTTTTGAATTTTATCCGAAATTCGATCTATCTATGCGTTTCAGAGGTTTTTAAACATTTTATAAAAAAAAGTATAACAAGTAAAAAAATATCGATGCGACTTTATACCTTTAGTTTGTTAATTTTTTTTGTTGAGAATTAAAAATTTTGGAATTTCGTCCGAAACTTGATTTATCTATACGTTTCAGAGGTTTTCAAAGGATTTGTAAAAAAATTATACAATATAAATGAAAATGGTGGATACGACCATACATCATTAGTGAACACGATTTTTTTTTTCCAATCTAGAAATGAAAGGATGTAACCGCCAGTACTCACGACCTTTCACCTTTATTTTTTCTTTCGGCTAATTTTCATAGATGTATGCGTTTTGGACACTATAAGAGCGAATGGCAAAGCACAAAAAAAATATACGACCTTTTACCACCAAAATCAACTTTTTGGCGCATACGACCTTATACCATTAGACACGCGATATAGTGATTGAAAACTCGGTATGGTTTTTGTAATATTAAGACACAAATATGAAATTTCAGGATGTTATATTAATTTCATTTCAATCACCAGGATTTGTAAATTTCATTCCTGTTTGTATAAGAAATTTCAAGATATTTTTAACAGTGATACCTCTTCGCTGTCTCGAATTTACGCAACCAGCTGAGGTGAATGTTGCAAAAATCATTCACTGGTAAATTGAAAAATTACCAAGATCGGTGACGTGTGATAATATTTCTGTGAATTTCGATCACTTCCGAGTACAAGATCGTAAGTTTTTCAAGTTCCACGCATGCAGGCCGTGACCGAAAGTATATTCTGGTAAATTTTTGTCTTCGCGTAAACGCAGCGGACAAATTCCGGTACCTGGCACTCTGTTAATAAATGCGATCACTCAATTCGGGCACAAAGCGATATAATGGAGGCGCGGTGGACCCCTTTACCCTCCCGGTGAAATCACAGTTATTGTAATCATCGTCAGCCGACCCCCCCACCACCCCAGTGCTCATCCCCGTCGCCCCCAGAGTCATTACTCTACGTCCGCTGCAATCCCATTCCACCAAAAACAACTGGCTGTTAACCCGAAATCATCTCGCGATGGTATCAATCGATCGAAACTGCAATTACCAAGAATGACGTTCGAGGTTTATCTCTCTCCCTCGCTCTCCTCCTCTCATTCTTTTGTTTCTACACCCCACAAGACACACCGAGGGCACGATCATCTCCAAACTACAAACAGCTTCGCTGCACCGTAAATCTGCGCACGTCGAGGACGTCTTCAAGTTTCGAATCCGGTGGTTGTGACAGTCAATATTTCACATTTAGGAGACGCGTGAAGTGCGTTATTTTCGCAACACACCATATCTGTGTACAGAGACAGTAGGATGAGATTCTTGGTTGTTTTAGGTAGACAGGAGCGGAAGAGTCGTGGGCGAAACAGTCATGTTTAAACGATAATTTCTTTTTTTTAATTATTTTCGACAACGTTTCCACTTATCTATACGAATTTGAAAAACATAGTTTGTATGAATTTTCGCCCACGTTTCGCCAACGACTCTTCCGCTCCTGTATAGAGATATAAATTATTTGCCAGTCGGTCAGGGTTACAGAGTTTCATGGTTAACAGATTGATCGACACGCGTCCGACAACGTAGGATGCGATTTGTTATCCCTTAGTGACGTTTGGTCGTCATCTACGGCGTTGAAAGGATTGCAAACAGGAATAAAAACGGAACGCAGAGATTTGCGGTCAATTTGGGGACTTCCATTTATAAATTAGTTGGTTTAAAGCATATGATTTATTTATATTTTTTTTTTCGTGGTAAAAGAAAAAAAAATCTATATATTTATCGATGATAAAAAAAAGTTGGTTTTATCCGACCGGTTTTATACAATAACCGTAAAATCTCTCGCATGCCGTGTAATACCACCGGGTTACGCACCAAATCGTCCGCATATGTACCTAAAACGTTTGAGAGACTTTGTTTCGCAGTACATACAACAGACAATTTCAGTGATGGGTCGAAATGTAAAATAAATTTGATTGCTACGAAGTGGTGAGAGTGTATGAAAATACACTGCGACACACACCGGCGGAATTTGGACACAGCCAGGAGCTCAGGTAGCTACAAATATAACCAAATACATATCCTGTTACCACAGTTGACTGCAAGCCCCGTGGGCTCTTTCGCTTCCACACACACACACACATTGCACCACCGTGTCCGGATACCGGGTTATATTTTCACGTCAACTCAAAATTCCACCAACATCATGATGATACTAGCTTTGTAAGGCTTGATTTTCAAACGTATGTATATTAATTTGATTGTGAGTGATTTTCTCCACGATTTAAAGCAGAGTAAAGACTAAAAAAGAAGCCTTTCAATCTCGGATGGAGGATTTTCGGTACCTCGTGTAAAAACTGACTTCTAATCGGGGAAAACTATCCAGGGCCCTCCCAGCAACGTCACGCTCGTCCCGAATCGGATGAAACGTGAAGTTTCTGCTACGGAGCTCCGGAAGGACCCGGGATAGTGAAGTTCCCAGTTTGAAAGTGAATTTCTACACGGGACTAGCTACTGCTTCCTGATAAAAGGCTTCGGAAGGGCCCTGGATAGTTTTCCCCGTTTGCAAGTGAATTTCGACGTAGGACTGGCTGCTCGATGATCAAATATTGATTGTTAAATTCATATAGAAACAACGGGTGAATCTACATCGGGATTGTGGAGGTCTGTTGAAAACGCGGGCTTGGACTGCAAACGATAGTTTCTGGTCGTATAATTAGTAATATACTACGGTAATATCTGTTGGGCCAAAATTACCACGGATAGTAATTATTTGACAATTCCAGCAGAGACATCTCGTACCCGGGTTAACCTGCGGGTCCCGGTCCTCTCGCCAGCATCGCCCACTCCTCGTCCTCCTCCTCTCGTCGGTGATGCCTGATCGTTCCGTCCCTCATCCCGATATGTCGTCTCTCTTTCGGCTCTCTCGGAACGCAACGCAACGCAACGCAACGCAACGCGACGCGACGCGACGCGACGCAACGCAACGCCACCGCTACCGTGGCCCCGTTTTGTCCCATTGGATGGTTAGGTATACCGTAGAACTAGCCGCCGGTAGACTGCCGACGCGGACGCGACCCCCGGCTCTGGCTGTCTCTGCAGATGACTGTTCCCATCATCGAGTATTAACCGCAGGTCCGGCGCGGGGGCGGCTGCATTATTAGCCCCAAATGCGATAGACCGGTGCCACCTTCCCCTCGACAATCCTCAACTACGAATTCCCGAAAACCTACCGAAAACCCGGATAGGTACCAGATTCGCCAAAATTCGTATTACTTAGCTTCGGATACCTAAACGGCTCGATCACCCCCAGGTTTTATCGAGATAAAAGATCGCACCGCGAAATCCAATGACGCAGAGAATGACACGAGAGGGGGATGCGACGATGCAGTCAGTTGCAGTCAGTTGCAGTTCCCGCGGGTCGTGCGGAGGGGTGAGAGTGTTTGATGCCGGTTATCATGTTGACAGCCACCTCGGCAAGGGCGCCCGGTTCGTTGTCTGGATAAATTCATCCTCCAGGATCTCGCCCGCGTTGACGATTATAAATTCGACAATTTTTACCAAGCATCGATCATGAGAGGTGAAGAAACGTTGGAAGTAAATTGATTGGTTCAATTGATCGAAAAAGATCGGTTTCCAGTTCGATAATTATAGCCGGTTAATTATAGGGTTTTTTTTGTCGTCTATTGAAACGGGAAATTGTTCGTGGAAGTGTGGAGCAATCGACTCGCCGTTTGCGATAAACTGTTATAATTATAAACAGTCTTTGCGTGGTTTCTGGTCCATCTTTTTACAACTATATCAGCCGATATAATGGACGGATTTGAGCCAGAGAATTTAGATCGCGTATCCGATGTGCAAAAAATGAGAAAAGTAACAACGGCGATACGTCAGACCGGCATCTGTTCAAACCTCAAAGCGCTAGTGAGATACGGAATGAGAGGAACGACAGGCGGTGAATTTCGGATACCTACTACGACGTCGACTTCAGTGGGTCATAAAAAATGAAACGTTTCAACTTTTAATAACGCCTCAAACACTTTGTACGAATCGTTAAGACAGCGCGAACTTCGGTACAGTCGAGATGAACATTTCCTTTTTGTTTCTGCTCTCGCTTTTGCTCTTCTTCTTGTTGTGGTTCGGGACAGGATTCTCTCGGAGAGTAGCTAATTGTTGTCTGTAGTTAGTACCGCGCACCTCGACCGAGACCTTTTTTGTTTAAAATCTTTTCAAACCGAATTACAGTCCTCGCGGACGTCTTCGTGCGTTAAATTAAAATTTAGATGCAATTAAACGGCTCGAAACGTTGCGATTATGAAGAAAAATTAAAACACCGATGCCCACGGTCGGGTTACCGACTCTAAATACGACCCTCGCAATTACTCAGAGTCGTGTTTAACGCTGTGAATAAGCATTTTGAATTTGGTGAACCGCAGCCACTGCACTGACCCACGGAAGTCAATTGCTACGTAACAACCATAACCCGAACTATCCGGCGATCCTGAACCACCAAGAAACTAGTTGAGTGAAGAAAAAAGAATGAAATTAAATTTACAGACCGTTAGGGAGGCCATAACCGCTGAATTAACTGACCGTAGCTCACGCCCAGTCGCGTTTACGACGTTAGGACAAACGTGGGACAATTTTATATTTGCATATATCTGTGGTTATGCGTGAATCTTTTTCTTTTCTATTTTCAACCTTCCTCTATTTCTATTTCTAGCCTTTCACTTTTTAACGCGCTAGGTCAGAGGATCTGCAGCGAGCCCCCGGGACAGGCGGTGGAATAGGAGCCCCGAGACAGAATCAAAGCTCGGGATGACACAGGGAGATACAATGAAACTGAGAGGGGCGTTTGAGAGGGCCGAAGAAGCTGAAGCAATGAATTACCGAATGCATATTAGCGACGAGGCAGTTAAGACCGAGTAGTCAATCTCTTCCTCCGACGTTTATGGAGAGAGAATTAATATACCGGGGCCTTCTCGAAGCTGCAAGCCTTAGAGACTTTGCGTAGAGTCGTATAATAGCGCCTACGTGTACACACGCCCGTTTCGCTTTCACGGACACTTTTCTGCGACCCGAACCTTTGCTCATTATACTCGAGGGAACCTGCTAACGGAAATAATTAACCTTTCCTACATTCCGATTAATTTATTAATTATCAAAACAATCTCAACACCTTGAGCCTCCCAGCAGAAATGGAATTGGGCTAATTAATTATTCCGTTTATGATTGAATTTGTAGAAATTCGGCTTTGGAATCGAAATAAAAAAAAATTGTATCATTTTTCAAACCTCAAAATTGTAGATTAATTCCTGTACAGATCTGGCAGCGCCATTATATCAACGGACAAATTTGAGATGGACTCAATTTTTCGCCCAAATAATCACCAAAAGTGACGAGTGCCATTTATTTTAGAAAATGGTTGATAACTTTTTAAATTCTCGTTAGATTGGAAAAACATGCAGAATTATAGATGAAATTACATGGAAAATCAGCTGAAAACATGAAGAAATCTTACAAAATCATGCGAAATCGTACGAAATCACGGAATCATTGTACTTACACTCAATGTTCGAATGAATACCCCCTCGAAAAAAATTGTGGGAGAAATTATGTTTGGTTACTTTACCCCCCAAAAAAATGGTGAATTTCGAGATCCCAACAACTAGAAATAAATGAATCTTGTCCATTAATTGAAATATCCCGATTTTTTGTTGTTACCTACAGGGAAAAGCTTCAGCATAACGATAACGATATCGACGACACCTCCCCAGGTCGCAACGTACACGAGAGCGATCAAGGTGACCGTCGATGGACCCAGAGAACCGAGGTCCAAGGCCAGTGAGTACCTACCACAATTTTCAACTCGATCGAAACGATCCTTGCTGTTTATGCTAAACTATTTTAGTTTTCTTTCAATTCACTGAAGAACGAAATTTGAGTCGTTATACCCTCAATTTTCTGGTTCTGGATCAATCTAACGTGGATTTACACGCAACATTCGCGATGCAGCGAACCATCACCAATTTTTAGCTCGCATGTCGTCCTGCCAAACGCAAATCGGCACGGCATGTGGTTCACTTTTGTACATACGAATTATAACGTGAACCTTTTTTTTATTATTTGTTTATACTTTAGCCAAATGGACGACGAAGCCTCGCATCCTTCATTGTACATAATGCCATATACTCATCATTCATGGTCAATTATTTATTCAGCCTGAAATCTCCGAAGATAAATTGAGCATCGGTAAAGTGAATCGGAGCTCTCGAACACGCATCAAAGTATTACAAAATAATATATGAAATACCGGTTATTCCGACGGTTCCTCCGGGGGCCCAGAAAGCTCACAATGAAACGGACATTATTATATATTTTTCACATAAAATTTAGCCAACGGGAGTCTCATTATACGGCATATGGTGCAATGATGCAGTGGTCGTTCGGGGTGCGGTGCGGTGCGTGCTACTACTCCGCTCTAATAACTTCCACGTAAAACGACCTGTTATAATATCATAAAATGTCTCCAATTTTTTTCAATAATTAATCGTAAAAAATATCCAAAAGAAAAAAACACCATCACCTCGATTCCTGATTAATAGTACAGCGAGAAGTGCAGGGCATGGACTGTAGGCATCGCGATCTATACTGTTTGCGGGCGTTTCGCATTTGGGGGAATCAACTATTGATGCGATCAGCCGTGCGGGAGGTTTTGTAAAGTATATAGTCCCTGATACGCTCTGAATTTATAATCGTTCATCATCCCCTGGCGGTGAGAAAAAAAAAAACTACAAAGATCGTTCAAAGCATATACACTGAGAAAAATTCATATTGTTGTCGCATTTTGTCGTTGACAGAACTATATAAATAGTCAATCAAGCTGAAATTAGGGTTTCAAATACTATATTTCACAATGTAAAAATACCCAGACCGCACAGAACTCGAACTATGACGTCCAAACTGTCAAAGACGTCTTTTGGTCTCTTATAGTCGTCTTTGAGAGTTTAGACAAGATTCAGACGTCAAAAAGTGGGACATTCGACATCCATACGACGACTTTTAGACAACTTTGAGATCTGTGCTGTCTTTTTTTTCAGGAACAAAATTCTCTGAATTTTCCCTGACTTTCCCTGACTGGTTGATCAATTTTCCCTTATACCGAAATTCTAATATTGTCTCAATTAGTGCTACAAGATAATACCAATTCTTGATTTCATTTCGATGCAAATTGATTTGGAAATCCAACAATGTTGGGAAATTTTTTTAATTTTCTTGCCGAATCATTTACGACACGTTAGCAATTTCTTTCACTTTTTCCCTGACCAAGTTTGAAATTCCCTGACATTTCCCCGTGGCCACCATAATGCTGATATGAATGGTAACTATAACTAGACATTTTTCTCAGCGATTTTATGAACAACTGTTTCTGTTATTTAATTTTTTATACACCGCATAACCGCGAGTCCGTTCGCCGCGGCACGCTCTCTAATCGTTTTTTGTCCGCGAGGCCCAGAATTTTTGACGGGTCTCTTTCGGGGCTGATGTGAATAGGAAACGGACAACATATTGCATATGCGGAGGGTCGCGTGCGTGCGGGTACGGCTTAGTAGGCAAAGCGGTATCGCTGCCTTACCGAGGAACCGGCCGCAGAGCACATTGTCTTGTGTAACAATGGCACACGACACCCCAGAAACACCTGCCGCCCCTTATTATGTCAATATAATCGTCATCGAGCTTTTTGTTGTTGAAATTGTTTCTGGTATTTTTATTTTCATCCAATTTGGAGTTCGCTCGCCTTCCTCCTTCCTGCTGCAGCATACGAAGCGAGTTTTGGACGCATAAGGCGCGTCTCGACGTCTGGTTTTTAAATCGGCTGACTCGCGGAGCGGAAATAAAACGCTATTCGGTTTAGGGGAAAGAATAAATGAATTCTACCACCCGACGCCATTTTGCCACTCCGACCAATCAACGGACGACCAGCGATCAGAACGTTTTTATTCAGCTCGTAGCTACCGCCGTTGAAGGCGACTTTTTTATAGTTTAATCGGATACGCGATATGATAATAAAAGAACTGACGCCAACAAAGAAACCGGATGTTTCGCGCGGCTCCTTATTTTTCGTTCATCGAATTATTGTTTAAATTTGTTCAAAACTAACGTAGCTCGTTTGAAATCCAAAAGCTTCTTGAATTTTATTGCAGTCGAGAAAAAAATAATTTTTTTGCAGGGGGGATGATTGCAATTTTTTTAAATCTGGAGGCTGAATCGATTAACGATCGCAAATTAATCGATCGGTTGATTCGAATGGTTTGAATGTAACTGGACGCCAAGAAGGGCGCAATACGGAAGGGAGTGGTCCCACGAGGCCTGCAACAACACTTCCGTTTTCAAGTGATTAGATAAAACAGCGCCGGCAAGTATGCAGTGTTGTCTGTGTTGTCACGACAACACACGGAATCCTAGTAGTGTGGAATTACAACACACGGAATTCGACTACGGGATTGAAAATTCACGAATTTGCATTGTTTATTAATTTTTTTTGCTATTTTTACGGTAATTCTGACTATTGTCGTTCGTCCGTCCCGGTAGGAATTTAAAATATAGGAAACAAACAAATTCTTTCCCTATACCCCCGCCCCCCCAATCGTGACCTGATAATACACGATAAAATGGTAAGTTGCCGGGACTGGTTATGTGGTCTTGAAAGTTCAAATTCTATCACGGACACGAACAGACTTTGGTAATGTGTGAGCATTGAGGACACAATCGTACACCACACACACGCCACACGCGAGTGGCGCGCGCGAACTACCTATCTGCAAATGGGGTATTCCACCCATTATCGCGACACGATTAGAGCAGACATTTTTTAAGTAATTTTTATTATTTCATGTGTTGGAGAGCGATCCAAGGGGCTTTTTCTCACTTCCCGTTTATGTTTGAGTTTTCACTGTATCTTCACGTTTTGAGGTCCAAAGAATCACCTCTGACTATACATATTTTGAGTTTGACGTCTGGGTGTGTGACGATATCTCGAGTACAAGAGCGCGGATCGGAACAAATTGGGCTGATTAGATTTTTGCTTTGATCGATTCAGTACTTTCCGAATTATTTGAACAACTAAATTCTAAAAAACACGATAAAAATAACGATATCTTCGGTATGGATCAACGGATTTGAATGAAATTTGGTACCACATGGTTTTTTCGGTCGTTTATCATAAATCTCAAGTCAATTTTGCAAAATTTTCATTTGTCGTATTCGATGTGCTGCAAAAAAAAAAACATTTGGATTTTGATTAAAATTAGTACTCGAAGGTTTTTTTTGGTCACTCGTCACGAATATGAGGTCAGATTCGCAGAAATCAAAACAGCTGAAAAAATCAGCCCAAACTCGCTCGTTGATTTTCGTAATTCATTTTTAATCATTTCAACTAACCGTTTTTTCGTGTCTGCTGCAGTGTCCACAACCTCCGACAAGAATATCTTCTAAGGTTATTTTCGAACCAAACACGAGTATTCTGAATCCAAAAATCTAATTTTTTGAGATCGATGCAGCCGATCATATGACCTTATGTCTACAATAAAAATTGAAAAATCGTCGCCAACTAGACGTAAATACGACTCGAGTATTACATCATTGTTGATATTGCACGTAGCAGCTGTGATCAAAAATAGCATTATTCACAAGTATCGACTGATAATATTTAATTACATCCATTTGAGATAAGTAATGGGAACTCATATCTCAGATAAAACAATTATCAACAAGTGTTCGGGTGCTAATATTCATTCGAAGTCGTTGATTTGATAATGTTCAATCACATACACCTCTCAAATAACAAACTTATTATTTAGAAGCGCGCGTGCGTGGTTTTGAGGTCAGGTGGATCCAATTTCATAAGAACTTTTTGTTAATCTTTTCGAAGAAGAATTTTTAGTTACTATATTCAGTGCATAAGAGTGAAAAGAGTGATTAATTACTCGGAAGAATTCAGTTCGACTTTTCGATCTTCTTCGATCTCAGATCGACCCACGACCTATAAAATGATAATAATTTCGAAAAAAAAAAAAACGATTAAACTTGTCTACGAATTCGTCTAATTTTGCGTAAATTCGAGGCCGACGTGGATAAAATTTGATACAGGATGGAATAAATAATGCGAAACGAGAAATAAAAAAAAAAAATTGGCGTTTTAAACGGCGGCTTTATTCCTCTTTCCACATTCAGGAAAGTCTACGAGGTCCCGAGTTCGTGACCCCTTGGCTGGGTCCGAGCCGCTGAGAGATGAACACGAGTCAAAAAAGGCCCGATTGTGTTCTACAGCGATAGGTTTGGGCCTTACAGCGCTCACGTCCGGTACGTGAGAAGTCAATCGTGGGATCTTTGCCGGGATCCGAACCGCGGTACGGGTGCGAGCACGCAGCAATCCTCCTCTCCAACGGTAGCCGGCGTTGAAAACCGTATATAAATATAATGTTATACTTCGGATCGACGCGGTAGCCGGGGCCTTGGGACAATTTCGTGCAGTTTGCGGTTGAATTTTGTCTGTCGCTCGGTTCTTGCGCGCTATTTCACCTCCGGCTATTCGGTGCGGGAGGTGGATGTACGTACGATCATTCGATACGCGGCACGATTTAGCGAATTTCGCGATGTTTAAACACCCTGTAGGTAATCCATTACGCGAAAATATTCGCGGAGCGCGGGGTCGGGCCTCCCTCGATGAGCCACGGACTGGATACACGCTGTTTGTGCAATTAGCTAGATATTAGGATAATCAAGAAGCTCGACCACGGTGGGACCCCCGCTCAATAGCATGCCGGGCGTTCCACCAACTTGTCTCTCGTACTCTATAAACTCACTCACCTGGGATCGGATATCGTTACACCTCGAAACTATGCTTTTGACGTTTATGCGCGAAAAAGAACGATTTTGCGTTTCATTCAGATTCACTTTACTCAAGTCTTGGAAAATCATTCAGGGGGTACCATACACCGTAAAATGTAAAAAAAGTCATTTTTCATATTTTACAATGTTTTTCACACGATTTTGGGAACACATTTTTTTTTTCTTTGTCTACGGTGCACGAAATAAAATCTATCTATAAGTTTTTCTGATCTCAAAATATATGGATCATAGACAGTGGATCATAGACAGAAAAAAAATTCTTTCTAAAATCATGCGAAGATCATTCAAAAGTCTCAGAAAAACTGACACGAAGTTTATTCACCAAAATATGACAAGTTATTATATGAATTGTTGAAAATTCATTGATTCAATGAAAGTTGACTGAATCAACAACAAATCATTAAATTTTGTGCAAACAAAGTCTCTTCTACTTCAATAAATTTTGTTTTTCAACCTCTACTCTCGCCTTGACTCCATTTTACGAACAAATGAGAGACAATATTTTTGCAAAACTCGAAAAATGATGAGTGAAAATGTAATTTTTTCCCAAGTTGATACTGAGAATTCAAGAATTTTCCGTGGGGAAAAAGTCCCGCCGAGTTCAACGATTCCAAGGTTTTCACGTTCGACAACTTGATGACGAAAAAGGAAATTCCGCTGGAATTACCCAAGTGAGAAATTTCTTGTCTCCGATACATTTGAATACGTTAAACAATGGCCTGCAGGGACTATCTCCAACTTTCCCGAAGAAAATTCTATTTTGATTTCACACAAAAAATTGTCGACAGCGATACGATTTGTCCCCATTTCCAAACCGCTGGAACGATCACCGATTATCTTGTGAAAAATCGTGCTAATTTACATTTTTTTTGTCCCACAATTGACTTAGGGCAACAGCAGCAGTATCGTGCCCTGGGTCTGGGGCAGAGGCCGTACATGGAGTCCGGACCACCGTTCAGTACTCATCTTCGAGAATTGGAGTGCCGTAAGAACAAATACCACCATCACCATCACCACCATCATCACCAAGGTACGAACGCGACGTCACCGACGTCGGTGGCGACGTCGCATCTTACCGGATCAGCGGGATCGTCCATTGGCCAGGGATCCACGGCTCAGCAAGACTGTTACAAGCAGAGTCCAACGCACGGTGGTAAGTCCGAAAACTGTCCATCAAAAATGCGAAAAATATAGTATCATGATAGTCACGCTGGGTCAATTTGACCCGAGCCAACTTTAACCGATTGTTGAAAAAAATTATTCGGAAAAACACAGTTTTCTCAATTCTTGAATTTATCGGATTAGGTGAACCAAATTAAATAATTATTCGGACCCACCAAGTGAAACGTGATTTTTCTCTAGGTTTTGTTCGGTCCCACCAAGGTTTGCACGCTCAAATAGAGGAAGAATCTTTCCTCGGTGGGTACCGATAATTAACTGATTCGGTTCGCCTAGTCCGACAAATTCAAGAATTGAGAAAGATAGAGTCCAACAAAACCAACAAGGTTTTCTATTCAAAAATTCATAACTTTTTCGATTTTTTCATATACTCTTGAGTAATTGTGGTACTTTCATGAAAAGAATATTTTGGTACGTTGTCTTTGGAAAAGTATATTCATGTTGAAGATTGAACTCGATGATTCAGGGATGAAATGATGAAATAATGAAATAATGAAAAGCGCTTATTTAAACATTTTCCCGGTTTTTTTCCTGTTTCCTACGTGTTGATGAATACTATAGCTGGGAGTGTGACGCGGATAACGACTACGATCTGAGGTGTTTGACTCAATTTCCAAGAACAATGATAACAGCTGGTTGGAAAGTGCGGGAGGCAATAGCTAGAGCACTCGGTCGTTAAAGAGGCGTCTATACCACATGCAGTCGACACACTCTGTCCAGACTCTGCAATAGCTTATAGCCCAGTGGTCTTACCACTTGACAATTTTCGCACGGACCATCTCATAGTTTCTTGAAAGTATCCATTCTTCTTTATATTTTCTGTACATAATTTTCTTCAGTTTTCGGAAAAATCTGATCACATCAATCGTGGACGCGGTATAATTTCTCTGTATTGAATGAATCACGACAACTTTATACGAATCGGATTAACAATAACGGATCTGAGAGGCTTGAAAATAGGGGTCTAATTTTTTTTCTTTTTCTTTATTCTCACGAACGAGTTGAATATTACGTTTTGAATTGCAATCTATCGATAGAAATCGAACGGGATCGACGCGGTTCGTTATTCGAAATGGCTAACTATAAAGAGAGCGAATCAATCGGTAACTCATTTGGTGTGACCACGTGTCTGATCATAAGCTCGATCCAGCTTCTATAGCGGTCGTAACAAAGGCAATAAGAGAGAGCAGAGGAGAGGAGAGGAGAGGATGGTGCGAGGCCCAAAAGAGACCCGGGTCAGACCCTGCGAGGCGTGGGGCACGTACGATGGGCCCATTTACCATTACCATTACCTCGGGCCCCGCGATGCCACGTATCCCCGTAAGTCCGAAACTGCCTTTGCAGGTACCCACGCCGGACCCTAATCAACTGTATAAATAATATAAACGCTCACAGCTCGGGGTGACCGGCTATCGAAAGAGGGAGAGGGAGAGGGCCTCGGCTACGTATTCCGCTGGCTACCATATCGAGGCTTCTGAATTTTTACCCGATTAAAGTACATTCTTTACGATTAGGAAACGGTCCCATTATAACGTAGTAGGTACATATACCAGCGGTTTTGAGTCTGATCAAAGTCGGTTAAGTAGACGGCAGGTAGTCCACGACGGCTGAGAAAACCTCTTTGAACCTTGGCTGCGGTTTGCGTAGCCACCCCCGGTTCTCCACTCACCCCATACCTTCGTCTTCGTCCTGCAGGAGCAACACCTCGTCCTCGCGGGGTTTTCAGCCCCTTTATAATTACTGGTTCATTTATAAATTGGTAAATTAATTTAGACACAGTGAGATGGCTGCGAGATCCGAGGCCCTTGGTTTTTTACACCTTCACCTTCTACTATTTCCTCGGTTCAACAATGTCTTACAGCTCGGTCTATTTCAATCGAGTTTATTCTCGATTTGTATCAAAGGATCGGGAAGGTGGTCCGCGTAATACCAGGGAACGATCGATCGGAAGATCGAAGTTGTTTTTACGCTCATTCTCCTCGGGCAGTTTTTTCAACTCCCTTTAGCAACGCGCCAGCCGACACAGTACCGCATTGTTTTCCGAATAATGGTGCAGACGCTGCCTCGAGACACTGCCTCCTCTCGCTAATTCCTCATTTCGATGAAATACACTCTCCGCTGTATACAACATGACATACGAGATCGTTTTCTAGTCTAATTGACCAAGAGGCAAGAGTCGTAGAAAGTAACATGATCAGCCGATGTCGCAATCCTCGCAATCCTCGTCTCGTTGACCTCTGCCAATCTGCGACTTGGATCATTAAAGATTTCGCAAAACTTGGTACAGATGCCGCTTTTCTATCGCAGATTTCTTGAAAATTCTTCATCCGGGGTAAAAATATATCCGAGAATGTGGTAATTTTGTACGGTATACGTTAGCATGATGGACAAGATACTGTATATTATGCCTACCGGTAAGCGACGAGGAGACTGCGACTGTGGAAGGAAAATGAAAGAGAGGACGAGATAAGAAAGAGAAAGAAGAAGAAAAAGAATTGCAAAAGGAAGTTAGTGTTATTTCTGTCTCTTATAATATAACTTGATTCGGTCGAGAGACGAGAGTCTCTCGTCGCTCATCTCGGGTCGTGATCAGGGTAATGAGACCTGGAGAAGAAGAGACGCTGGGATGTCGGGACTTTGGGACGGCAGGGGCAGACGGATGCACTCCTCCTTGGAGGGGGTAAGGACGCTGATGATGGGGTGTGAAACAATCACACTGATTGTATATGCCGACTCCTTCTGCCTGTATAAGTAACAAACCTATACTTTCGGTTCATCCTTTTCTTATTCTTCAGCTATACCGTCTCCTTGGTTCGGTCGGGACCAAAAGCCACCCGAACAACCGGATAAAAGGACGACTAAACAACTCAAAGAACAAACGAACGACCGTCGTGGACGTAATTCCACTCGCGAATCGTCAAACAAACGCATTTTATTTCTTCGATCCTCACAATCAGTGACTCGAATATAATGTCCGGACACATTTCGCGGGCAGTATGTAGAAAAGTTTAACGTGGCCTGCAGTTAGCGAATCTTTCTACTGCGGTAAAAGCGCGGTTTACCTATTTACCAAGATGCGGCTAGTTACCGCACTAAAATTGTTGATTCTTTGGAGCAGGGGAAATTTTGCGATTCCCACGTGCCACAGCCTACTTTACTCCCGGTTTGTGTGTGTCTGCGAGTGTACGTACGCGTCGCTCTTCACTTCAATTGAGCTCCCGCGCTAACCTCCGCTCGCTACTTGGCGAGTACCTCGGATCTCTTCCCATTCCGTTCTCCGTTGTCTTGCGGATGAGCCCAAGCCTCCCGGAGGAATTCACTTTGCTACGTTATAAAATTTTCTTGTGAGAAAAATTTTAAATTATTTCTGTCCGTTTTCGCATGATACTTGTTCGCGTTTGTTTTATTAACCCTTTTTATACGTTTCAAACAAAGGATTATACGGATGTAATGACGCGCGGTACGCGCGGTGAAATAAATGAAATATAACGAATCCGCATGAGAACACGGAAAACGGGCTGCAGACTGTCCGAATATATTCACTCGGTATCAGAGAAGGATGCGATAAACCAACGCTCTATATATCTAATTAATACAAACTCCCCGTATCCCGTAAGGCTTGCCGGAGTTACAAGGGTAAAGCGATCGGAGTGTATGTGACACTTCCCTAATTACCTCACAACGCCCCCTAAGAAACTGCCGCCTGGGAGGCAGGGGTTTTCATATCTATATCGTCCCACCGTATGCTGACCGTTTAAAACGTCGTGGGGAAGGTTTTGAGCAATTTTTTATTCCCCGATTTTATTTTCTCCGCCAAATTTAATATCAGTCTTACACGGGGGGAATCCCCTTCGTTCCCAGAATCACGTGTCGCGTAATAAGAGGCACCAGCAAGTTGTATCCGAAGTTTACCCTAACTGGGTATAAAACAATGCCTCTATGACGGATAAAATGACAAACGTTAACCGCGAAATTTAATTAAACGCATAAATCCATTAGCCTATACCGAGTCTGGTGAGTCTATTCGTTACTTTTCTTTTTTTTTTTTTTTTGTATCCGTTTAGTTATAGAAACGACATGCGGAGATATTTCGACGACTCTGTTGCGGCAGACTTTATGAACAAAAATTAGGATTGTTATCATACTTTCTGTCAATTTTTTGACACGGCGACAGAAATTATCGGTGTTTCGTTCGTCGTAAGGAGTCACTCCGACCTGATATATACTTGACTCGTCGTCGACGTATAAGCGGGAAAAATTGTGTGGAAATATTTTAATTTTATTTTCTTCTGTTTTAAAATGGAAAAATACCGAAATATGGAGTAGGTATATGAGTGAAGTTTATCGCGCCTTTCTTATCTCGTATCCTGGTTTACATCCTTCGGATTCAACCAATGAGAAAATACTTGTAAACAGCTTAAGGAAACGTGCGTGTAACCGCCAAGACACCGCGAGATAAGCAATGGTCGTAATCTTTCGTAACAATTTAGAGTTATTTATTTAATTAATAACATCGCATTATTATTTCTATTTTATCGTCGTAATCTCTCATTGTCGTACTGACTTTTTCGAAAACATTATGAGCAAAACCGCAGGCATAGCAAGTCATAAGGGACACGGCAGAGGAAAAAAAAAGAAGAATTTAAGAAACACAGAGAGGATAAGATATCGCAATGAGAACGTTGTACAAAAGTTGTGGAACAAAAATTGAGTAGCAAGAAAGAAAAAAACCGAGATCGAACACCTTTCCTTCGACTTTTTTCACCTCGAGTTTCTCGATGGCCTGAAACTCGAAGTATCGAGAATTGAAGAAGTCGAGTTGAGATTTTAGTTTTTCCCACGGCACGGGTTCCAGACCATTGCGCGAGAATTGTTGCCCCAAGTTTCTTGTCCCCGTACCCAATTTTTCTCTGCATAATTCAATTTTCGTCAGAGTCTTAACGATAACGAGTCGTCGATGATACACTTTCAAATCTCCAATTTTATTTATCCGCGTCCTTCACCGCGTCCTTCAGGAATTCCGAAACTATATACTTACAAGACCAAGAAATGACGAAAAAAATGATACAAGAGACTCGCTACTCGTCGATCCAACATCCCGACAAAACATCCACTTGCAGGTAATTCCCTTAAGTTGAGAATAATCTACCGTGTGGATCAATTTTTCAATATAACATTTTTTATCGGCGAATTCCATGCTCGATATGTCGAACACGATACGCCTTCGATCTCTCGAGCACCTGGTCGTAATAGCTCCGGGGATGGAGATGGGGATGTCGATGTGGATGGGGGATACCGTCCGCATCCACACGGTACACCAAACCGCCAAAGTTACGGCTCTCCGTGTCCGTGTATCGGATGCCCATCGATCACCACTACGTGATCGGACCATTACCCGCACCTCGATCGACGGGTCCCTGCGAGCACCTAGGAATACCTCGAGACGACAGGTCCTCTGATCGGCTTCCTGTTTCCAATTCTGTTCAATTTCCACTGCCTCGATCGTCGATACTTTCAACGGTTACTGTACCAGAATCTCTTCGAGGCATAATATCGATACCTGATCGAGTGACCGCGGGATTTATTCGTGAGAGGGGAGCAAAGACAATGTCAGACGGAGACGGGGACGGGGACGGGGAATCTGAGTCCCAATGGTCGGTCACGCGTCAGCGAATACGTGTTGGAGTAAAAATAAGTGAATAAGAGCAAGCAGAACCCCGGTGTTGAGGCGGTCCGCGGTTCGCTTAGCTTCTGTCTTGAATCAACGATTCCAGGTCGCGGGTTGCTGTGCGAGACTCCAGCGTCGTCGATCACCAAAGCGAGCCGGGGATTCTGACGAATAGAGAATGAATTGGCGAAACAAATTCAACAGATCGTGGAGTGAAGAAATTCTGTCCGTATAATTTCCCTGAGACACGAGAAGGTGATCAAACGATTCGACCATTGAGATCGAGGAAATCCAAAGAGTGACGCAAACTGCTCAGATACGAGAAAGTGGAACTTACGGTACAAGAAGAAAAGATCACGGGATGACTAACCTACCGAAACAACGGGTTTCGAACAAAAACTGAAGGTATTAAATATGTGTGACCGCTTGAGGAGGGGATAAAACATGTTTTAGGACGCTTAATTGGTTCCAATCACTTTGTGCGGTATCTTCATCCGCATGGAACCCATTACCGAGCCAGTAGGTATCCATTATCCTCTAATCTACCCGCAAATTTGTCTGAGAAAAAGAAGAATCGTATTGCGATAATTCATTGGGTGCCGAGATAGATTTTGCTGAAAATCAATCGTCGTAATTTACACGCTTTCACTGATAATTCATTATTGTTAGAATTGATCGATCATCGACGCTACTATACGGGTGTTGAATCAACTATCACAATCGTGAGATTGGTTCGATTGAATTCATTCCAAAAAGGGTCCATTTAAGGGGGGGCTCCACCATTTTTTGCTCCAAAAAACATGTTGCACAAACCACGGCGGGAAAACTGGATTTGAACCTCGACGAATTTCTGTACGCAGTCCAAAGTGAGATATGAAAAATCTGCCACGATGTGAACCCTTAATTTGATAGAAAAAAATGTTCAACGTTATAAGTTATTCTACTTCACAGTTGGAGGTATAAAAATCAATAACTGATACAATTTTAAATATTTATCAATGAAATTTGGTGCGTTGGCGTTGATCGGCGAAGCCCCGCCTCATTGGGTTCGTATCTCGGATAAAAACCGAAGTTATGAGATATCTGCAACCCATTAATAACCTCGACTATTTCCTGCCAAGGCATCCTGTCAAAATATCGCATACTTCTACTTCCGCTGGAAGTTGAAAAATGTGTAGGTAGATATTTTTCGATCCTGTTATCTTGATTGAAAAATGAAATTCTGATTCAATACGTAGCACAAGTGAGTGTTGAGCGAGTAAGAATATGAAACGTTTCGCGGCTTCTTTTTGCTCAATCTACGTATACATCCGGTACGCATATATAAGATACGCGTAGAATAAAAGTCGTGACAAGTCGTGCGTGCTGAACCTCGCGTTACCGCAACGATGGAAAAATTAATATTTCATAATTAAGCGCGGTGAGCGACGTAATTAATTAATGCTCGTGTCCCCCGTGCCTGGGAGAAACCGCGCGGCGCTCTATAACGTAGTTTGAATAAAAACCGGGTAATCGACCCATCGTATCATGGATAATCTCGATTCTATCACCCAATTCATTCGTTCATTCATGCAGAGTCGTCGAAACTCCGGTTACGCGATCGGCTCTAATCGCGCGTCGCGTTGAAACGTCAAACGAGCAAGACGCCACCGTGACGTTTTCTCGGTAACGGTCCGCCCGGTTTTACTACTGACTCATCTCATTCTCCATTCATCTCAGGCGTCGGTATCGTTTCGTGCGTGTAATTCAACCGCTGCGTTAGGACCGAAAACCCCGTCGGTCATCCACTGCGGGTGTTCGATTTGCCACGTGCAGACGGATATCTGGTCACTTTGGGAAATCGCCACCGATGACTTTGACGAATTTGCCATCTTTTTCCACTGACTCGTTCCTGTCACCTGTCGAATTGATACATAGGGACGATTAGTGCCGGTCTCTTGTATTGGGCTACTTACAACCACTGCTTTGACGGCTCTGATTTAGACATCGATCGCATCGAATCGACCGTAATTTCTGAGAAGATTAACACCGTTTAAAAACCTGGTTGAAATAATTTCTTTATATCGTTCCTAATTACGAAAAGATATTTGAACAAATTATGCAGTACGGGGAATCTCGTGGAACTTGTTTCGACTAATAGTTACGGTTGTGTTTGTATTTTGCCTCGTTTTTAGCACTATATTGACAAATAAGGATCCCGTGTACCGGGAATGCCTGACATTCTGATGCCGTCACTGCAGTTCTCGGTAATCTTATTCTCGACATCTTTGTCGTTAAATAAA
Source organism: Euura lappo (assembly GCA_018257835.1). Taxonomy (NCBI): domain Eukaryota; kingdom Metazoa; phylum Arthropoda; class Insecta; order Hymenoptera; family Tenthredinidae; genus Euura; species Euura lappo. The sequence goes on from JAEUYN010000570.1 coordinate 387,309, forward strand.
CCAGTTATACTCGTAACTCGTTGATCGTTTCACCGAAGACTTCATTAATTCTTGATACTCAATTTTCACACTCGTTTATTATCGACTTACGAAGATTCTGTCAAACGAGCCGAAACGAAAAGTGCTTAAAAATTGTATTAATACTCTAAATTCATCATTCGATCGCTTTTAATTGATGACTTTCGCAAATTCTCAGCTATGACGACGTTGACTGTTGATTCATCACGAGACGAGAATCCCCGGTCTGTGTATATTCATTATTATTATATTCTTGGAAAAAACTCTGTTCATTAATAAGCGGACGGTATCAGTTCGTTGATTGTTCATTGGCCTGTATAAGACATGATCCCAAGTCTCAACCTGTTGTTCCCCGAATCCTATCGGAACGTTGATATCCCAAGTCCGTCGTGGTTTCGTTATATTTCTCATTGAATATTTTCCTCGCGATAAAAAAAAAAAAAAAAAACTTGAAAGAAACCCAAAGGAACACATGTCACCGCAAAATCTTGATATATTTCTCGCCACATCCTCCGGACTTTTTTTTTTACGCTATTGTATAGGATTAGAATATTTAATCAATTAATTATACGACCGCGATAGCGATTACGTACTCCTAGATTTTCTTCGTATTACAAGGTTACGAAATAGGAAACCTCAACACGAGAAAACCGCTGTCAGATTCTTCATTCATCTCTATAATTTTGAATCGGGAATTACCGCGAATTCAATTATGTAGACGCGTCGATTGAGCCCACTAAAATCTGATTACATATACATTCACACTCGAAACGTGGAGATCCAGTGAAAACTCAACTTTTCTTTCCGGGGCGATTACAATAACCAATAAACACGATTTTGTACAGCTTTACATAGAATCCAGTGAAGAGATCAGGGCCCAGTCATGAATGGAGAATTTCCCAGAAGCTAAGAACAGTTCACTTCCTCAATCAATGGATCGAAGGTCTCCGGACTGTCGGTTGCCCGAAATAACCGAAGGATCGCAAGATCAACGAGAGTCGAGCTCTGTTCTGCCCCCTCAACCGTGGATCACGTACCTTTTCTCTCTGCCTCTACCTGACTAACAGCTAAAACTCTTCCGACTCCGGATAATCTTCGGTGTGGAGCAGAGGCTGCGTAGGTAATTCAACAAACCGTTAGAAAGACGCACCGCAGACAGAAATATCTGAGCTAGAAATTCAAATTTCTCGATGAAACTGTCCAAGTTTCCGATACATCGAATACCTGCAGCCGAAGATATGACGAGGCGAGTGATGCCGGTATTCGATCGTTTCATGGATCAATAAATCGTGTAGAATGATCGCACGATCGAGCCGGACCGTAGATCGATCGATCGAGGTGAATTTGTTTCTCCCTTTTGTAGGATTTCTCGGTCGTAGCCGTGCACCCGCCGTACGATCGGGACGGCACGCCCGGTTTCTAGAAAAACACAACGAATTCCACGAAACGATGAAAAAAACGACAAGGTTCTGGGTGCTCTCCGTGGATCTCTGTACGTGCGTACCGCCGGCTATCCGGCAAAAAAAATAAGATCAAGGAATCTGAATGAAGGCGAGAGAGCGATCCGGCTGAAGGAAACTGTACGAACAATATAACGAAATCAGATAAGTCAGTTGGGACAATGTATCGAAGCTAATGAGCCGTTTATTACCGATATAATTCCCGCTTCTTCTACGATCCTCGACTCCTTTTTTTTTTCTTTATTGCCTCTCCATGTCCCAATCCCATCCTTGCGTTCCGTCATTCGATCCTCAGCTTCGTATCCTTTTTGCTTCGGTCATAATACTCGAAAAGGTTTCTTACGAGATAGACCGTGACCGTGGACCGGGACCGTGATTAATTATTACTTTCTGGTCTCCACCTCGAAAGTTTGGGCACGATTCCGATCCGAGAGTCCCCCCCAATTGTGTGAGATCTTCTGATTCTAATCGAATCAATTGATTCGACGGTTATAATTGAATTGGATTTGAATAAAAAATGAGGGAAACAAGCGTGTAAAATATTTTTCGAAATACCGTGACCTCTTCTCTCTTCTCGGTCCATCCGACATGTTTGCCGAACTAATTGGATACTGAAATTGGGACCGACCAGCGAGTCAAAGGACGCGAGTTCCGGGACCGGGGCAGGTATACCGGGCCACCTAGGCGACAGCGGGTCCGCTAATAAGAGGGCGCACCCGGAGGACCTGGCTTTTCTGTCAAATTACCCCCAGGACTCGCGGTCTTCTAGGATTCGTTCTATCCACGGCTGTGTTACTACACGGGAAACTGATCAGTGGGCATCGCTAACTTTTACGACGGAACATCTGTTATGTCTCTTCTTCGTGATATTAACTACAAATTATACACCAGTGACCGAGATGCTCCGGCACCAACTGGACCCGGATTAATTACGAGGACGGTTTAATTGACAAGCTTCTTTCACCGACCCGTGTATCGGTATCGCAAAAACGCTCCTTGCCTTCTTCTTCTTCTTCTTCTTCTTCTTCTTCTCCGGAGGTTCGACGACTCACGGGCAGTCGCCTGGGGGCGTCTTCTAATTTACCTCTCGCCACTCGCCATCGAGCTTCCGGGCGCGTTTCATTCATGCCAGTAACTTCATTCATGCTCTGAATTACGGCGACGAATAAAAGGACGAGAACGGAAGGAAGGAACGAGAAGCAGAAGAAGAAGAAGAAGAAGAAGAAGAAGAAGAAGAAGATGGGCGACTCATTGTTTCGAAAATTTTGTTGGTTATTACCATCTCGTAAATCGGCATTGTAACCCCGTCAAAACGAATGAATGTACGAAATAAGAACATCCGACACGAACAGGATGCTCTAAATTACCGACGATCCTCTTCGCATTCAATGATATTGACGGGCTTCTCGCTCTCGGAGACCCTGGCGTTTTTCGATTTTTTACGGATTTCCGGTGCCACGGGACACGGAATCGAGATCTTGAGATAAAGACCGCGATTTTTGACGCCCCGATCGCGACGAACTTCTCCATATCGCGACGGCGTGTCCCATTCGTCTGGAAAGAGACGAGGTGTCCTCGCGCTCCGAACGAGCTCCGTGAATGTGAAGAAAAAAGATGGATAAAAAAATATCGTCGAGTTTTTGAGATCGGTTGGCTCGATATACGGCTTCGGTTCCCACCGCGAGGGACGCTCGGGCCAACGTCTTGGATAACGTAAGCTGATATCGCGATCCGCTTCACCCGTACGCATTGAACGAAGTCTTACTCAGACACTGACGCAGGAAACTGGCAACCTCTCGATGCTCTCTTCTCCGCGATGCCCTCTTCTTCTCGCGCCGGGAGGTATCGCTTACACTGATTTTTTATTCTCCTTTCTATTAAATATCCTGCCAAGGATAATGTGTCTATCGATGAAAAAAATAAATTTGGAGCAAAAAAGGAGGAGTGCCGTGGAATTGAGGGAAGAAAAATCGGTAAAATTTCAGGCATTTTCTTGTGGGTTGAGGCAAAAAAAAAAAGAAAACGGGAGTAACGGGTGTTTACTTAATTTTGGAAGCCGCAAAAACCGTGAACACCGATCGATGAAAAACCACAAAATATTCTAGAACCGTTCGAACGTCTTCGGCGAGGGCCGTTAACGGGGGACCTCGACCATCGGGAAGAACGGAAAAAGACCCCGAAACCGAGCGATGACAAAATGATGATGACTCTGAGGTTGCGCGAGGCTGCGATCACCGCCGCCCGGTTACCCACCTCGGTCAGCTAAGTAGATGAATGCTCGGAACCTAAGCACCAAAACCTCACTGTGGTTTCACACCCACAACGGTAGTAAACACCTTGAAAACCGCGCGCATAACGCCAGACGGAAATAAGGATTAAAAAAAGGATATTCCTCTTTCCGAACAGTCGAACACGGCCGCAACCATCGAAAACTCGGTCGACCCCGATCCACATGCAGAATCTTCCTGCGGTCGATCATCGGATGGCAGCGGAAGACGCGATTTTTTCATTCATTGTCTATTCAGAGCGAAGAAAAGGGGGAAGAATGAAAAATCATTGGTCTCAAATTGCGGTTTCCGGATGTGTCCCGGTTCAATTTTTAACGTTCGTCTCGAGTGTTGAATTGAAACCGAATAATGAACTTCCGGTTTCGTTGAAAGAGCCGAACGCGTGAGACTGATGACAATTATCTCGGACAGTTGTCTTCGGGATGCTCGGTGTGATGCTCTTCGGAGGATGAGTCGCCTCCCTATATTCCTATACCTACCGCTGTATAGCAATTTTTTGGACCATCATTAGAATCGTTTAGGACCCTTCGAAGGGGTCGAATGTTCGGGTTGTAACTGGACCATTATCTGACAGATGGCCCACTCTCTCGCCTCTGTGAAACCTACTCTTCGTTTTGTTATTGTTGTTTCTTTTATTATTCTCGGAGGTAATTGCGGCAATACGGACCCATTCAGATTCGAATAATTCGAACGCCTCTTAAAGCGGTCCTTTTGAGCCTCTGGTCGTCCTATCGAAGCACACACATCCTCTGATCGGGGATTTGTACCAACAAAAAACCTTTCATCAACAATTTTTGTTTGGTATCGTTTCCTCGATGATTGTAAAAAAGTACATTGGGTTTATCAACCCGAAACAACGATCGATTTTACGTCCAATTTTTTGTCTTCTTCGGATGTGCTCTTGAATTTAACCCTTCACAGTCACACCGTAGGTGGAATCGACCATCGATTTTTCAACAAAATCCTTCTATCTTCGCAAATTGTTTCGCAAAAAGTTTATCTTGAGAACGGATCAACGGATTTGAATGAGATTTGGTACCACATGGTTTTTTGAATCGCTGATCACGAATCTGAGGTCAGATTTGCAAAATTCAAAATAACTGGAAACAAAATAAATAACTCAGAGCCAGCTTCTTTTACGGATAGATTTCTGACGATCGTCGTTCGATATTGGACTGAAAATTCTTCGCCAGTATAACTGTAAAGGGTAACTGGAAAGTGCCAGAGTTTTGAAATCGTGAGTAATACAGATACTAGCTGGAATTGATCTCTTCGACTTTCATAATCGGTGATTCACAATTATCTCGAGATTTTTAATTCACTGGAAGTGACCTGTTGACCAATTTCGCTATTGACATCCGGCATATCACCGTCGTTGCCATCATCCGAGTGTGTCAGCTGTGAAATAGCGATAATTAGCCAATTCGTCAGCCGGCTATTCCGGCTTTTGGGAAGACCACGCGGCTCTCGCTCCGGGCGACGGAGGAAACCCACGTGATTCAGCGGATCGCGTTCACCTGGTTGAAAGTAGAAGCGATTAATTAAGCGCCCGTTTAGAGTCAGAGTCTACGATCTTTCGTAGAGTTTTTATTCCGGATCCGGTTCCGTGTGGAATTTGTTTGATCATAGCAAACAAAAAAAGAAACGAAATTGAAAGTGCTAATTGGTCGAGGTATGAGAGGCGGAGTTGGGATTCTGAGAAATATACGTGTTCGTATTATACGTATGCTAACCTACTTGCTGGGGTTCTCCCGCGACTATTGGCATGATTCAACTATTAACGCGACTGATTTGCATTTTATCGCGATCAGAATATAAATAGCGAGACTCGTTATTTCGGTATCTCGGATTTCAATTCGGGAAAACAAAACAAGAATCTGACTCTGGGATTCCACCAGGGGTATTTTCGATAGTTGTCTGTTATTGAAGATCGCGTGACGTCCTCCTTTCGTCTATCATCGATCAACGATTGATGAAACAACGAAGATTGTTTTTTTTTTTGTTCCGATCGAAACAATCGAATCTCACTTCTCTGCAGTTTGTTTGGCTCCAACGGCACAGGTAATCACGCCTGAGTGATCGATGCCGATCATCTGGGTTCAAGGTGATCGATTATTCTCATTTTATTCGGTATAAATTATTCCCGGAGCTTCCGCTGACGACACTTGGATCAATTTATGTTTGTGATCGTAGAAACAATCTAGCAATATTCGCAAAGACGTTGACTCCGTATCCTTATTGTCTGACGTGTGATAATTGCTCAAATCGACTCGTATCGCTTTGTATATCCTTTCGCAGACAACCTGTTTGATTAAGACATTATTTTTACCCCACGAACTACGCGCTAGATTCAATTCGCTAAAAATATCCGTCACTAATCGATTCAATTCAACCCAAAGTGTTTATTCGCTAGTTATGCTCGAGGCTCGCGCCGTACGAAAGCCATTCAGATTCTGAATCATCGAGACGAGTATTTAAGCTCATTAATACGGCAGCGTGACTCATGCTAATGATATAAATTACGCTTCACACGCGCCATATATGCGTAAAAAGAAAAGGAAAAAAATTACCCTGCCTAAACCGAAACGCTCGACGCTCATTTAATGACGCCTCAGTTTTAACGCGATTATAATGTTTCGAGGGAAATAACGCGCTAACCGTGTGTCAGAGTGTGTGAGAAAAACGGTGAGACGCGTGATTGCGGAATGAATCGATAACCCGTCGTATGGAATAACCGCGTGTAAACGTAGTTAGACTGAGGTAACCGTGAATTATACGAATTATAATGAAAGTACCGCGCGGCGTATCTCGGACCTTATAGGACCGGACGCATCGCGTTTTCGGGTGGGAGGGAATCGTAAGGTTTCTCACACGAGTGTCTACCGTAGGCGATATGAGTAATAGAGATCCCAGGAATCATCGAATTAGATTAGACACTGCTGCCCACCCAGTCATCCGTGAGTTACGGGATTTTTAGAATTCCGTTACGTAAGAAACAGCCTTGATATCGTCAGCCTATCTTCTCCTGAACCCTGGACCGAATTATCAGTCGCGCTGATGATGGTGAAGAATCTATATCCTGAATCATTCGATCGCAGATCGAGCAGATTATCTTCAATTTGTTTCATTTAATTTCAGATACGTCGGGTACGACGGAGTGGACGTATCCTTCGACGACGCCCTATCCCGCAGGAAGCAGCGGATCCTACTCCCCGATCCCAGGCGCCTTCTCTGCGTATCCCGGAGAATCGCTGTCGCATCACCCAACGACGGAACCCGTCTCTTTACCAACCGGTAATTTTGTTTCTATATTAGTAATTAGCTTTGCCAGAATTTTTTTTTTTTTTTATAATATTACCTAAATTGTTGAATTATTCTTTTCTACTATAATCAGATAATCTTGAGTCGCCTGAATTTTTGACAATTAACTGAGAATTGATTAAATTTGAAATAATCACAGATCACATAAATTATTGTAAGTTATATTTTGGGTAAAAAAAAAATTGAATTCCAATTTTTGAACATCAACTTGAATTTGAGCGAATCAAAGTTGAGTTAAATTAAACAATTTGATCCAAGAGGAAATACAAAAAAAAAGTGATTGAAAATTTCAAATTAGAGGAAATCAAATTCGGTTGAATGAATTACTGTGTCACTCAAATTAACTCAAATTAGTGTCATTATTTGTGATAAAATAAATTATGTTGTCTCATTTTTCACATTTTTTTACCTCTAATGATACCAAAACAATCAAGACACGGAGAACAATGTGATTAAAATTCGTTAATCCTAAGTTCTAGGTGACGCATCTCAGGACACCTACACCCCGAATTGTTTATCGATGTATTCCCACGGACCGACGGCATCGCTGCCTGTTATACCCGGGAAATCTTCTGAGCTTGAGATTTTGGGTAACAACGGTGGAGGCGGGGGTGGCGCAGGCTCGGGGTACCACTACGGCTCGTGGGCGCAGAGTCCAGCGCCGCCGGTTCCGGCCCACAACTACAACCCGAATTTTCAAGGGTACTACAATAATCCATCGCAAAATTACATCAGTTCACCACCCATGGTCTTATATCCTCACGTCTACCAGCACAGCACTGTAAACCAGAATCAAATACACGTTCATTTGCACAGTGATCTGAGCGACGAACCAGTAACTATAGCCAGTGGCTTGAGCATCAGTAGTAACAGGCTTGAGATCGGTGTCATGGAGGAGAGCGAGCAAAGAAACGACGTCTGGAGACCTTACTAGCTCACTAGTTTTCATTGAATTTTCACGTAATGATATCTCGAGTAAGAAAAGAAAATAATGACGATAATTGAGATGATTTGCGTGATTTATTATTTTTTTTAATCAAATTACTTTTTTCATAGATCTGTGAGAAAATGACACATATTTTTTTCCCCACGTTAATCGTAACAGAGATGAAAAAAACACGAAATTAGAAAACAAATATTTAATTGCAGAATGACTCGAATGACTTGGCGAAACTGTGGACCTTTCCTAAAGATTCGTAATCGTTTGGATCAAGACTTTCCTGTAACGTCTCCTTATAATCGAGCTAATTCATTTCAGTTAATCGATAGACAATCACCGGAAATGTTTTACTTTCGTCACGACGGGTCATAATGACTCTTCGATGACGAGAGAAATGGATATGAATCTCGGATCAGAGAATAAAAGAAAAAACCGTTATTTGCTCAAACGTAGGTAATTACGATTTTTAAAAATAATGATTGTTTCTATTAAATTGACGCTGCAGGCACCGCGAAGCAGATGAAAAGAATCTAGTTTATAAAACACACGAGACAAACGCAAAGTTTGACCATTAATATTCCGTCGATAGCGATTATCAATATTGTAAATAAAATCACGTCTGACAACGAGGAAGGGTGGTTCGATGCACCCGGCCTCGAATTATGCGTCGCGGACTGCGTAAGATCTCATTACTTACAGTTAATAAATTTTTAGATGCAAATGACAAATCATATATAGTTTGAATTATACGCAGAGAGAATAACAACAGATGAATAAATAACTAAATGACAATGTTAGATGTTACATTCTAAAGAAACATCATTGGTTGTACAAGAGAGTTGTAAACTCGTTATTAGTAATTTAACTTCCGCGTTTATGAGAATTCACTATTATAAATGTTATACATATATATATACATAGAAACAGATATATAGAGGTACGAGGGGGGGTTAGTACCGAGATACGCGGTACAAGTGGCAAAATTAAAAATATATATATATATAAGTATATAACACATTTTAGTTTTAATAGGTTTTTAATCGTGCCATTTGTACCCCATTCTCGAGCTGCAGACACCCTTCGTATAAATCGATACATAATTATAATTTTAGTCCAATAGTGATAATGATAATTTTTATGTAAATATATGCAATATTTTCCATGAATAAAATCTTGCCAAATTTGTTCCTATTACAATCTTTCGATTCATTGATACCCTGCCGAAGTGTAAAGACACTGAGAAAAGTGAACCTCGCCGAAAATCCAATGCAATCATTTAGGTACCTAGGGATCTTGCACCCTCTATGTAAAACAATTGTTCACAATTTTTATCCTGCAGAAATTCACTCTGAGGTGTATTCGCGTTGGGATATCAAAATTCGAAACGATTCGAAGTGGTTTTTGGAACCTAGTGACCAGTCTCAGTTTGGTTATCCTGATATCTGACTGCACTCATCACTTCGATGTCCCAGCGCGAACATGTCCCACTACTTCTTCATCCTCCCTTTCGGAAATACTAGAACCTCAAGCACCACGTATCATAAAAGATACATTCAATTCCCCAATACTCGCAGATCAGCCATGGCTTCGTTCTACACGGTAGCAACATATGGACATTCGCAGTTTTGGATAGCCGCCACCCGCCACCTACATACTCAATTTATTTTCTATCCAAGTTGGTAGAAATTCGGATACAGTCTATGCATTTTTCTATCTGAATTTCAAGGAGAGTTTTATCGAACATAATCGATACGGTCATCAAGGAACGGTACCATTCTCGATTGCAGATTTGGTTCATAAACAATCATATGCCATATATCGGCAATGTTTTGGTATATTACCAGTGCATGTGTCACGCAAAGTAGGTTCAAGAGCCGCGGTCTCACTCACGATCGGTCTGGGATTGAATACCGAAGCTGTGTTTACACGTTCATTGATTCATAATGCGTGTCGGTCACCTCGACACTGGTCCCATACTCACATGCGTCGTTATTCACTCACACGAATCTCTTACCCACTACCCACAAGGAGAGTATCGGGCCTCCGGGTCACGGATTTCGGTGAAACGTGCAGTGTTGTTTCTTCGGCCCAAAATATCTTCGCTTGATTTACTATAGATCATGACAGTGACAATGCATGGGTTATTCACCGACACTGCGGAATAATCCGTTTACCCTGACTTTATGAGACCCCATCATTGAATCTGCACGAATCTTCATTGAAAATGAATATTTGAAGCTAAAGTTTACCATAGATTTAATTTGCCATGACTTTGTGCTGATTAAACTGCTGATTTGATCGTGATTTGATCATCGCTGATGAAACTAAGCATCAGAGGCCCCATATTTTGGCCTTGTGGTTTCACCTTCTCCTATATATGTGGTCTCATTTTTGGAGCATAACTTTTGATACCCTTGACTTGAAAACCCTTAGTTTTTTTTTTTTTCTTTCATGTTCCCCATTTCGAGTCAGTAAAACGAATAGGTTCTTTAGCTCCGGCAAGATGTGCGGCGAGGTGCTCGTAAGCTCCGGTGTTTATGAGGAGCTGTGACACTCGCAGGCGACCGCAGACGCGCCGACCAATCCACCGGCTCAACTATCTCTCCACGGGAGTTTACGCCCTCCGAAGAGGACGTCTCTCGGTCACGTTAAGAGAGTCAAGAATCGCCACATCATGTACGGAGTAAGTAATAGTAACGGCGGCTCCGTAATTGTCCCGAAGGCTTTCAGGTGGGTGCAGAGAAGAAGCAGAGAAGAAGCAGAGAAGAAACGGGGGTTGGGTAAAAATGTGTGGATCTAGGCGGTAGGTAGTCATCGGTCGACGATTGAACGGCTCAATGAAGGTATCAAATTCCTCATGCTGCTTGAAATATAGAGAACGAAAATACACGGTGACGATCGAATGTCGGTAGTTTTTACAAGCCGGGCAACATACCTCTTCGCTGCCCTGGCGATATCGCTGTCCAGGAAGCGGTTGACAAAGTTACGACTTGCTGTAGCTAAGCTCGGAGAACTTGCGGCGGTGGAAAACCACAGACTACAGTTAAACGCAAAAAGCATAAATAAACATTACGAATAGAAGGAGGCAACGGGTCGAGTTGATTCGAGTAGTCAGAGAGTCAGAAACTACTGAGAACGTTGCAGAATCTACTGCTCGTACGTCACGTGTGTACGCATATACAGAGTGACCCATTTCATGCTCCGAGAATGGGAGGAGCTGCGAGTGGCACAACTTTGAAACGGTCAAGCTGACAATTTAAGCGCCGAAATGCGTTTTTGACATCAAATCTACATCGGTTCGAAGTTATGCCACTCTAAGCCCCTCCCATTCTCGACACACGGACTGGGCCACCCTGTATATACAGTTGTTATAAATCTCTTTGGACTGTAAAAGCCGGGAGAGGATTATAAACAATGAAATTAGTGTTTGCTTTATTTTATTTATTGTACAGTACATATTGTCTCGAGATATACAATACTGGTAATATGCTCCGAAAAATAACATTAAATACACATCTATTCTTCATGCAAGAATATAATGAACGTAGAGCGCCTTTGTATAGGATATTAATAATTGGCATTAACATTCTCATATGTACGTCATACATGAATAACATAGACATATTATCTGAAGTAGGCATTCGTCTCTTATTTATCTTAAAATCTTTCTTATATATGCGCTTTAAAAGTTTTTCATATCATAAAATACAACGTAAAAGCGTGAAGCGTTTTTCTTTTTTCCTCATACGTTCCGAAACTTAATTAAACTGATTAACATACCGTGATAAATGGTACTGGGAATGGGATGGCAATTACTTGTGTGAGAGGATCATCGATTCTCAGATTGTAGATGAGAGGGAAGAACAAAGAGGAAAAAGAGATGAACTGGACAATAATTATACCTGCTGCACTGTTACGAGTAAGTAAAAATAAAATAATTATTCTCACGATGCTTAAACTAGGATCCTCACAGCCGGATAAAACTCTATAAGTTCTTCGTTTATGCGTACGTAACAAATGAAACCATACTAATTATCGTTATAGAAAGACAGAAACTATCTATGAAACTAGCGGGAAGTTTGACTCTGCTGGTACCTTGTTCATGCTACAAGGACTGATCACCTTTAAACAAAACTTTCGCAAAATCGCAAGAATCAAATATATCAGAATTAAGTTATTGGCATCCCACCGATGATGTCTACCATTTTAGTACATAAATACAACTGTGAACGGGTAAAACGTTACTTTTGCATAGAGTTTTTGCCACACGGTCGAGTCTGTAAACACGGATTAAAACAATGTACAAATTACAAAGACAGTCCCTCCACCAGAAGTAACGATTTACGCTACAAATATAATCTGATTTTAGTTGGTTGAAAAACCGTACAGGACAGCGATGCGATGAAATAAAACTGCCAGATGCTGTTTCAGCGGAGGATCCGCGGCATGTCTCGTCAAGGTTTGAACCCCACCCACCAGGACCGGAAGCAACGGCGCCAGCTTCTCGTCCTGCGTTATCAAAAACAAGAAACTTTTCCATAAACCTGAACGAATATTACAGGACAAAAGACTCACCGGCAAGACGGAGGCCCACTGCAAAGCTGCGCTCAGGATCTCCGCCCAGGCTCTACAGTGCGCTTCGCTGTCCTTGAAGATGCTCTTCTTCCTCTGCAGTTCGACTTCCGGAGGTACCGGAGGCTGTCCGCTCCTCGTTTCCTCGACATTCTTCTCCGCGGAAAACGGATTTGTGCGCAATCCAATTTTACTACGTTTATAAGCGTCTAGCAAAGCGCTGACTTTGTCTTCGCCATCGAGGTCCTCGGCGCCCTTGACCGGAGGCTGGTCCTCCGCGAGGTCCAACATCCTCGAGGACGCCCGGAGCTGGGAGCAATCGCTGGCCTTCGAAGTCGACCGAGATTTGGGCGAGTCTGTGACCGACTGGGAGGGTCTGGGCCTCGGAGAACCGCCGGCCCTCGGAACCCCTGACGACTTCCGAAGCTCCATAACCGACTGCGACCGCAAAGGGGGCGAGTCCCTGACCCGGTCTTCGTCGCCCTGGCCGAACACGAACTTGAGCGAATTCTGCCTCGACAGGAGTGTCGTTTTTCCAAGGAGTCTGTGGCCCGCTCGGTGTCTACTCCCGTGACCTTGGCCCTTGGAGTCCGTGTGGTCAAGCCGCGAGGGAGCCAGCGAGTTTATCCTGTTCGTGACCTCCTCGTCGGTCGCAGCGTCGACGTAACCCTCCCTCGAGCTCTCCCTCGACTGATCCAAGTAAGGGATTCGATCGTTGATCGAGCCCAACCTGGAAGCCGGTCGCGAGTCGTCGGTCTCTGACTCCGGTTCCGATTCTGGTCCAGAATCGGTCGAGTACTCGACCGCCAGATCGGAGAGCCTGAAGGGTCTCGTCTCGTTTTCCGCAAGTCCGAGTTCTTCGAGTCCGCTCTCGTCGTCGAGATTAGGGTTGTAGATTTCGACCTCATCGTCGTCCGAAGAGTCCGAGTTTCCCATGTCGTTGGCGTGGATTCTGTGCGTCGCGTCCGCAGAATTCTTCTCGATCGCGTTACCGGGCGCATCCTGGACCCGAACCTTCTCGTTGGTCCGGGACTCGGAGATCTCCTTGGCCTTTATCTCCGGATAATCGTCCGGCTGAGCCACGAGGAAGAATACCGACTGGCTCGAGAACTGATCGACCCTCGAATGCTTTCCGTCCTTGTCGACGACAACCTCGACGTACATTCCGCAGAGTTTGTCAAACGTGGTTTTCAGCTCTCGCAAGTACTTCGAGAGCCTTTGGAGTTCGGGAGCATTTATTTTCTCATCGGCTTCGAGGATCCTCTTCACCGTTTCAACGTCAGCTCCGGTGTTCGAAATCTCATCCAAGCACAACTCGAACAGAGTTACAACCTTTATGGTCCAAGCAGCACCGGCCTGTTGGTACAAATTCGCAGCCTGATCGAGATTCGCGACCTTTTGTACCAGGAATTTCAGTCCAGGACGGGAATCGAACTTCAGAGCTGCTGCTTGGGACAGATTCAGGGCGGCGAGGAAAGTGTCGATGTGTCCAGAGTTCATGTGAGGCAAATACCCAGGAAGCGTTTTGTCCGAGGTTTTCGATACCGGCGAAGTAGCCGGTTGTAAAATCATCTGAACTAGACTAGAATCGAATAGAACCAAGTCGGTCGTGACTCTCAGGGTTTGGTAATGTTCTCGATATCTCACCTGGGAAGAAGCTGTCTAGTCCCGTGAAGAAGAACGCTAGCTATGCAACGAAGCAACATCTGATGAACCAGGAGGCCGACTACGAGGGCTTTCAGCTGAACCCTGACTATGTAAAGATCTGGATTAAGGGTGGTGGCGATTGAGGGTGGATAAAGCAGAAACACGAAGGACCTGTCGTCAGCCGTTGACGGAATCTCTTCGGCCCGCTGCTCGTCGAGGAGAAACACCTGGAATCCAAAGTGATTCGATTTTCTACGCGAACTTTGACTCGGATGCGGGTGAATGAGGGGGCGATGGAAGGTGTGCGCGCGCGATGAGAGTATGGTCAGGGACGATCATGTTGCCGAATGAATATTGTTGGTGATGGATTGATAACTGGGTGAATCTTACCTAGTAATGTAATATAATAATTGAATAACTTGTTTTTAAGAAATATAGAAACACGTGCGATCTACGTAGCAGAAGCGATCCTAAGTGTCACATGTGAGTTACTATCAAAATAGCCATGGTCTCAAGCCATGGATTTCAGCGGTGACTATATATAGAGTAAATAAAGAAACAAACTGGTGCAACTTGATTGTTGGGTCTATAAGGTAATGGGTCCTTCGCTAGGTATATATCGACATGCAAAAAATTCACGACGAAATGCCTCAAGCGTTGAAAATTCGATTCGTACGAGAGGAGAAAACCCCGGCTCGAATCTCGTCGTACGATTCAGATTTTGTCGTCGTCGATGAAACGAGAAAACAAACACAAAATACAACAAACAAACGACAGCGATGTCTTTGTGGTGGCTGATGAAGACTTTCTGTGCCAAATATCGCACTGAATTTTATTCACGAAAAACACACTACACTTAAAACCCACAGTTATTTCAAGCTCACACTGGCAGCTAATGTGCAACTATTTCTTAAATTTTGCAGACATGTGGTGAATAAATTTCATTTCACGATATCAACATCGTCATAGTTGGGCAACAGAAGTTGCCAGTGCAGACCCAAGAGCACACGAAGTTTCGGAAACGGGATCAAGGTTGTGATTGAAATTTAAATTGAAATTAAAGAATGAAAATTACGGAATAATGAATGAACGAATGAGAGCGGTGACTAATGACTTTTCAGCGAGCAAAACGGGCAGCCAATCAGCTCTATGTTTGTCTTTTTCTCGAACGATCAAAATTCGGTATCGAATAACTCACTAATAGGCTTGTTGCGAGATAAAAATTACGAGCATTCGATGAACTACGTTTTTCCGATGTCAAAGAACTGATATCGAATAATTGATCCACTGCAATCATCATAATTGCGCGAGTACGACTCTGACTCGTCAAAATTTGAGTCAGGGCAAATGATGGAAATACCGCGAATAAGTTTCACGACTGTGTCAACTCATGGAGAAGAAATGCTTGTTTGGAAATAGAATTATAATCGGTGAAAAACGAAGGACCGAAAGACCAAACTGACCATGGTACTAATAGCTCGTTCTTGACTCAGATAACGTTCATTGTAAAAATGTGGGTAAGACTTACTGTGACAACTGATTAAAAAACGGATGGGGTTACAGAAGAAAGAAAACTAAAATCCATGACGTGAGTTACCGTAAATGGCTAGAGCCAGTGCGGCCCCATGTTCGACGAAGTGTTAGTGTAATCTGGGGGTGTCGTGTGCTGTCTACAACCGGGGGCAGTTGTGTGGTTCGGTTGATTCACTTGGTTCAGGTGGTTCAGGTGATTCAGTTGATTCAGATGGTTCAACAGTGTCGGCTCTATTCTGCTGTCATCGAAAGGCCCTGCTGGCAGAATGGCTGCGCTTTGTTTCCTGATGGCAGCAAGAGCCTCGCGGAGCTGGCTCACCTGAGCAGTCACATTATACGGTCCATTCAAAAATGTACCCCCAAACGAAAAAGAACAAGGAGAAATCCAAGCCGACGCGTCCTTCGCAGACAAGCAAATCCAAAAAAAATAAGGGCTTCAAAATTTGAAATGCTCCGTGTCAGCAGTGAGACAGGAAATATTTTGAGACTCAGAAGATAAGGATTACGGAATGTTGTTTGTTTTATTACGACGGTAAAAAATAAAAGATCGAGGAATTATATGATTATTGTCGCGGTTTTGATTGCCTGACAGATTATTCGCGTTTGTTTACGGGTTTTTACGGAGTGTTTTGTTTTTTGTGCATCACAAGGCGATTGCTTACGTCAATGCGAAGACAGGGTATTCTATACGGCGCAACAATAAGAATTTCACAGTACGGAAAATCACCAGGTTAAAACATGGTGAATAACCGTTTTACTTATTGTTGACTGTTGTCGAAATTATTCGTGTATAAGTTCCGAGTAACATAATCGTATCCACGAAACAATAAATCGCTACAAACCCGAGTCGCGCGGGAATAGAACGCTTCGAGAACGGAGCAACTGTGGAACGTCGATGCACTTTTTCTCGCGTGAGAAACTAAAATAAGGAAAAAAAAAATTCTACCAGCATATCTCCGCAGAGGAAAAAAGGAGATTGCTCCTTATCGCGAGGTTGTTTCATGCCACTAACGACATCGTGTATAAATTCCCTCGAAGAGTACCAGAGAAACGAGAGTAAAAGGGTTAAACAGAATAAAATCTAAAATCATTCTATGCCTGGAGAACAGTGAATTCCCAGTCAACAGATAACGCGTAAATAATATCTTCACACAAATTCGCTTGTCTCTCGTCACCTGTACGAAACACAGTACCGATAAAATTAATCGGAACTCGGTTCGTCGATGAACCGGAATCCCTGCGTCTTACCCAACAAATCGTATCACCGATCTCTATGCATCGTGTTTCGCAATTGATTTACAATTCTAAGCTAGCCTACGAATATCGTGTACAAACCTCTTGGCGCTGATTTTTCTGAAATAATGGCAACCTGAGTTTCGCACGGTTATTAAAATTGCGGAGGCATCGATCACCGAGGTGACTAAGGCTACGCTTTGGGACATGGAGAACAGACCTGAGTCGCGAGCTGACGGAGTCGTTCCGATTCTTCAGGAGTGGCGTCGCGTCTCGCGGCAACCTTGACCTGGGCAACGTCTCCGTAAAATGATTCAGAACGTGCGGAAAACGCCATCGTCAGCTGGTGAAGTTCCTGGAGGGAATTTGAACACGCCCGATAGCAGGCAACCCCGCATACTTCCCACTGTTCGGGCGTCAGCATGGGACCCCCGCTGACCAGAACGTGTCTGTGGGAATCACAGGCGGATTGACAAATATCATTTTCGGATAATTTATCGAACTCTGGACACATGTAAGGATGACTCAGAGACGGGAGTAAGAAGTGAATGAAAAATAAACATTGCCTAATAGGTGATACTGACGAATGGAACAGATGAAGTTGCGCAGACATGTACGAGTTGAATTATTCACCGAGAATATTGAGACTCTTATATGGGGTATTTAAGTCATTATCGCACGCGATTTGACTCGACGTTTTTTTATTTTTTCAAGAATTTTATACCATGTAAGTCTGTATCAAAGGAGTATCTGTAATTTTTTTCAAATTCATTGCTCCAATCGTTTTCTCGTTACGAAAATCACAAGCTTCCAATAGAATACATCCTCCGATCCTTCTGCATCCAAAAACTTGATTTTTGAGACCCACCCTATGAACTACGACGGGAATTAAGGAATCTTTTTTCAGTGCCCACAAATCAGAGTCTAGATTATTGAGTCTAGAAATGACTTAGTTGACCAAATTATATCAATTGAAAAATTTTATGATTGTAAAAATCCAAATATGGGGAAAACTCGTCAATTTGGGTAATTGATTCGTTTATTAATTTTGGCGAAATCTAGAGTTTTCAAAATTCATCCAGTTTTAGACATTTTGTCAACTCAATAGGACGAGATTATGAGATATTTTCAAAAAGAAATACATATAATCAGATCTAGACTCTGATTTATGGGCACTGAAAACCCGTTTTTTAATTTTCACTGTAGGTAAGGTCGTAGAAAGGGTGAATATCGCCCACGATCTGCTCGGTCTCGAAAATCAAGTTTTTCCACGTAGGAGATCGGAGGATGTATTCTATAGTCGAAGTTTTGTGATTTTCGTACCAAGAAAACGATTCAAGTAATAAGTTTGAAAAACCCTACGTCGTATAAAATTCTTGAATAATTGAATAATGTCGAGTCAAAACGTGTGCGATAATGACTGGAATATCCCATATACATCAATCATACAAGGAAACTACGTTGGACGGTTCTAAGAAGACTATTAATCAATCATAAAAATCTTAAATGATAAAAAGAAGTTTGAGTTTGAATAGCCGATAAACAAGAATCGAAGACAAACGATGTAGAAAAATGAAGAACAAAAATATACGTTCATTCTTTCGCTGATTATCGATTTTATTTACGATCGTTAAAATTTGTGAATTGGTCATTCCTTCAGACAAGTATATTTATTTTTCTCGATAGACGCAGTTCGACTTTGTATTGAAACCAAAGCAATCAGATTATCCGCTGATATTTTTGCGCCCGCGAGTACGCGCGGGTCGATATTTAAAAAGTTAGCTAAGGTTACGGCGATACCCCAAGAAGGGATAGAGTTACTACTGGATGTGTGGGGCGTTATAATGCGAGGAAAATCTGTCCGAAGTTGAACGACTGTACGTGTACAGTAATACAGCGAAACGCTCAAACGCAGTGATTCGAACGAGTTCTATATTCCGCGTGTGGGTTTCTTACACGTACGGTTCCTCGCGAGTTTACACATCCTATGGATCGCGGATTTGCTTGTGTGACGGTTGATCGGACAGGGTATTGAGTTCCGCGGCTGCCTCATTCTATCCGACAGCTTGTCAAGCTTCGTTAATACTGTCTTACACACTTCGTTGCAGATATGTGATTTTATTTATTTTATAATTATTCATACTTCGAGCAATGACTCGTACTTCCAAGTTTCACACCGATACAGAGAATTTGCCCACGGGGAACCCCCGCGACACGTGCGAAGTCATATTTTCAAATTAAACGACGCGCCTTTTTCAAACTTCAACTAAAATTTACCCAAATTATAAAAGACACAATTCAAGATCGAATCGAATTATCACAGAAAAATTAAAATTGAAGAATCTTTTTCGAGGATCTATAATCGACGATTATTTATCTCTGAGATCATTTTTTTATGAATCCAATATCACTTATTCATTGAATATCCGTGAGGCTGGATTAAAAAAAAGTATTATGAGGGAATAAATCTTATATGGACATTGAAAATTGATCAAAAAGAGAAGAAGATAGGAAAAATTGATAGACAGGGAATTCACTTGCCTTATACATGCGCATCCGAGTCTCGCGATGCTTTCTGTGGGTTGAACGACACACTCAGCCATAACAAGGAGGAGTTGTTTCAGCATCAGAGTCGTGGCTGGCAAATATGAGTCGTTTCTGACTACCTCGGGTCCTTGAAAAATTGCATATTATCGTTTTATGAATCTGGTAGCTCGACCTCGACTTCGAAGAACCATAGTAGACCCGCATCTACCTTGTAAATGAGTCAAGTAGTCGACGACCAAGTCCGTAGTCAGTCCGCAGCACTGTTTAAAATTTGGAGCAAAGTTGTCCCATCCTCTGAATATCTTTGACGTTTTTCTCAGCCAGTTTTGTACCATCGGTAGCAAGAGGTGATTGACGCAGTACAGTCCGAACTCCGGGCCTGGTATGTTCAATATGTCCCTCAGCAAGTGGAACAGAGTCTCTAGAGTATGCGGCTGATACTTTCTGGGGCAGATCATCGTGGCGCTGGCCAATCCCTCGATCAGTAGATACCATACCCTGAGTATGCCGCTGGGTTTATCAAGATTTTGCAGAGTGGTCAGAACTCCGTCCGTCGTGGACAGGATCTTGTACGATATTTGAGGGATTTTTTCCTCCGAGTCTGACAAGTTTTGGTCAAAGGTGTTCAATTCTAGATTCGGTATCACCGCGTCGACGTACTGAGGTATCGTCGAGACTTGAATCCTGTGGGCTGAGTGGAATATCGGACAAGCCGGCATGCAGTACATCGAGGCCAGAATGTCGCTGCAGCTCAGTAAATACTTCAGGCTCTCCACGCAGAGCTGCATCTTTCTTGACTCTGTTTCTTCCACTGTCCCAGTGTCGCTGGGGCCTCTGACGTGGCGGAGCAAACACAGGATGCAGTCCAGGGCTGCGTTTGCGAACACCAAAGTGTTGTCCGTTGACAGAAATACTTTAAACACTTCCAGGAGGGGCTCAGACTCTATTGAATCCGAATTACCGACCGACGCCACCCTCAGCGCACCGAATAAAGGACGCCAACCGGAACGAATTTCCGTGCGATTGGTCTCCACAAATTCGCAGATACAACTCACAATCTGAAAAAAAATCCACGATCAAACAAAAATAGCTTATTTTTCTCAGAAATATTATATGTTCCATGTAAACTCGAGCAATAATTTTCCCTCAAAAATTCTCCAAAAGTTACCAAAAAGTTCAGAATTGACCACAGAATTTTCAGTAATTTTTGTAATGTTGCAACATGACGTTTTGTTCGTTCAAAATGTTTGAAACACTGGACGAAAATAGAAAAAAACAAGAATTTTCACATTTTTTTTTAGATGGGGTGGAATAATCATAAAAAATCTGACCAAAAAACTCAGAGAGTGCTTTTTTTAGATCAAAGAAACATGGAGAAAATCATTGGTCAAGTTGACACGGAATGACCCATATATTATTCTACGAACCTGATCTTGGACATCGCCGTCGCACAATTCAAGGCAGAGCAAGTTTTCAAAAGGCTTGAATAGGGCTTCGTTGAAATGAAAATGCGGCAGCTCTATTTGTTCGTTCAGCAAAGCAGCTACAGCGTCGTGTATACATTGCACAGCTTTTTTGGATATTGCACGATCCTTGTGGCAAGCCGCTTCCATAAAATGAGGCCCCAATATGCTCCATACCTGATTTGAAATGAACGAGTATAATTATTGAATAATCAGTAACTTATTCTCGTATTGGGAACTTTTGTCACGAGGTAAGTCTAGCCTACCCTCATGATGTGAATCAAGGGTCTGCCGCTCCTCACGCACTTGAGCATCACCGCTCCCAGTCTGGTGAGTAAAAGAACATTAAGATCGTTTTCTCTTGGCTTGGATCGTCTCCACCAGAACCGTTTGTTCTCCTTAGACCCATTCGTAGTCTTAAACAACTGCGCTTGACTAGCTTTGCACAGAGCATTCAAGAACGAGCAGAGCGCTCTTAAATTCAATTTCAACGCGGCATCTTCGAAGAGTCTGTCGACCAACTGTGACAAAACGCATATAATCCTCGCTGCGTAATCTGCTGGTAAAATACCGTTGAAGTGATTATCTGCGTTCGATTCCTGAATTATCTCTGGGATGGAATCCGACGTTACATTCTGATTGTATGGAGTGGAGAGGAAACTGTAAACGTCAACGCTAAAAAATCAAGTTTTCCTATCAGTATTCAAGCCTCTATACATTTTCTCATGTAACAGTCGAGAATTAATCATAATCAACACTGCAACGTACCAAGTCTCATCTTCGTCGGTCAAGTTGAAGGTAAGATTGAGCCTTTCCTGCGTTGTTTTGTTGTCTCCTATGTTGTTCTCCTTCTTTTGAGGAGCTTTTGGTAAACTCTGATTCTGAGATTTACTAAAGAAGCCATGTTCCAGTTTGCAGACGTACAAACAGCATCTGAAAATGTAATAAATTGTTCATTTTCAGATCCAATTACCACGTTGTTTGATATTATAAGAGTAGATAATATTAACATTCAGATAATATATTTTAAGCTTGTTTTCTCATTCTCCTGACCGTTGCTCAAGGTATCAATCAGCTATAGTTACACTCACATAAAAACGTGGGGCCAACAGTCGCTGCTGTGGCTGCCCAATTCGAGCCCCCTAGCGAGTAGAACTTCCATGCTAAGCGCATGCGAAGTGTGTATATTCGTTCCTTTATTCTGTAGCTTAAGTCTAAGAACGTCTTTGGTACGTCTTAATTTTGATATGGATTGTTCGCTGCAAGAAGCTTTGGCAAGGAGTGAGAATATCGAACCGCACCGGTTCTGGAGACCTGAGGAACAATCATCACGCATCCAAATTTGTCAGTACCGCAATAACAGGGTAGGCAAGTACCTATATTGACGAATCTAATCACCCAAAATGTTGCTGAGTGTCGCAGCTTTGTGCAGTCCTTCCAAAGCCAGCACAACTGTGTCTTTAACTCCCCTCCTACCACCCTCTCTGTTTAAAATCCCTTTGGTATTTTCCTCTTTGGATGGATTGAGGCCCGTCGTTAAAACCGTCATCATGCTTCCCCAGCAGCACGTGAGTACTCGGCGCGAGAGCTTTGCTCCAGCCTCTGCCTCTGCGGAGGGATCGATGTGGGACGGTTGAGCCCTTTCGAGACGTCGATAATCCGACAGAAGCTGACCACTCTGGAGGCTGCTTCCGAGCCCATCGATGTCTGAAGAGTGTTTTTATGCACAATTATCATAGTAGTCTACTTTCACCTCATATTGGGGACCATTTCGATTGATTATACCTGTGAGCACGTTGACTAGAGCATTATTCTCTTTTGTGTTTGGATGATATCCACATTTTTCTAGAAGATTGCACGCCAAGACTTGCTGGTAGAGCTCAGATAGCCAGGTAGCTGAGAGATACACCAGTACTCCAGAGCCGTGAACTTCCTCTACAAATTGCTCCTGAAAATTATTGAATTTGTATTTTTCATCGTGACTCGCTTTATATTTCTGGGGACCTACCTCACTGATCGGTACTTGTCTAGTATCGTCGTTGTAATAATTAATCTTTATCAGTTTCAGATTCAACAGTAAAGCGGCGTAGATAGCCAAGTAGATCCCATCAGCATTCATTATTGTGATCAAGGCACAAGTATCAACGCTTGTGTCACCCTGAGCCTGTAATTTTTGCTGCTCTGCAAAAACGGCTGCAATAAAAACAGATCGTATAAGCGGTTCGAAATTATTAAACAACTTGAAACGTGTCGATATTTTACACTTCACCTTGGCAGTATTCGGAAGCAAAGCTTTGAAACGCCTCGTCGACCTGAATATTGCTTCTCAACGCCGATATCATGGGTATCAGATCCGATCTAATGGTTTTAGCGAATAATCTGGCGTTATGTCTTTCGACGTCGACGTTGCACTCTTCCGCAATCTGTCTTCCGACGTGCAAGCATTTGGGAAGTTTCTCCAATCTCAATCTTTGCTTCTCATTTTCCAAAGAATAATCGTTTTCGTCTAGACTATTTTCTTCGTTTACATCAGATTCGTTCTGCGGTCCTTCCGTATCGGTAGAGTCCCCGTTTTCGGAGAGACCGTGACCGGATGAATCGGACTCTGAATTGTTCACTTTCTTCATGAGCTCCAATTGTTCGCTGTTCAACGGAAACAAACGAAACATTACATTCTCTGAATATAAAAACGAAATATCTGATCGTTTCATCAAAGGCGTCACCGATAAGTCTTCGGCAATCTAGCCAAGCTCTGGTAGGTCAGTGGTCCTTGATAATTACAGCTATCAAGATCTTCGTACAGACTGTTTATTGTACAGGTATAATTATGATTGATAGCTTTTCCTTCGCACAGTTCCTGCAGAGCCGATAGCATAGCGACGACGCAGGAGACGCTAGCGTGAAGCACCATGGGTCCAGCTGTGGTGGATTCCTCTATCGAGTCCATAACACTGAAATCATTGAATGGTTTGCTTGAAGTTCTTTTGCCATTTTAACAGGTAAACTCTGGATTCGGTGCACTAGGAAGTAACACGGCGACTCCCTTGACTGCAACTTACAGTCGCATAAGCGCCATGTCACTCTGTTGACTCCCCTTTTCATCCTCGACTAACAAAGGTCCTGCAAAATCTACCATTCTGCTGGGACTGCGCAACAGCTCTCGAAGCGCCTTCAATGGTTCTATCCTGTGCTGTGGCGGCGGGTACAACAGCATTCTGTGAAAAACTGACTCCAACACCGGGCGAAGCGAACCCACGCAGCCTACCAGTCTCACCAACTCGGTTCCAATGCTGCAAATTTTGAAGAAGATCGGAGTGGATATTCAGTTTATCGGATTCTAGTTAATTTTCGATCGAAAATTACCTGTAAACAGTTTTAGCCTGATGACTATCAAAGCTCAAGGCGGTCGCTAGGTAGCCGGAGCCTCTACCAACTTCTGCATCTTTTCCTTCCCTGGACGTGAACGTTTTGTCCACTCTCGGTGTGCCAAGGAAGGCTATCAAAGCGGGGCAAAACTTCTGCCACAAAAAAGTTGTGAAGTGTGTATTGGTGTGAATCTTTTGCGGGAGAGACGATATCAACGTGTGCAAGCATTCGAGTAGAAAAACAACCGTAGTTCCGTTCCTGCCGTTTCTGCAAAAATTACATCGATTTAAAGTTAACTGTACAGTTTTCAAACTCTCTGAACTCTTACGCCTGGGCCTCGTCCAGTTTGCTACAAATGTACTGGAGTATCGGTATAGCCTCGTTGAAACACGAGACGCCCCTTTCATGGATATTCTTATTCCTCTTAGCGTTTTCATCCATTTCTTGACACTCTTCATCTGTGATAAAATTTTACACAGTTAATACAATCCCACGAGTAACAACTTTTGTAAAATTCAATAATACGGTAGATTCACCTAGAAACAGACAAAAAGATCTCAGAGTTTGACTGGTAGCGGCTTGCGCCGCTGTTCTAACTGCTTGATTTCCATTCTCAAAAGCCTCGCTGCACGTCGTCAACACTGCGATTATAAGACGACCGTTCATCGTCCAGTACGAAGAACACGCGACTTGCAACAGGACCTGGAAATGAAGTTTCAGTCTGATTTTAGTGTACAAAAATCACATCTTTGAGGTATATCTGAATTTTGTCATGAAAATGACGAGTTTTGAATTCTCCTGATTATAGATATAAGGGATTCCCAGGCCGTACTTTGAGCATATCTGTCTGCGCGTCGTCAGACTGTGACAATATCGAGCCCATAGCGTGAAGCATTTGAGCCGGAAGCCACAGGGAATCGTCTTCCGGTTCGTACGGAGATTGGAATCTATCGTCTCTCAACATTTTCTGTGAATAGTAAAAATGATAGTAAACCTCAGTTCATCACTCCGTGCGTGAGTGTGGACTAGAAAAGAAAAAGTATAACGAGACTAGTGAATAAATTCACAAAATATAACATGCAGAATATTATCTTGAGTTGCGACACCCAGGATGTGGTAATCGCGATTGTGAGATTCTACAGTTGAACAAGAACCCAGTAATGAGAGAGTATGAAAAAAAAAAAAAAAAGTAATCGATATTCTACTTACATGTAGGCCAGCAAGACCAAAGGCGACAAATTTGCTCCTCCTCGTTTCTAAAGCGAGGTGAAAAGTGTGAAGACATTTGGCCCTCAATTCGTGCGGGGGATCCCGCAGCAGACCCTGTTGTTTGTCTAGAAAATCTGTAAAAAAAATCGTGTAATAAGTAAGAAATTTATGACCGATCGACGGGGGGAGTCTCGAGGTGTTCACCGACCGTGTGCTTCTTGCGCCGATTTTCTTATGTTAACTAATTTAGCGTTCGAAGCCTCTTTAACAATCTGCAGCAAGAGGTCCTCCATGACAGAACCATACGCAGCAACACAAATCGATAAACGCGATACTCGGAACGTGGATACGGCGTCGCTACGCTGGTTCGACGGGGACGATCATTGAGACTTGTTATCGCTGGTTGGGATATCCGCGAATTGAAAATTTTTATTATTTATCGTCGCGTTAGCGCTGCAACGACTCGTCTTTGACGAGTGATCAAAATTGTCTGCCTTTTGAGAATATCAAATCTTCCGCTTCTCGGACGGCCAATCGCGAGACTCGGTTCGAGTCCGCCATTAGCGGGGGTATATCTTTGACCAATCGGATGACAGAACGCCCACTTGGTTCTTGAAAGATCGCAAACACGTCGCGTAGCAAATACGTACACGGAAAAATGGCAAATGGCGAAAGAATTTGAATGCCCAGTTGAAATAAATATTCGTGTCGTGTTTCGTTAACCTGGGTGGTAAATGCTGCCTGGAAATAATGTGATGCGGACGGTATGTGATGGCGAGCAAAGAAGTAACAGGCCATCAGCAACAGTTTGTTGAAGAAATAGACTACAATGAAATCGAAACACAGGAGGTAATCTTGTGATATCTCTGTAAGAAAATAACTAATTATCATTATCGTTCGACCGACGCGTCGTCGTCTGACCCAAAATTATTATCCCCCTGTCCCAACTACCCAACAAAAATCGTATGTCACTCAAAAAACGTCACGTTTACATCAGTCTCGGAAACATAACCTCAAATTCGCGTTTCGTATACACTAAACCGATCCGTTTCTCTGCCGATTCGCCATCCTCACAGTGAAAAGTGGGTCGATTTCGTTTCTGGATAAATTCTGTGTCCGCTGCGCCACTCGCGCGATCATTTTTTATCGTTCGTCAAGCAGAGGCGACGGCTGAAGTGACTTATTTTTGTTTAACAGGTCGTCGGCAAGGGCTCGTTCGGAGTCGTTTGGAAAGGACGATGGAGGGGTCAGTTCGTTGCGGTGAAGCATATCAACTCGGAGGGAGAGAGAAAGGCATTTACCGTCGAGGTGCGGCAGCTTTCCAGAGTCGCTCATCCTAATATCGTCAAGCTTTACGGAGCTTGTACAAGGAATCCAGTATGCTTAGTTATGGAGTATGCGGAGGGCGGGTCTTTGTATAATGGTAAATCATTCGTTTTCCTTAGTGAGAACGAGCCAAATTTCATGTTGTCCAACTTTCAAGGCACATTTTACTCTTGTATTGACTCATTGTTCCATATTTCTTTCCGTTACAGTATTACACTGCAATCCGCAGCCTCACTATACAGCCGGGCACGCCATGAGTTGGGCGCTTCAGTGCGCTCGAGGCGTTGCCTACCTTCACAATATGAAGCCAAAGCCGTTAATTCACAGGTTCGTCGATCATCCCGTCAAAATAAAGTCGCAATCTCTGGATTTATAGTAACAATAGCTAAAATTGTTACTTTTGTGACTTTATGATAGAAAAAAAATCAAATATTGAGCACAAAATAGAAAAAATTTGGTATAAGATCGAAATATTCTAGTGAAGAAGCTGAATTCGTCAATTATAATAATTTATGCAAACTACAGTAGATATTTCGCGGCTAGATGTTCGCAATACTGATCGTAATCTATTCAAATTTTGCAGGGATCTAAAGCCTCCGAATCTGCTGCTCATCCTGGGCGGCCAGACGTTGAAAATCTGTGATTTTGGAACAGCTTGTGATCTGAATACTTACATGACCAACAACAAAGGCTCCGCTGCCTGGATGGCTCCCGAAGTCTTTGAAGGATCTCGGTACACGGAGAAATGCGATGTCTTCAGTTGGGGCGTTATTTTATGGGAAGTATTGTCTCGGAGAAAGCCCTTCGACGACATCGGTGGTTCTGCGTACAGAATCATGTGGGCTGTGCACGTTGGACAGAGACCTCCGTTGATGGACGGTTGTCCAAAACCCATAGAAGACCTCATGACTCGGTAGGGGGGAAAAATAATGACCATTATTGTCATATTCCATTGTTTCATTCAACAATATTCACTCAAAGTCATTGTTCTGGCAATGAAAGACGCCTCCTATCGGAGATTAACGTTATATGACCGATAAGCTCATTGCTAAGATAATAAAAACTCACATTACCAATCTGATAACGACTTTACCGGATTTCCAGGTGTTGGAGAAAAATCCCCGACGAAAGACCGTCCATGGATGAAGTCGTCAGAATAATGACCCACCTTTCAGAGTTCTTCAACAGGCGATTGGATCCTGTCGAATACTCTATGAGTATGTCTGACGCTTTTTTCACATTCAATATGCTGATATTAGCGAGATTATTCAATGAATAGAATATGTTTTTACGAAGCAAAGTCCAATTAAAATCCAGAATCGAATGTAAAAAAGATTCTTAGATCTTGAAACGAAAAATCCAGAGATGTAACACGATTATATATAATTTTTCAGGCACTCAGATGGAGGAGGAAGATGATTTTGACGATACTTTGGATATGCCGAGTACGTTAGATTCCCAAATGAACGGTTCGGTGAGCAATGGAAGCAACCAGACCCCAACGCCGACGGATAATCAAACAATGTCTGAAATACAATTTCCGCAACCAGATACAGATTCGTTGTCCCAGGTACCGCAGACTGAAAGTAACACGGGGTACCCTACACCCAGACTGAATCCAGCCGGAACACAGTTCCTCGGTCTTAAAAATAATTCTATACCGAATTCACAAGTCAGTGGAAAATCTGATGTCACTCCTCAAAGGCCTCCCAGAGGCAAACCCGTTGCTCAGAAGAATAAGTCGCTACATCCCTTACCCAATCACCACGCCGCGCCGTTGCAAGTGGAATGCGATTCGGTGAGGGATTCGAAAAGTATATCCAAAGGCGAGCTAACTCGGCTCGAAATTTCTGAGCATGATGTAAATTCTATCGTCTCTTTTCAGAACGCCTGGGAAATGAGCTCCAACGACTATTCATGGGAGTTGAGAAACATGGCTGGATTAGATATGATGGTTCCAAAGCCACACAAAGCTCCTCAAGGTGAGATTATTCACCTTCAAGCTGCAATACTAAGTCCAAGGGTCAAAATAATCGAAAAGAAGGGAAAAAATGACGTCAGACTTGGATTTCCAGTCACTTATCTATGTTTCTGTATTCATTAATCCTCGTCTCTGTATGAGAGGACCGGCCAGACGTTTTTATCCGTATAATTATGCGAAATTAACACTGTCTGCCGATTATGTATCGAGTAGCTCGATATCTCCGAAGGATTACATAACCGAATGATGAACAAAGTGTAGTTTATTATTCGGGTATTCATTTCCGCGCTAATCATCAGTTCAGTTGCAAATTTCGAGACTTCGGAATCCTACGGTAGTTGAAATCGGTCGCATTGATCACATCGATTAGAGGTAGTTCAACTATAATATTTTAGAACGGTAAAAAATCGATCCTTTGAGTAGCGACGAGGTGAAAGAAACATTCTGTGCAATGGTATAGAATTTTCGGGGTGAATTGATGTTGAATGTGCAAAAAAATTGGGACAAATAATTCAGTTACATATCCGTGCCATGAAAGCCCATGGCGTGACTCAACGCAAAGATACTAACATAAATAGCCGGAATACGGGGCAAGCATTAAGTAAGGATAAAACAGAAGCTGGTCCCCAGATGTCTGGCATCTAAGACACCCCGTATCCGTGTGCTCGGTGCACATCTGTGCGCGTGTGAAAGCCTAACAGATGTGTCATAGAGCCTGAAAGCTTGGTGGCTTAGTCGACTACGTTGATGCTTGGATCTTGCGGCATGCAAATAAAACTCTTACTCTAATTCTCTATTTAAAAGACTCGCTGGTTAAACGCCTCTAATAGATTCATTATCGCCGATGATACTACGATATTTTTTTATTAAGATTCTGAAACCCTGATCGAATGCGAGTCCTTCATATTCAGTTCACATCGAACTTGCGCTACGGATGTTTTCTGGAAATTCAAATAACCAGAGGTAGAGATTTTTTCAAATAAAAATGCTATTTGATTAACTTGCACCGAATGACGTTATCGCTGGGAATACCAGTTGTGAGTCATAGCTTCTGTATCTGCGCTCGCACCGAGTACAACATCGGGGTTGGCTAGTGGGGGGATGAGGGGTGAACGACACTAAGACAATGCCGCTACAAATAACCCAAATAAACTGACCACCTTAGTTGTTATCGGAGGCTAAATAAACACCGCTGAGATAAGCAGGGCGCAGTGTATCCCGGGACTTCCTCCCTCGCGCATCACTAATAACGGAGTCACTGATTAATTGAGATTATAAAAAAAAACAACACTTGCCTTTGATCTTTTGTCCAAAAATATTCACCTCGATCGGTGGTAACGAATAGTAAACGGTAACAGTTACGTGCGACTATTCAATCCGGAGTTCCCCTCGGTTCTAAATCCAGGATGCAATTAGTGTAAACGATGAATCCGTTGTTTCATCTAGCCATGCTGTTTCGGTGACACCAAACTGTCTGCCAATACGAGCCCACTCATAGAGAAACGTTGCGCACTATTCATAGCTACAACCAGATCATCGTCGCCTCTTTCGTTTTTTATTTTAATCGAATTGAACTTTCTGATTTTTATTTTATACATCAACTCAAATATAGAATTGGCACTCGTTATGATTGTTACGGGTGAATTACATCCTTTAATTTTTATACCTCTGTTGGAAATTGTGTAGATATTTTCATAGCGGTGTTGGGAAAGTAGGAAGAATCGATTCAATTTTAAAGTGACAAATGTGATTGACAAAAAATAAATCAGGAGTAATATAGGTCCGCTGTGCCACGTGTACCCACATACGAGCAAATGTGTTAGTACGAAGGTATATTTTAGGCCCAGAATACCAAGGCATGCTGACTCATCTGGAATACACTCTTGTTGAGACTCATATATAGAGGCAGCACATGCTGTCAACCAAATTACTTCCCTGTTCTCGGTGATAAATTCTACAGAATCAATTCGTCGTGTCTCACGGTACCCCAAAGAATCGAACACTTTATATTCCGCTCGTCTTCGAACTGCCACTCAGACAATATCTGCACTCAAAACTATCGCTGTGTCTTTTATTGTCGCCTATTGTAACGAAATTCAGATAATCGCATGTATCAGAAAAGCTTTCAGCGTTCCTATAACAAAGTCGCTCAGTTTTTCTTTTAGTCCGGTTCATTCGAGAGAGAGAGTCTGTACTATAGACTACCTTCAACGGCTGCTACTCACTTGTAAAATCGTAATACATAAGATGCTTTGATCCAGTGATTCAGAGGTACTTTTATTTTTACAACCGCGCATTCATGGCTTCTATTTTTTTTTTTTCTTTGAAATATCAAGCAGCCGGTGTGCATTATTAGTTTCAATAAAATAGAAGAGGATTTTTATTTCAGTATTTGCGTGACTAGACCGAGATCCGTTCGAATCTCTTAGCTATTCTCTCAGCTGCGCTCAACCCACTTACTCACTGAATGTAATTTCATACAATTC
The DNA here is from genome assembly GCA_018257835.1 of Euura lappo. Taxonomy (NCBI): domain Eukaryota; kingdom Metazoa; phylum Arthropoda; class Insecta; order Hymenoptera; family Tenthredinidae; genus Euura; species Euura lappo. The sequence continues at coordinate 418,699 of JAEUYN010000570.1, forward strand.
CTTCGCCGTTAAACTGTATGAATTCAATTCCTGCCTAACAATAATATGGTACGGAGCCAACTGCAACACATTACCTAATTTTCAAGAATAAATAACCGTTTTGCAGTGATATTGATAAATCTGACGCATTAACTTTCTACCTCGTGGAAAAGGATGACTGTAACATTTTTCCCTCATATTCCTTTTTGCTAACGTTACTTTATGAGATTAATGCGAACATTTGGAGGACAATTTTACGGAATGCTAAATTACCGTCTCTCCCTTGTCAGAGATTGTTACACCTGAATAAGTAATATAATTTTTAGTTACATGTGACTATTATTATAACAATGATATTGGGTATGGTTGTAAATAAATTACGCATCGTGATAAATTTAGCAAGAGACCTTATCAAGAAGAGTGCGTCTTACTGCAAGTAGCGAGAAACCCAACAAAAGTGACCAAAGAGATCAGAAATTCTTGGGGATGAATCAAAGCAAGTATGTTTTGTTCTTGGCTCATGCTTCAACAACCCTACTCCCAAGAAGAAGGCCAGAGGGGGGCAGTATTTAGCAGGTGTGGCTGAGTCAGCCTCCCCGATATAGCTACTCATTTGTTTAGTAGCGAGCGAACTGCCTGCGGAGGAGCACCTCCCTAGCTCTAATCCTAGAACGCGATCTATTGTAAACATGTGATTTTCCATAACATTTATCGAGTATATGGACATTAAAATAATCTCATGACTTGATAAAGCAAGACTGAAAAACTGAAACTTTCTTTAAGAAATTAAAAGACATAAAGAACAGAATATGTACACACGAACCGATGGAAAACTCACAATCATAAGTCCAGTATCATTTTTTTCTAAATGTGGAATTTGATCGTGTTTAAATGAAGACGAGCTCGAGTGATAAAGTATTAATCGTTTTATCAAATTGACAGAGTACTTTTGTGCACTGATCAATATGTGTGATGAATTTCCCAATATCGCTAGTACAGAGACCCTCAAGTGTTGCTGGGTACTGTTACGTTAGTATTAAAACGTTTTCAAAATACCATTTCGATTGATCAAAGTTTGTCGTTCAGGCAAAATGATTAATTCTAAAGGTCTTTGAGACTAATTAATTAATACGGTATTTCAGGTAGCAGCACGACGAGTGAAGATTTGGACAATGTCTATCGGCTATTAGATGCCGAATTACGCCCTCTCACTCCGGACTACAGTTGTCAACAATCGCGAGAAATTTTCGAGGAACACAAGCAACTAGCTCAGGAATATCTCAAAGTTCAGACTGAAATCGCGCTGTTGGGTCAGCACAAAAAAGAGATGCTCAACAACCTCAGCGTCGACAGTCTACGTGAGCATCAAAAGCTCCGAGAACTTGAAGATGAAAAGGTAATTGTAAAAAGTGTTATTTTTTTTCTTCTTGCAAAGAGAAACAGCGATTAAACTATATTTTCATCATCCGCAGGAATCCCTGGCGAAATTGTACCAGAATCTGAAGAAACAATTGGAAATTATGAAAGGCCAACGAGGTGGTGGTTCTGGGGGTGCGCCCGCAGCTATGGGGTCTGCTGTGTCGGGAGAGGACGGCTGGGTAGTCGTTCCCTGCCAAGATCCGTCCAGACTTTCTTGAACATGTGTTACTCTTGGAAAGGGGCATCACCTATATTCTTATTATGATAAAATATGTTTATCATCGACGCATAGTTTTATCATTATTTAAGATCTCTATGAAAGATTCGTCGATAAATCGGAGCCGAAGAAACTGGGGCAGCGACTGAACCAAGAAGGCCTGACTGACGTCAAAGTCAAGGACCCCAATCAGTTGATGCGTAGAAAAGTTTCGAATCCGATGATTATTCTCTAATGGTAATTGACGAAGTGATACAGTAGCAAATGGACAGTGAAAACGATCCGTTGTTTCTTTGCTCTGCTACTCGAGTCTAACATCGACTATATTATTATTATTATTATTATATTCACCCTGATTTATCGCGAGACCTTGACCTAAGCAAGATCGTCTAAGGATTCCTTGAATATCGTTCGATAGATAGATCCCAGAATCTATTCATACGGTACTTACAAATTGACCATTTTTCTGTGTTTCAACTAACGTTGGGATGGGATATCACAAGGAATAGATATATTGTATAAAATAGTAATGCCGTAAGCAAACTTTCGAGCGACGAAGAGAGTTTGACGATGGTACATTCTTTATGATTACGTCCCTCTGGTTACATTCTGAAGCCTCTGTAAAGTTGATCACACCACTTCGGACATAGATGTGACTAATTTTAGTCAGTGCTAAGAAATATAATAAGATTTGAACCGTGTTGTAAGTGTATGTCGTTGAAAAAAAAAATTTCGGTTCATCGTGAGAATCAATTTTGCACATTTGACTAGGAAAAGCAAGGCTGTGCTCGAAATGGTGTATTGGGATTCTTAGTGGGCGCGCAGTTTTCTCTGCCTGGTGGCGAAGTTTGAACTACTGCGGGCAGGTCGATTGTGAAATAATATACAGAGATAGTTCGGGCATCGAAGAGTGCCGACTCCCATTAGTTCAAATTCGACCGCTAGATATGATATTGACCGACTCAGATTCCCAATAGGGCAGCCGCTAACGATCTCATTCAGTGAGAATTGTTGTTCTGGAACTGTTAAACTATGTTCAGCTACTAGGCCGTTATGCTAAAATAAAAAGTTCCTGTGATCGTTAATTTTGAAATTTGTTCATCCGAAAATCTGTTTTCTAAGACTTCAAATGTTTCCAATAAATTATTTTATCCAATGGGCTCATTCTTGGGGGATTGAATGGTTTTCAAGTTTTACTTTAAGTACGTCTGTTCCTAATAATTTTTTTTTAATATACCAAATGAGAACGATACAAGATTCTTCAAAACATTTCGTGCACAGTCTGTGAGAATAAGTTACAGTAGAAAATAATATGATACTAATAATAGACCGTTCTGTGCTTTAGTATACATAATAAATATAAGTGAATTTTGAACCGTAGCAACATATATTCTAGTCGAATGTTGTAAATAATCGAACATATTGTTCTATAATATTTCCATATACAAATATTACGTGTTATTATAAAATACCTAAAGTGCTGGACGGTGAAATCGCGCGTTATATTGTACGAGACTGTGAATCATGTACATACATACTCTGTAGTCCCTCTTCTTATCTGCTTTGATACAATTATCTATTATTTTTTTTACAATTTAGCATGTGTCGATAATCAAAGTATTTCATTGAAGATGCGTGATTTGTATATCTGTGACTGAACACATTTCCGTATGTTATTTAAATATTATTGATGAATAGTAATAATCATTACGCTTCTCAAGGCTGTGTATCAAAATTTCATATAAAGGAAGATTGATAAAGCCGGAATGATTACCGCCTCACTTTCTTTTCAATCTTTACAGGCTTCTTCCGAGGCAGTTGGTTTTAATAACAAATCAAATGACGGATCATTGGAAAGTTGGAAGAGTGGCTACACCGTGATAAACATATTATATTTCAATTCGCACGTAGTCGACAATGAAAGGAGCGGTAATGCTTTTGTAACTTAATCCGCAAATCAATAGTTTTCTTGATGAATGTGTATGAGCGTCGGGGCAGGATCGATGAAGCTTGATCGCACTGGGATAATTGTCCATTTCTGATCTTGAGGTTTATGAATTTGCCATGGATTACGATAAGTGACCAGCGAATACCAAAATGATTGTACTGTTTAGCAGCTAATCGTAGTGTGTGAATGGAACTACAGCCTAGAATCATACGCTCGAACAAGAAACAGATGATACTTAATTGTAATTTATTATTCGGCTCAATTATTTTTCTGTTTAAATCGAATCGTGAGAAGAAATAGATTGTTCGATTCGACGAGGCATAATATCTGGTTATGCAAATATTGGTACTTTCATTTCTTTCCGAAATTCACATTCGGTTTATACGAAGATATCCCAAGGAGCAGAACTAATTCAATTATTATAATCAGCTATTTTGTTAATACAAAAGATGCATTTCATGTACTCTTGTGATGTATAAATTATAGAAACACCGTTTACAAATAGATGTTATTTCGTTAGAAGTTTAGTATCTCTTTTCCATCATTCATTCGCCTCTGTTCTGGCGGTTCAATCGATTTCCATCTAACACGACCCGACTAATATTACATCCAGTTAGCGGTATCCAATCTCATTTCAACTTCAATGAACTCTGATGTTACGTTCGGATACAACTCCTAGTGGCAAATAATTAGGTGACCGAAGTGAATTTTTCTTTTATAATCACATCATTTAATTACTTCCTAATGAATTTCTCGATCAGTTATCACGATTACATTGATATTACTCTCTATCCAACTACAATATCATTTTCCGCCACGGTACGGCCTTGCATATTTATTTCGCCAAGACCAGAGAGATTCGTCATTCGCCTTTTCTAATTCATCTGGACTCGATTCAGCGCCCAAATCATCCGCAACTAATCCCTCGTCCGGATTTTCATACAGTTCCTGGTCCGGGTCTAGATCTGGGACTTGATCTTGATCTAGATCTGGGACTTGATCTTGATCTAGATCTGGGACTTGATCTTGATCTAGATCTTGATCTTGATCTTGATCTAGATCTTGATCTAGATCTTGATCTAGACCTTGATCTTGAACTTGCACTGGATCTTGGAGGAGAACTGGATCTTGAACTTCAACTGGATCTTGAACTGGATCTTGAATTTGATCTGGATCTATGTTGTGATTCTCGCCCTCGTCTTCTTCTGGCACGTACTGGCAGTTAAATATCGGGGTACCCATAAGGGTCTGGTCACCCGTAATGTTCTGCGAAAGATAACAATGAAAATGAAGATCAAAATTACAATGAAGGCGACATTGCGGATCTATACAACATATTCAGAATGCTTCAAAATGCACCAATATTATTTTGACCAAAGTTCATTGTGCATGAAAAAAAAAATCGTTTGCTGATTGCAAAATACTTGTAAGGTTTTCCTCGTCGAGGAAAATATTTTCATCGAGCCAAGTCACTCGCAACCTAGTAAACATATTTTCTCAATATTTGGATAATGGGCCCGAATTTCTCTAATGAATATTTTCCATCAGATCCTCACGTTTAACAAAAAATGAACAATTGTTCACGAAGAAAGTTGACCTCGTCAAAAGTGTTCTGATTATCATTATCATTATTTTTTGTATGTGTATTGAACTTTGATTGCGATATTGTAAATGAACATTGAAGCATGTTGAAATTGTCGTATGAGACTGTTGATCCCCTGCATTGAAGAGTTTACGATCGAAAACTTGCCATCGTCATTTCCAAACGACAAACTTGCGTTGATACTAGACTCGAGTCGTGGACGATGTCCTTCAGTTGGTCGAGGATGCCTATCACGGAGGCCAGAACTCTTTTACCCATTATCTCCTTGGCCCGACGACCGCTTCCACGACCGTCCACGACCGCTGGTCGGGTGTTGTAATCCGGCTCGCTACCTCGGTACGGATTCCATCTGTTGTAGCCTAAGCAAGGGCAGTTGGAACCGATTTTGTCCGTTGTATCTTGGAGAAACTCTGAGTCTAAGCTTACCTCTGGCCTGACTTTGGGCCACGCAGAGGGCCGCGATGGCCAGTTGTAAGAACAAGACCTTCATGTTCGTTCTTCCGTCTCTCCAGGCTTCCGAAGGGTCTGCGAACTTGAGACTAATTCCGAAGTTTACTGTGCGGCCTAATATAGTATTTCGTGACTCAGAATGTGATTTTTAGATCGACAGATGAATCTAATCGCCAATAGAATCGGCGCGATAAAACTGTCGAGAAATAAACTATAAGCTGTGGGGGGGTTTTTTCTGTAGATAAATCAATTATTCGTCCACATTGTGACATTTCAATTATATTTTCATAAATCGAATAAGCTGCTAGCACGTGCAGTGTTTGATAACTGCCTCGATTATAAAATTGAAACAGTAGTCCGATAATTCTATGGAGAGAAATTCTAGAAATACTGCAATGTTGAACAATTGGTCGATTTAAGCAAATTTGCCGAATTTATGAGACTACGAAATTCCTCAAAGAAGCTTTTACTTATTAACTGAGAGTCTTATTCTTATTTCAATTCTTTCGGCATACCTCAACCGTTTCGAAAAGCGACCTGATTTAATTCCCCAGATAACAATTGTGCGACGCACGAAACTATCACGACGTGCGGCTCACGCCGTGCGGGTGTTATGAGTCGCACCTGATCATCACGACGTGCAACTCACGTCGTGCGGGTGTTATGAGTCGCACCTAACCATCACGACGTGCGACTCCCGACGTGCGGGTGTATGAGTCGCACCTAACTATCACGCGTGCGACTCATACACCCGCACGTCGTGAGTCGCACGTCGTGATGGTTAGGTGCGACTCATAACACCCGCACGACGTGAGTTGCGTCGTGATGATCAGGTGCGACTCATAACACCCACACGGCGTGAGCCGCACGTCGTGATAGTTTCGTGCGTCGCACAATTGTTATCTGGCACGTAGTGTACCCCTCATGTGCGACGCACAGCGTGCGGTCATTATGCCGTCGGGGTATTCGACATAAGATGATCGATTAATAATATTTTACCATACACAGTATTTTGAATTTTCTGTATATTTTGGTAAATTTAGTACTTATTAATTGTATTGTTGGCCGTATTGACCGATGAATTATATTTCACATGAAGTCATTCGTTGTCATAAGGCAGTTTGGCGCAGTAGGTAGGGCGTACGACTAGACATCTGAGCGGTCAGGCGAACACGGTTCGAATCCCGGTTGGGACAAAGAAACACAGTGGGCATCGAGCGGAATTTTTTTTTTTTCTTTCAAATTATTTTAATGATTTCACCACGTTATTATTTTTCGTGATAAAATTTACCTCAATCGTACAATCCCTACGTCGTTTTATCGGAATAATGAGCAACCGCACAATGCCCGCACGCGTGCGTCCTCACGACGTGCGAGCGTTATATCCATCAAATGAGGACGCATCTCCATGTTCTCCTGCACGCACGCTATGCGGATAAACCCGCACGCGTGCGCGCACTATGCATGGACTGTGTGGGCATTTTGTTATCTGGGATGTTTATTACAAGGCGAGTGATTGATGAGGACCGTCTCTAACTCTTTCGAGGTTCGTAATTTTATTTTTTTTCCCGTTCGTGAACTCAGTCTCGTGCATACGTCAGCACGTCCAAGTAGTTCAGTGGCCTTTTCTAGCAATCCGTGTTATTACCCCACGATCCAGTGGCTTGCGTTTCTGAAATATGAAAGCGAGGTAGAAGGCAATGGGAAGAAGAGAAAAAGTCGGAAAAATGGCTTTGACGTTTTGCTTGAATTTGTCAACTCAGCCGTTTGTGAATTCGGGTCTCGGCCTGTAGAATCAGAAAGTCTGCGATCATCCCTTGCCAGCACCCTTGGGCTCGAGTCGAAGGGGTTCATTCCTACACCGACATTAGTCTGACTATAGAATTATGTACATATGTAAGAAAATAGGGGCTCACAAAATTCTTTCTTCTTTCTGTATACCTTAATTCCTCCCTTAACTAGGCAGTCGATAAGGAAAGCACTGCAGCGAATACGTGCAGTAACTGATAATTGATCGCGTGTAAAAATGATATCTCTAATTACACCCTCGGGGCTGTATCGCGATCTCGTACATACATACGTATAAAGTCATGCATTATTGAAGCGGTCGTGTACACCGTATTCAACGAAACCCCCCTGATCCTACCTCACGTCGAGATCAGCTTAAGCGCATTGACGAATTATACCTCACGGATACTGGAACGGTGATATAGATTTTGGAAAGGGGTCGAGGGTGACATCGATTATTATCACCATTGTTATGGTCCTCGTTGTCATTAGGGGTAGGCGTAACACATAGTCACGATTCACAATCCTAGTAATCAATTAATCTGGTTGGACGTGCCGTGACTCGGCTTAAAGTATTCATTATTTGTTCGCAAATTCTACCTGCTCATTTAGCTAACCATGCAGCGGATACAAGTTGACATAATCTCTGCACATTTGAAGTGGAGAGCAGCTAAAGCAACTTTCATGGAAGATAATCGGAACGTTATCATTAATACCTGAGGTTGAGGCGTTGGTGGCTTTTTCCCGAAGTGATCATACACCCGGTGCGAATGTACAAATATTACCGCTAACTAGCTTAGCATAATAATGAAGTAAAAGGAACTGTTCCAGCGTGGAATTAATACTTGAAATTAAGTCGACTGTTAGTCAAAACTCACAGTGCCTGTTAGTTCAGGACCTGGAATAATAATTCTCACTGACTGTTTGTTAACGAGGTGAGATTTGGTTAGGTTAGGTCACAAAACGTTAAAAGGCAAGTTGGGTAGACGAAGATTTTTTTTTACCGTTGATTGTTCACTGAATATTTTTTAAAGATATACAGACGCGATGTAACCGTTAATTAATTACGCTGTACAAATGGATTTTTTGAACCGAGCACCGCTGCGCCAGATATGAACTTTTCAACTTTAATGAAACCTTCACTAATTACGTACATCAACTGATGCAGGATCAACTATACGGAGTACAAGAATATGGATCCTGAGGGGAAAAGTTTTCTCTTCAGAATTACATTATCATTCGTGGAATCGCTAGACTGTCATAATATTTCTATAATATTTCTAGATTCTCGTCCATGATTTATAGCGCGGAGTTTCACACAATTTGATATGCGTGTGCTTTTATGATTGAAGGTTGTGCACGAGATTGAAGAGAGCTGGACTCGCAAATCATTGAAATAGAACGAAAAACGATTACGGAGTGAATTGAAGGCGGGAAGGGAATAAGAGATGTGTAGGAGGCAGAATCAATTTGGATTCGGCAAGTGAAACTCTCTTTGCCCAGATACGTGCTTGGAGAGTAATCAGAAAATGTTGATACCTCACCAGCTGGAGCAGAGCTCTACCTCGAGGATATTCTGTCCCCGTTGACGTGGACCTTGGGGAATGTGACGCCCGATCACTCGAATCATTTGAATCCCATGAGATTCGATTACCAAGCGGTAGATGAACGTAAGAAAACGGAAGGGAAGGCGTAAGTAAACAGGAAAAAGTACGACCCTGATAAATGTAGAAGTAGAGTCGTATCGAATCTGGATGAAAACTTGCAATTCAGGGGCAATATACTAGCGGGGGCAATATACTAGCTCAACGATGATTGGGGAAACCAAGCTCTGAAGGATTCCTGGAAATTGTGAAGCCTGGAAGATAATTTCATGGTTGAAATTCGTAGGTAGAACGTTTAAATTCTTCCCTTAAAATGAATGAAAAGTCGAGACCTCGAAATTGAACATTCCGTACATAAAAGTTGTAAATGAAATTGTTCACACACCGTTGAGTTCGAGTTTGTGGAATGGGGGTAGACCTGTACACATGTATCCGAAAGAATCAAATATTCAATGTTCGCTCGAAACATGAAAGTTCCTGGTTTCCCACGACCGCGAACACCGCAATGAACGCGTTTTATTGGTCGTTCTGTGTAAGCCTTTGGACACAACTATTTCGATAAGCAAACTGGGTCGCGCAACTGCGTGCATTGCCAGCAAAGTAATGCGACGAACAATATGAGGCTGAAGCTGCATCCAGTATACCGCTGGACAAAACCGTTGAATATATGTATAGAATTTCGGTAACTCCACGCCAGCGATATTGTGTTTGTGAATTCAACATTTTATGGTTTGCAATATCAAAAACATCCAAAAGTCCGGCGAGGCACATTGATCAAGGTGATGCTGTACTCGAGCTTTTCAGTCGAACTGAAAAATTTTTAAGGATACGTATCTGAACGAATTTTCTGTTAACGAACCGCTTCAATACCTATGATCATGAATCAGGAATAATGGCTGCATCCGCAATTGAAGAAATATCAATATTTTAAGGATTTATTTGAAGGCGTAATTTATTCATCCGAGAACAGTAGCTCAATTTGTTCATCACACTACAATAAAGTAGGAAAAGTTGACGAGTATTAATAATTTTTTCTACGAGATTGAGTCAAGTATGATCACAATTCATTCAAACCTTAAGGGAATCTTTCAACTTCACTTTCGCCCATCTCTCTTCGACTGCGTAGCTGATACAGGTAAATCTTGATAGC